>PVLC010000700.1:22669-119710 GCA_004027655.1 Graphiurus murinus
AAAAAAAAAAAAAAAAAAAAAAAAAAAAAAAAAAAAAAAAAAAAAAAAAAAAAAAAAAAAAAAAAAAAAAAAAAAAAAAAAAAAAAACAGAAACAAAAAATTGTCACTTTTAGAAATTCATGTGCATGTATATTGCCTTTATTTTCTTACTTGTTGCAGACTTTGTTGCTGGTATGGTAAATGAGACCTTAAAATATTTTAACTAATAACTGTGTTGCCATTAAATTACTGGACATTTCCATTTAGTTTGTCACTCTTTTTCTCTCTATATTTTCCTAGAGAACTAGTGCTTGAAAGATGTCTAAACAGCAAAGAACAAGCCAACGTCAAGTGACAGATTGTATTTAAACAGGGAAACTGGCTGATAAAAGCAACAAGAAAACCAATAAAACTATGTGCTTGGCAACTTCTCCAGACCTACAGACCAGGCAAATGCACCATTTTGTCTTTGATTCTTCCTCCCAGATAAAATTATAAGCAATGAATGGTCAGAGAGTTATAACTATCCTGGGGGAAATTACTTGCAAAAGTAAATACATTCCACATGGTGCAGGCAAAATTGTTTTATTAAATTGATTGGTAGCCCAGTGATTCTTTCCATTTGTTTATATGAGGATGAGACTTTTCAAACCCATGAAGATAATTTAATTTCTCAAACCTAGATGGAAAGGAGAAAATGGAAGATGGTCATCCAGGGCACAAGTACAATTTATTTGTCTTTTTCCAACTCATCGTCAATGCTGTCTCACCATGAAATGATGTGTTTTTGATTCTCATATTTGGATGGCATTTCTGCTTAAGGAATCACTCACATTTTGATCTTTCATTCCTTTTGGGACAGCCCGTGAAAAGTGCTTTTATAAGTTACAGTTCTGACCTTTTCAGGATTCTGTTATTTGATTAAAAAGCATCAGAGGTCTGCTGCCTGGCAGTGTTTATTGCCTGTAACAAAGCAATCAGAAATGCAACCAAAGAGTAATTTGTAAGGGGTTATGGATTCATTCACAACAAATATTTATTGTTACTGGTGCAATTCTACACCGAAAATGAAATACACCAGAGATCCGTTTGTCTTCCTCTCTTGGGGACCATGACACTCAACTATTCTATAGGTGAAAACAATTTATAAAGATGGCATTTGGCTTCTTGAGAGATTCAAAGCCCTTGAATGAGATCCAAGTGAAACCTTGCTTACTAAGCTCTCTCCAGGGAAAGTGTGGAATGCACCATGAGTGTTGCTCTATATAACACTTTCTATTAAACAGTGTGGTCTCCAGATGCCTTGGGGGGGGGGGTCCTAGGTGTTCCAGGTGTTCTGTGGGGTCAAAGCCATTTCACAACATATTGATATTTATTTTCACTATGTTGGCATGTGCATTGATGGTGTAAAAGTAATTGTGGATAAAGCTTCAGTGCCTGACCATAAATCAACACAGTGGCACCAACATGCTCTTGTTTGTTTTTTAAAAAGCATCTTCATTGAGATATAATTCACATATAATCCATTCGATGCAAGTGTGAAATGCAGTGGTTCTTGTAGTACTCACAAATATGGGCAACCACACCACCATCAATTTTAGAATACCTCATTACTTCTGAAAAAACCCTATAAGCTTTAAATCTCACCATCCTAGCCGCTCATCCAACTCAGCCCTAAGTGATCATGCATCTGCTTTTTGTCTCTATAGACTTGCTTTTCTGGGCATTTCATGTAACTGTTTTTTTTCACCTAGCATATTATTTTCATGTTTCACCCATGATGTAGCTTGTTATCAGCACTTTATTACTTTACATGGGAAGTAGCATTCCATCAAGGTCCTCTAGTAAATTTTTTATTTCAACCTTTTCAACTTCAGATTTTTCATTTGGTTCTTTTGGTGTAATTTTTATCTTCTTATTGACATTTTTTATTTGATGTCACATTTTCATCATTGCTTCCCTTATTTCATTATTTGCAGTCCCTTTTGTTCTTTGAATGCTCTCGCTCTCTCTCTCTCTCTTTCTCTCTCTCTCTCTCTCATATTCTGAAATCTTTTTTGGTTAAATTCAACATTGATTCGCTCTACCAGGCAGTTTCCATTGCTTCATTCTCCCCAGTGAATGGATCATACTTTCAACTGTTTCTTTGTATATCTTTAAGTTTTCCTTGGGAACTGTACATTTTATTTATTTATTTATTTATTTATTTATTTATTTATTTATTTATTTATTGTGGTACTGGGGATTGAACCCAAGGGCCTTCTACCTCTGAGGTACACCCTAAATCCTATTTTATTTTTTTTTTATTTTTGAAACAGGGTCTCACTACGTTGTGGAGGGCCTCACTAAGTTGCTGAGGCTGTCTTGTGAAACTGCGATACTCCTGTCTCAGCCTCCCAAATAGTGGGATTACAGTGCCACTACATCAGGCTCTGGACATTTTAAATAATCCTATCACAACTCTTGGTACCTGCCCAGCCCCTTTGACTTGTTGATGCTTACCTGTTGACTGGTATAGTGACTAACAGGATGATGATGGTGATGATGATGGTGATGATGATGATTTGTGGTACTAGAGATTGAACCCAGGGGCATTCTACCTCTGAGCTACACTCCCAGCCCTATTTTATTTTTTATATTTTGAAACAGGGTCTCACTAGATTGCAGAGGGTCTCACTAAATTGCCGAGACTGCTCGCAAATCTCTGATTCTCCTGTCTCCGCCACAAAAATACTAGGATTACAAGCTTGCACCGCCATGCCTGGCTGACAGGATTATTTTAATGAAGCCTTTGATGTTGCTCCTTAGGGTTGCAATTGGGTGATATGGTCAAATCTGTTTGGGGCAAATGACTTGGGCAATTACTGATGGAGAAATGGCTGAAAGAGGGCCCCAACTGAAAACAAATTGGTAATGAAGCTTGCATGAGAGTATGTAAAAGTGTTGGTAGAAGACAGATGTGAAAGATATTGGGAGGTAAAAGTCAACACTATATGATAATATGTCATTGATAAGGTGGGTGAGAGGAAATTGTCAAGACTGGCTCATGTTCCTACATAAGACATTATTGTAACGACTCTCAGTGAGATAGAAGATACAGGACTGGTCATATAAGTGAGCTTAAATATAGTGACTGAATACAGCCAAGGGACTCTGAATTATCCTTACGACAAATGAGTAGCAACTGGATAGTAGAGTCCAGAACTCAAAAGATAAGTTTAAGCTAAAATTGTAAAAACCTAAAGAGTCATCAATTTTAGAGAAACAGCTTTGAAGCCGCGGCTATGTATGTGATAATGCAGAGTATGTCCAGGACAGAGTCTAGAGGCACGGCAAAATTCAGTGATAGACAGAAAAAGAAGAACATGCCAAGGAATCTCAGAAGGAGTAGTGAGCGTGATAGAAGGAAACTCTGACATTCACTGTGCCAAGCATGACCTAGCAACTTGATGACCAACAACTCGCATTGTCAGAAACAGGTCATTCTACCCAATTAGGTAGACTACCACTTATAAAAATAGCAATGTCTCTTAAAGGGATAACAAATCCACTCATTTCATTAAGACTCCAGTTCAATGAAAAATGACACTTTCAGTTTTCATTTTCTGACATCTTTCACCTATTTCCATGCAGAAATGCATATTTCTATAATGTTCTCTTCCTTTACCATTTAGATTCCATGAATAACTACGGATATTCTCTTCCTTCCAATACACTAAAATATAAGCATATCATCTCTAATTCTGTTAAGAATCACATTTTAACAAAAAATATTTAATTATTGAACAATTGACTTCCTCTTTATATCCCATTCCTGAATCCTCTTAATTCATGAAATATCATACACGTTGTCACTGGAAATTCATTTTGTAAAAGGAATGCTTCATTTTATGATCCAGCACTTTACAAACTCGAATAAAATACTTTTAAAATCATATTTCTTAAACTAGTTAATAATATTGGGGGATATAATTATTATTTCTTAAAATTTTATAAAGAAGTGAAGTAAGACAGCATTCTGACAGATGATCTGTGAGATCTACTAATACTGGAGGAATTTGCAAACTCCTTAAAATTAATTAAAATATCTGCCTATGATTGTTTCAATCAAATGGTCTATGAGTACTACCAGACAAAAGTCAAGTTGCACCTAATTTTATTAGCAAATAGTAATTTGCTGTACTAATTCATATGTTGAACAATGAAAATAAAGGGTTGAGAAAGTACTAGAAATTCTTCAGTAATACATTAAGAAAACACTGTGCAGATTTTTTAAAAAATTGCCAAAAGTGCCCAAGAAATAATTTCTAAGGGATTTCTTGTAAATTTGTATTTCTCCTTCTTCTTAAGCTATAGTACAAGAATAGAGATAGGGGTAATATCCCAAATATTTAACAGCTGGTGGGGCACAAGTACCAACCAATCACAGTGAGCACAAACTATAGCCCTGGAGCAAAGGCTTCCAGGCACACTGAACACCCAGGGCTATCACTTTAGTTGCTGGTTGTCAGACCATCCAAGGAGTCCAGGAGGAGGGTCCAGGGCAGCCAGCAGGACAAGAGAGGATAAACCCTAGGTGAGCTAGGGATAGAAGCTTTCATTTTCCTCCTATCAACATATAAATAGGTATTTCAATGTTTCACTGAAGATTAGAACCCTAGCAGGGTGACCTGTATGGAATCTAGCTCTGGATACAGTTGTTATAAATAATTATTGATCTTTTGGAATTATATGCAGTGGTCTGTACAGGCCTAATGCATTTTTCTTAGGAGAGAATACAGTTTTATCAGATTCTTGGAGATGTCTTTAACCCCAGAATTTAAAAACAAGTTAAATATTCCTTTATCTAACACAGCTGATTTAACAATTCTTTTTTCTAAGTTCACCAAAGGAACCTCCTGACTATGATTTGGGTTTCCAAAGAATTTGAGTATAGGTGAGGAATGATCTGATCTTGTCTGTGTGATTGTATTCTCAGTGAAAATCAATCTAGTGGTGTTCCAGTGTTTACTTCAGTCTCTTTCATCTTTGGGTATCTATCTTTGTGGGAAAAGAAATAATCTAGCCTCTAGGCCCTCAACTTAAAAGACTACTCCTGAAGTGAGTATGTATGAAGAACTCTGGCCCAATTTTAGTACACCTTCCAAAAGATAACATTACATAAAAATAATCATTGTACACCAAGGATGTTGTTAATAAGAATATGGTTTCTTTAAAAATTAGCTGTTTACTCCCCTGGCAGTTGCTATCTGCATATATGAGTAATTATACTGACTCTTCTGCTATGGCTATATTGGTGTCTCAAAGTCTGGAGATTGCACATAGGATGCATGGATGAAAGACCCTCCCACTTCTTAGAAAGTAAATATATGACCCTATAGGATTATTGTTTTATGACTCTAGAAAGTTTGCTTTACCAGGCTATGTTAAGAATGTGGGCTATATGTGTAAAATGAAGAAGTGGTGCTATTTGTGTTCTGACAATGATGGATATGTCATAAATGTCTATGTAACCCTGTTGTACTCAAGAAACGTATAAAAATCCATGCTGAAAAACAAAAAAAAATTAGCTGTTTATATTCCTAGAATTTCCTTTTGGACCACTCTGGTCTATTAATAGAGAAAAACAAACAAAGTTGGGTGTGGTGGTGCACTTCTTTAATACCAGTACCTGGGAGCCTGAGACAGGAAGATGGCAGGTTTGAGGCCAGCCTCAGCAACTTAAACCCTCAACAACTTAGTGAGATCCTGTTTTAAATCATCAAAATACAATTAAAAGGGTTGGAGGTATAGAATGCACCTGGATTCAATCCCTAGTACAAAAAAAAAAAAAGAAAAACAGAAACTCCAACAAAATTCCAACAACCTGAAACTCCTGTCTGAATTTTGCATCATCATCTTTCTCCATGGAATCCCGACTCTTCTTGAAGATACTGCTCTCCCTCTCTCCTACACTGACTTTGGTCCTGACAGTGTAGGTTCCCTCAGCCTCTTGTTTCAGGTACATCAATTGCTACACCTTCCTTGGCGCGCTCATGTAGACCTACCATGCACTGAGGCTTCATTAACTGGAGATTTTTGTATTTTATAATATTTTTTATTTTTAAATACTCCTACTACTTTCTGCCTACATGAGCTCACTAGTGTCATGGCTTTCAATGCTACCATCTGTGCTGAGAATTTCAAAATGCCTATTTCTCTGGACCTGATGAACTATCTGAACTACAAATTCTTAGTTGCCATCTCCCCTTTTTAAGTATCTGAATTTTAACAAGTCCCAAAGGTAATCTTGAATTTCCACCCCCCAACTTGCTTTGCCTCAGTTTCCCATTATAGTCTGGACACTTTGGAATCATGATTAAGTTCTGGCTTTGATTCACTTCCCACATTCAATCTGTCTGAATTTTTTCAGGCTCAGTTTTTACAAATATCATCACTTCTCTTATGCACTGCCCCTGTCCTCATTTAAGTGACCATGATTTTTTACCTTGAGATTACTAGTCTTTGCTCCCACTCTTGACCCCCTCCAGTCTCCTTCCTACGGTGCAGACGACCAGGACGCTCACTGTAGTGATCTCTCCCCTGGCCCTCGTCTCCAAGGCATCACAGCGTGGTATCCTGATACTCCTTGTCCTGATTACCCCTTGTCATTTTCACCAACCCAGTAATCTTCAACCAGATTGCTTTCTTTCTATTTCCACAACATTCTCACCTACATAAGAGTCTTTGTACTTGCAGTTTCCCCACTCCAATGCCCTTACCCCAGATACTTTCTTTCAATGTCTTCATAGCTTTCATCACCACTTGACATATTGTATATTTAATATGTTTATTTTCTGTGTTCTACCTAAAAATGTAACTTGATAAGAGCAAGAATGTTTTTCAGATTTCTCTTTCCACTACTCCCTCAAATCCTATAAAACTCTTTGGAATAGAGTCAGGATATACTAAATCAACAAATTAATGAATCAATTCCAAGTGTTGATTAGCTTCCTCTTCCTTCTTTTTTTAAATTTAGTTGTCTGTAGAAACTGGCTTTAAGAGAGCAATACACAAACAAGCACTGAGGAAGCCAGTGGCATGGCTCACTACCTGTAGACTGAGCTAGAAATAGAGAAGGAAGATATGTAAGGAGAGTGAAGAACTGAACTGTGGCATAAGGCTTACATGTTTTAGAGGCAGCATCAAGATCACCTGGTGTTTGGTTTTAGGTTTGGGTTCTCATAGGTCAACTGGAAAAGAAACAAAAGCATCATAGTTATGAATTCAATTTAAAAAATATGTGATTAGATACCTACCCTATAGAGTACTGCTGACTATTTTTATTATTATTACTGGTGCATTGTAATCATACATCTTTGTTAGGTACAAGCTGGTACAGGCATACATGCACACATCTCTCATTTAACCCTTCCCCAATTCCTGTCCCATTCCCTCTCCCTCCCTCCTTCTCAAGTTCAGTTTAGTGATTGACTTTGATATGTTTGTGAAAGTACATCATGTGTACTAGGGTGTTTCCCTCCCCACCCCATCACCTTCAGTTAAGTCACCTTCTTTGCTCAAGGTTTCTCCTTCTTCATCTATAGTCCCTCTTATGATCCACTTCCTCCCTAGCTTCCACATATTAGGGAGAACATACGAATGGGAATGAACCTACCATATGATCCAGCAATACCACTTCTGGGTATTTACCCAAAGAATAGACACCAAACTATCAGACCAATGCATGTGTATCTATGTTTATAGATGCACAATTCAAAATTGCCAAACTATGGAACCAGCCAAGATGTCTATCATCAAATGAATGGATTACAAAACTGTGGGATATGTACACAATGGAATTTTACTCTTCTATAAAGAAGAACAAAATCATGTCATTTGCAGGGAAATGGATGGAACTGGAACACATTATGTTAAGTGAGCTTAGTCAGACTGCTGACTATTGAAGGCAATCATAAGAAAATAGAATGTGAACCAGGTGTGGAGCAACACACCTATAATCCCAGTACTTGGATCACAGGTGTGAGGCCAGCCTCAACAATTTAGGGAGATCTCTCAGCAACCTAGAAAGACCCTGTTTTAAAACAAAAATTAAAAAGGGCTGGGGGTGTATCTTGAAGGTAGACTGCCCCTGAGTTCAATCCCTAGTATCACACACACAAACACACACACACACACACACACACACACGGACTGTATAGAATAGAATAGAATAGAATAGAATAGAATAGAATAGAATAGAATAGAATAGAATAGAATAGATAAAATTTGTCTCAGTCTACTGCATACGGACTGGGCAATTTCTAACTAAATATTTAATTTCAGTAGTTTTCAGCAAATCTTTGCCTATCAAAAGAGAGTTTCAGCAAAGATAATTCCTGTGGTTTCTTAATGTCTTTTCTCTGAAAGAAACCACTGGAAAATAAACTTAGCTAGCAGCCATATTGTTAACTGTGATCTTCCATGCTTAAGGAAGTGGGGTGACTCGGAATCAATGACTTCTGATTTTAAAACAACGCATATAATCAATCAGCTTAATTGAAGTAGACTTATTAAAATCATTGCTATTGATGATAGCAGTAAGAGAGTGGGAGATAAGGTATTTTATTGGAGGGGAGAGATTTAGTTTTTTGGTTTTTGTTTTTGTTTTTTCTCAGCTCTCTGCTTCTCATTCCCCATGTAGATAGAAATCATGCAAAGCTGGCTCCATTGTGTAATCAAGTGGGTTTACAACAATTCAGTCTGATGTGCATGTAATAGGTCCATCAATAAAAGGTCAATTAGATTCAGTTACTTCAAGATTAATCTGTAACCAGCTTAAGTTGACAAGAATAGAGAATCTAAATAAATCCTGTGTACAACAGTATAATCACTTAGAGGCAAACTACCTCTAATTTGGAATATCAGGACTTATTTTTACCTCTACAAGTACAGAAAAAGTAGTTTCCCAAAGGAATTGATGACAACTGAGCCTCATTCCACACTGACCAGCATTCCATTTTTACAGATTCATTGTGCTAGGTGTAGCGCCATCACTATAAACCAAAAATACAAGTAAATTTAAGCAAGATTATCCCTCCTTCTCACAGGTAGAATGCCCCTGAGTTCAATCCTTAATATCACACACACACACACACTGTACACACACATAGAATGTACTTTAACTCAATCTCATAGAGTAGTAAGAAGAGTTCCAGAACAGAATTTGTCTCAGTCTACTGCAAGCCATCCCCTTCCCTGTAAAAATCTGCATCAAAAAGTATCTTTCTAATGCACATGATATAGTTTCACAAACATATCAAAGTCAATAACTAAAGTGACATGAGAAGGAGGGAGGGGGAGGGAATAGGGCAGGAATTGGGGAAGGGTTAAAAGAGAGAAGTGTGCCTGTATGCCTCTACCAGCTTATACCTAACAAAAATGTATGATTACAATGCACCAATAAAAAAAGTATCTTTCTTGAAAGTAACATTTTTCATTAATAACCATTTCTTATGACACACTAAAAAAGCAACGGGTCCCAGATGGTGCCTGAGATGTCACACTGACAATAAAGTGCGGGCCCCAAGTGCACACCTTTGACTGTCTGCCTGAAGCTTCAGCTGTGCCAGATTTCAGTAGCTTCGGATTCTGGTTAATTCAGTGAACTGTGCTATTCATCAGCCCTAGGCAGTTTTTATCTTTCCATCACTTCAGCAAAGCCCAGTCTGTCCCTATTATTGTTTTCTCCACTCAGAGATTTCTAATTATAGTTTTGCCACAACAAAGCAACTCACATATGTGTGACACCTTCTAGATTTGCATTCTCACTATCAAAACAAATGAATATTCCAGTCTGTTAAAAGTGGCACATTTTTTAGATAATCTTCATAAAATCTGCCAGGTGGTGCATTAGCACTAAACGTGCAAGTTTCTGTTGCCCTGAACACTATAACCAGAGATATTCTCTGGGGATTGGCTAGGTTGCATGGATAGAATGCCCTTGAGTTCAATCCCCAGTAAAACACACACACACACACACACACACACACACACACACACACACACACTTACTCTCTCTTACTCTTTTTTTTTTTTTTTGAACTGAGGGATATTCTACTTCTAAACTACATCCCCAGCTTTTTTTAGTTTTTATTTTGAAACAAGGTCTTGCTAGGTTGCTGAAAGTCTCACTAAGTTCCTGAGGCTGGCCTGGAATCTTTGATCCTCCAGTCTCAGCCTCCTAAATACTGGAATTATAAGCATGCACCATCAGACCCAGCTTACCGAAAATATTTTAGAAAGACCTTCCAGTATAATATTTTGAACTATTTGTTCAATACCTGGTATGTGAATGCATTTAAACCTTGAAATTTAAGTTTTCAGGACTGTGCTACTCCCTCAAAAAGTAAGAATGAAGTCACAACTTACATTGCCTCTTGTCCCCTTGACCTTTCTGGCAGTGAATTGAGGACATTAAGTCATACTGCTTACTCTATCTGCTCAGGAAACCTGAGTGTTATGTTTCCATCCTCAGTAGCAGGGCAACAACTAGTAGCATGATGAAAGATCAAATGAACCTTCCTATGTCTTATACAAAGTGATTTAATATGTCTTATGCCAAGTGATTTAACCTAAAAGACAAGGATAAAATCCTCATATTTGAAGCTACCAATAGTAATTAATGTATTAAATTCACCATCATTATCACTAATACCACCATCATTTCTTCTATTGTTCACTGCCTAAGATACTTATGAGCACTATGTGAAAAGTGTTCATATACATATATGGTTTGTTTGCAAAGATAGTCCCAATCATTTCTGCCATCTCTCTGGCCAGATCTCTGATGTGCCTTGCCTCTCTTTTCATTAAGAAGTAGAGGTAGTTTTTCCCTCCCTTTGAATCTAGTCTGGTCTTGTACTTGTTTTATCAAGAAGGTGGTAGAAGTAACTTTGTGGGAGTCCTGAGCTCTGATGACATGAAACTGCAGCTTATGTAGTTTCCACTCTTGTTCTTTTGCTGCCCTGAGACAATATTGTAAAAAGAAATTGAGCCAGGTGTGGTGGCATGCTTGTAATCCCAGCATTCGGGAGGCTGAGACAGGAGGATCTGGGTTCGCAGCCAGCCTCAGCTACCTAGTGAGGCACTCCGCAACTTAGAGAGACCCTGTTTCAAAATAAAGAATAAAAAGTAGGGCTGGGAGTATAGCTCGGAGGTAGAATGCCCCTGAGTTCAATCTCCAGTACCGAAAAAAAAGAAATTGGCTGGAGTATTAGCCAAGAAGATACCATGTGGGAGGAAGAGAGAGATGGGGGTGTGGGGGTGGGAGGAGGAGGAAGAGAGAGAGAGAGAAATGCAGACATCAACATGAGGTGATCTTGGACTCTCCAGCCCAACACAAGATGATAGCAACCACATGAGTGACCATAGGCAAGACCACCAGCAAAAACATCCACCTGATCCCAGCCCAAATTTCCAACCCACAAATTGATAGCAAATCAATGATTTTGTTTTAAATTGCTAACTTATGGAGTGGTTCATATGCAAAATAACATATAACTAAGATGTTCATTTTCTGATTGGATTTTCACCGGAACCCTGTGCCCTTTCTAGTATGTCCACCACATGGACTCTAGGATCGGTCTTTCAAATATTAATTATATACTTGGGTGTCCCACATCATAAAATGTCCTCATTTGATAAAACAAAACTATAAGATACTAATCTCAAGAAAATGAGAGGAAGGGTTATTTGACACAAAAGAGAAAGTTAGACTTAACAAGTCTAATTCTTCTGGTTTGAATGGGCAACAATGAGTGAATTACTCTAGAGCTCATTCTCTCTGATTTCCATTTGCCCAGTTTTATGTGTCAGGAAGTTGGAAGAGGGGAAGTTCAAAGCTCTAATTTTTTTTTTTTTTTTTTTTTTGCGGTACTGGGGATTGAACTCAGGGGCGTTCTACCTCCGAGCTATACCCCCAGCCCTATTTTTTTTTTATTCTTTATTTTGAAACCAAGTCTCACTAAGTTGCGGAGTGCCTCACTAGGTAGCTGAGGCTGGCCACGAACCTGGATCCTCCGGTCTCAGCCTCCCGAATGCTGGGATTACAAGTGTGCGCCACCACGCCCGGCTCAAAGCTCTAAATTTTGATACCCCATTATCACCTTACGTGTCCAAAGCCTATTCTCCAATCCTGGATGCTTCAAGTACTCTCAGCCATTAAAAGGGTCATTGTCTACAAGGAAAGGTTTATAATGTAGGCTGAGTGATACTGAAGTCTACAAGAGTACGTGTGCTACTGCATGGCCACTGTCCCTACTGGCTGTTTTCCTCACTGGTCAGCAATGAGACTAGCAACATAGTACCGGGACACAGCTAAAATAACCATGTGCACACAAGTGAAGACTATATTATCCAAGTAGAGACCAGAAAACTCCCCAGGTTGGATTAAGCTCTCTCGCAGGGTGAATTAACTATATCTAGTGTTACTCCAAACCTTTTCTGGAATCAACATTTAAAGCTCAAGTGAAAAGAAATGTGATACACACACACACACACACACACACACACACACACACACAATGAAGTTTTACTCATCCATCAAGAACAACAAAATAATGTCATTTGCAGGAAAAATGGATGGAACTGCAGAACATCATGCCAAGTGAGATCAGCCAGGCTCAGAAAATCAAGGTTGCGTGTTTTCTTTCATATGAGGAAGTTAGACAGAAAAAAAGAAAAGAAAAAAGACGCCATGAAATATGAAAGAGATAGAGTAGTGGAAGGTGATTGGGAGGGAGGAGGGGCAGGAAAAGGGAGGTACAGAAAGGAAACAGACCACGTAGTGTTATAGGCATATATGAATGTATCACCATTACGTACAAATATGATGCACCAATAAAAATGTGCAGAAATTTACCAATGCCAATCTCAATGTTGTGCATGGGGAGAGTGAGGGAGTGGGGTGGGAGCCAGGGGAGGCTCACCGAGTCCTATGTGCATGTATGTTTCTATTACTCTGAATATCATCACTGGTGTTTGGTTACAGGGCATCAATAAAAAATAAAATAAATAAATATGAAAAAAGTAGCAAGAACTCAATACTTCTATTCTTAGTTTCTGTTGTGATGAAATTTCTCTAAGGCAATGGGTGAACAATGTGGATATGTCTGGGCACAGAGATGAAATTCAATGAAGAGCAGAGAGAAAAGAATACAGCTTTCAAACTCTAATTCTGTCCCATGGCATATGATTTATTGCTATGTGAAGGGGTGTGTGTTCAAAAAATTGAAGATCATCACTGAGGGTCAAAAGAATCAGGAAAAGCTTTACTGGGGAAAGGGGTTATCACGTACTATTTAAATGACCAAAAATTGAATCAGCATTACATTCTTGAAAATTTCACAATGATACTCTAACTAGTTATCTGGTTGCATGTGAACATTTTTATCTCCTTTTGATAATTCCTAAATAAAGCAATACCTGTAATCCCAATACTTTATATTCTTTTTCCATTCTATGTTTAGCTAAGCAGTTTTACATATGTTGTTACATCTGACATAAAGCAGTGTTAACTGTATTTTTCTTATAAGAGGCAGTTTGGGCCTTCATGCACACTGTCACCAGCCAGAGGTACTGCTCATTCTTTTTTGAACTTGAGGGTGGTTTTTCTGTGTTCGATTTCATTTTCTGCTTCATGCCGATACATGCTAAGTATCAAGCCTGGGTTATACAAGGATAGCAAAAGCTACTCACCTCTTAGAGTCTCTTAAATCCCTCATTTTAAGTCTCCTCACAATTGAAGCATAATGTTTTTCCCTTATGAGTGTCAAGACACCTACACACACAGATGTTCCATTTTCAAATATTTCTGACCTGTGCTGTTGACTCCTTAGACACTAGAACATCTTATAGCACATCTCTGTCTCTGCTGCACTCCTAGCTTCTCATGCTTGTCCTGATCACCTGACTCCCCTTCAGAGAACACAGTTTTATTCATTGTCCTTTCTTTTTATATTTTTACAACTTAATTCACCCTTGATTCCTATTCTAAGATACTCATAAAGTGGCATCCTTTCCTTATGCCTGCATGAGTGAGGTTATAGTTCACTTGGAACATAGAAAACCTAAAAGAGTATCACTCTCACTATAACAAGAAGGAAAACATGGATAATCTACCAAGTCGTAATTTTCCCTGGATCCTAGCAGAGAGGGTCATGCCTAAAATCTAAGGAAAGACAGATGCCTTCATGGAAAATGGTTCACCAGTAGTGATTCAGAGCATAGGAGAAACACAGCATTTCCTGATACGTGGGAAGGAAGAATCTTTACCAATGACAATAACTAGAATATGAGCTGGTATAAGAATATAGAATCCCTGGAAACTGAACCCCCCCCCCACCTTGTAGGATCTTCACTGTTATTACAACAGAAGAGGAAGAAAAAGGTGAAAGATTGCTGCAACATTTTGGATGGACTTGGTTAAGTTATTTAATCCCCTTAAGCCTCAATTTTCTCATCTGTAAAATGAGGAAAATAACAGAGGTTATCTTATAAAGTACCACAACACATCCCATAAAGCTATTATCAGGATTGACTAAAAACATATCAAACAAAGCTCTTGGCATATAGTAAACATTAGAAATGTTAGTTACTATTTGATAACTAGTTGGAATCTCCCCACTCCACAGAATTGAGAGTTCCTCTGTGGGCAAGGAAAGGCTTGTCTGATTTGCTCAACATTTCTACATGGGCACCAACCTAGAGTCAGCACAGAGTAAGGTCCAACTAAAGGAAAGATTTCAGAGTCAAATGGTAGTGAGGAGTGTGTGAGACTGGGAAAGAACTGCTAGTTTCAAGAATCAGGAGGACTATACATGGATGATAAACTATGAGCCAGTGCTTGGGAGATTTGGAGATTTTTAAATAAATGAAGAGGAAAAAAGAATCTATTTTGAGTAAGTAAAATAGCGTTTAGAAAATTAATATGGCAAGAATAGAAAATTCACACTTGAGGGACAAGGAGTAGACCAACCTTACTAAGCAGAGAACTCACACAGGAGAACAATAAAAAGAGAGACATAACAGGAGACTGGAATTGGGAAACAGATCCTTAGGTATCTGGTAAAACAAGCAACCAAAGCTCTCAACATCATTATCAATCAGGGAAATGCAAATCAAAACAACACTGAGATTCCATCTAACTCCAATTACAATGTAATCATAAAAATACAAAAAAAAAATTCTACAGAGGATATAAGGAAATAGGAACACTTATACACTGCTGATTGAAAATTAGTACAGCCAGTATGAAGATCAGTATGGAAGTTCCTTAAAATACGTGGAATGGAGCCACCATATGACCCAGCCATACCGCTTTTGGGGATCTTCCCAAAGGAATTGAAATCAGATTGCTATAGGGAACATGAATTTCCATATTTATTGTTGTACAATTCACAATAGCCAAACTATGGAACCAACCTAACGGTCCGTCAACAGATGAGTGAATTATGAAATGATAGCATATACATACAATGGAATCCTACTCAACCATAAAAAAGAACACAATCATGTCATTTTCAGGAAAATGAATGGAACTTGAGAACATTATGCTTAGTGAGATTATCCAGTCACAGAAAGTGAAGGTCCTTATGTCTTCACTCATATGTATACGCTAAAGAGAAACTGGGAAACAAACACTAGTGGAATGGGCAGAGGGATCTGGAGAGAGGGGTAGAGGTGGGGGGGAGAAATGGAGAGATTTGATGATGATAACTATCCAAATAATCCTTTGTTCATACATGAAGTTATTTGTATCAATTAAAAGCGATCTATGGGGAGGTGGGAACCAAAGGGAAACAAAAGGAAACCTGTGTGCATGTGTGTATTTGTCACTCTGAACCTCTCTTTGATGTATAATCAAAATGCACCAAAACCAGACAAACAAAGACAAATAGTCCTCTTCTTTCCTCCTTTCAGCCTTTGCATACACAAAACAGTTTATATTTGCTTCTTCTTCATCCCCTTGGGGAAAAACAGAGTCCAACCATTATATTTTGTTTGACACATATAAGCTAGCCAGTGCTGCCAGTGCTAAGAAATGTGTAGAATCATATAACACAGGTTCTGGTGTCAAGTCTAATAGGCTCTGCTTAGGTCTTGCCTGTGAGATCCCCACAGACACACTACAGAGTAGAGCATTAAAGCATTCATTTCTGCCTCCTTCTGAAAGATGCAGGGCTTAGGCAGCTCTGCAGGAGTTCGAGTAAATCCCTCTCCCGTGACACTGAAAATGAATGAGAGGTTGGTGCCAAGATTTTTAATGGTACTATTATATGGTATTACTAATGATAACACTCAAATCTGTTTCAAAATTGCACAAGAAATGGCGTGGCTGTAATGCTTTCAGTATCTGGAAGCAAGTTTGGGCATGGAAATTCAAGTAATTTGAACAAATCCTCCCTGAGAAAATTAGGAAACTCAGAACAAAATCTATGGCAATACTCTTGATTAGGAATGGGGATTGGAAGAAGTTCCTTAGATTTGGCTAGGCTTAACTTGAAAACCAAGGAACATGGGACTTGGAAAATCCTCACATCGAGATTGCCTTTTTCAAAGCATATGGTCCCTGACTCCATGGCTAACTGATAACAAAGATGATTGTTTTTCTTCAGAGATAATTCTCTAATGAAACTGTTGTACCCCTTAAGTCCCCCCAAATAAAACTCATTTCCTCTCGTGCTTGGAAGGCCCTTTTCCTGCCACCTCAAGGTTTTCAAAAACACAGTCCTATGTTGCCTACCAACAGGGACATATTCTGGGAAATGCAGCATTCGTTGATTTTGTGGTTGTTGGATTATGATAGAGTAAACTTACACAAACAAATGGTAGAGACTGCTGTACACCAAGGCAAAGTGGTATGGCCTGCTGCTCCTGCTACAGACCTGGACAGCATGTCGCTATAGTGAACACTGTGACCAATGATGACACAATGGTGTTTGTGTGTCTAAACATATGTAAACATAAATACAATAAAAATACTAGGCAATAGGAAATTTTTAATTTCGTTAGAAGACCACCATCTTCTATATGGTTCATCATTCACCAAAACAGCATGTGATACATGACTGTATCTTAGCTTCTACCCCATAATCCTACACTGTGCCTTTGTGGGCAGTTAATTACTTAACTGCAGAGGTACAGTGTCCCCCATACCTTCCTCTTGCTCTCACAGCCTTGTCTTTATGATGAGTTTGTGCCTCAGGTTAAGGAAAGAATTGAGATTATATGCAGCCCAGAACTCTAGACTACTGACACTCTTTCCACGATAGGACTTTATCTTTTATGTAGTTAATGATTTAGTACGTTATTCACTCTCCTCCAAATTTACATTTTTCAACAGAACCTAGGTGAAAGAGTAAAATGTATTACCCTCAAGAAATGAGTAAGTTAAAAGTTGTTCAAGGAGATTTTCTGTACACTTAGATCACTCCCTGTAAGAGGTCATCTTTTAGCTAGGGATGGTAGGGCACACCTATAACCTTAGTACTTGGAAGGCTGAGACAGGAAGACCACAGGCTCAAAGCCAGCCTCTGCATCTTAGTGAGGCCCTCAGCAACTTATCCAGACTCTGTTTCAAAATAAAATAAAATAGGAGGGCTCATTCTCCAGTGCTATTATACATATTCATATACATATACATATACACATACATATACATATATATGGCATTCTCATCAATTCTTCCCTGTCCTGTCTATACCAAGAGAATTCCAAGGATATGAACTGTGTGGAATTTTCTATGATACAGATTATTCAAAAAGGTTCAAAAAAGTAGGCAGAGAGGGGTCTTAAACACTAAGCTAAGGAACTTGAGTTTCATCCAGCCCAGAAGGATCTTCTATTTGCAGACCCCAATTTAAACAATAATTTATCTTTGGTAAAGCAGTGAACAAAAAATATCAGAATTCTTAGACACAAAAATCAAATATATAACTGCCAACTGCCATTTTCATTTGAATATCTGATAAGAATCTGAAGTTGAATGTAAACAAAGCAGAAAAAAAAATGGTTACTCCAATCCATCTACCCATCTCCAGAAAGCCTTTCCATCTCAGTAAATGGCACTACTGTCTATCTCATTGCTGAGTTCCAAAACTTGGGAGTCACACTTGATTCCTATTTCCAATTTTCCATTTTCAAACTATAGAGAAATCCAGCCCACTCTACTTTCAACAGTTATTCAGGGTCTAGCCATTTTTAGCAACATCCTCCCTATAATTAATTCTGTGTTTCTTTATTTTCCACCTGGATACAAGCACAGCCTCTTACCTCTCTCTCTCCTTCTTTCTCCCTAATGTTTTTTTCTATATATAAGGGTCTCTGTTGTCTCTTAAAATATAAATAAACTCATATTATCTGCTGCTTAAAACCTACCAGTGGCCTCTTCAAGGATTTACCTGTTTAGACTTCTGCTACCCCAGAGTCTTGGACATAGAATTTATCATTATAGGAGTTTATTCTTCTAGCTATTTGCTCTTAAAGAACTAATTGTCAAGAAGAAAAATAACTTAAAACCTTTGGCAAATGATTAATTAAACAGTATGGATACTCTCTAGATGTGCGAATACTAAACCTTCTGATGGTTCTTTTAATCATAGGATGTTACTCTCTGAAACAAAAAGGAAAGGGATCATAGTAAATCTGGGTTATTGTATCACAAGTTAGGATATGTCATTACCTTCTAAAAATTTCTATTTCTGAAACCATAATTTAAGTATATTATAAAAGCAATTGAAAGAACATATCTTTTTTGGTTTTTGTTTGGTATTGGGGGCTGATTCCAGAGACATTCTACCTCTGGGCTACATCCCTATCTCTTTTTATTTCCCTTTTGAATCAGGGTCTCACTGAGTTGCTGAAGATCTTGCTAAGTTGCTGAGGCTGGTCCCGAACCTGTGGTCCTCCTGTCTCAGCCTCCCAAGCACTGAGATAATAGGCATGAGCCACTGCACCCAGGTGGAACATAGCTTTGATGCAGCAATTTGGGATGATTGCTGACAAAATTTGGGTATGTATGTATGTATGTATAGTTACATACACATTAGGAGAAATAATCCCTCTCCTCCTCCTCCTCCTCCTCCTCCTCCTCCTCCTCCTCCTCCTCCTCCTCTTCCTCCAATCTCTTCCCTTTTTCTTTTCCTGTATATACATACAAATACATAAATAAACTTGGATATGTTTTCAGATATGCCTGCCTTGAAATAACCTCTCTAAGATGGCTTTTAAAAGGACATTCATAGCCAGGAGTGATGGCGCACACCTGTAATACCAGTACTTGGGAGGCTAAGACAGGAGGATCACAGGTTTGAGGCTAATCTCAGCAATTTAGCAAGGCTCTCAGCAACTTAGTGAGACCCTGTTTCAAAATTAAAAATAAAAAGGGCTGGGGGTATAGCTAAAAGGTAAAATGCCTCTGGATTCAATCCTCAGTACCTTAAAAAAAGATATTCATTGTGAAGCTAATGTTATTTTTTCTTTCCAGTCCCCAAATGATTTGTCATTCTGTGGTTGGCACCTCATTTGATTTCTTCACTGGGGAAATTAATTCAATGGCTGCTTACAATTCTGCATGAGGTTTTCTTTGTGTCCTAGGGCCCCAGGAAGCAATGTGGCAGGTACCCAGTGGATTGATCTTACTTACACTTGGAGTAGCAGATTCTATTACTGTTTGATGATTTTGAAGAGCAAAGATAAGAAGGATTACTTAGCATGGCTTCATAGTGTTTCCCTATTTATCCCTGAAAAGATATGGGCCTTACAAACAATCAATGAGCCTCCAAAATGCCAATGGGCTTTAGAAAGTGTGAAAATAAGCCAGACCCAAATGGTTTCCAGTGCAAAGCACAAATATTATCTTTTGGAGCCTTATAAAAATTGCACTCAAATAACATTACCCACATTTTCTATCTTGGGGTTGGATGTCTTATGCCCAAACCTCTCCGTAAGAATGTGCTACATTTTTAAAGGTCAAGTGTAAAATTACTCACCTTGACAGCCGCCCTCACAAGCTCAGAATTGCAATTCCCATAACAAACAGGGAAAACGTACTTAGTCTTTCTATAGAAATGTTTTGAAAGATTCCCCTATTTTTTCACCAAAAGTAGCTCTTCCATCTCCTCCTCACAAATAATAACTAAGAATTTCAGAGTTTTAACATCAGGAAAACTTTGTCACATGGCCTATTGACTTGATTTGGTAAACTCCTAAACGATAAAGCTGATAGTGAAATCAGGCTTTATTCTAAGCCTTGTGCTCCTTACACTGGAGCGTGTGTGTGTGTGTGTGTGTGTGTGTGTGTGTGTGTGTGTGTAAATTTAGGTGTTTATTTCTAACTTAGTAAAGAAGATGGTGTGAAAGCACAAGTAAATGTGCTAAGCGTCAGAGTAATCTACTTGAGGCTGAAGCATCTAGGTTATGAACCTAGATCTGTGGAAATTTTAAAATCCTGTCACTTGAAAGCAACAAGATTTCCCATAGTCTAGAGTGGAGGTTTCTTTGAGATTCTCTATTAATTTGTTCTGAGGCAAACGAAGGGAAGGGTAGATTAGATTTCCAACTCATATGCTTGGAGAGAATATTTTAGCTACCACTCAGCTGAATGTAGGTGTTTTAGAGTCACTGTTTTGATACAATCGTCAACATAAGCCATTGTGTTTAGAAACAGTTTAGGTTTGGGTTTTTTTTGTTGTTGTTGTTGTTTGGTTTTTTGGTTTTTTTGTTTTTCAGGGATGGATATAGGGGACAGGCCTGGAAGAGAAATTTTTGTTCCTTTTAAAGTGAGAAACTGATGTGAAGAAAAAAAAAAAAGAAAACTCTTTTCCTCAAAATTTAGACGGCACTTTATTTTAACTAACACTAGTAATTGTGGTGATAGGAGTAATATTTTCATTGTGTTTGAGAGCTGCTTACAAGAAATGGAGTACAAAGCAGAGATACATCATTTACTGATGCTGCCGGATATGCCACAAAGGAATAACCATAATTAGCATTTTCTTTGTAGCAGTTTAGAGCTTATAAAGAAGTTTTTTATTTACCAAACACTGATTGTCTGACTGGATAATGTGAATTAGGAATTACACTCATTTCTACTTTAACAAAGAGGACCCTGCTTTCTGTGTTCTGAGAGATAACCGGTTCACACTCACGGAGGCCATTCTACAGTCCAAGGTTTCTGATTCTCACTTCTTTCTTCTTGCCACTGAACACAGCTGCTGCTACCATGTGTGCAAATAATCGCCAGTTACAAGAACAATGATAGTAATGATAATTGGGGGCCCTCAGCTCTTACAGGTCCACAGTGTATCCTCGCATCTCCACGACATGCTCACATGCTCAGTGATCTTTGCATCCATGGGCGGTGTAGTATCCTCAAGTAATGGTCACTTGGCCGTAGTCAAATACACGTCAAGGGTCACGGGGAGGGACACCAAGTGGTGTTACATTTTTAGGAAGCTCCCATTTTCTTCCCAAACTGTTTTGGGAGGACCTGCAAATGCAGCTCTGGAAAAGCACTGTTTCCTCTCTGGGTTTCCGAAAGTAACATAGAAAAGGGTAAAGTTAGAAAAAGCAAAAGTCCTGGCCTTGATTCATAATTTTAAGCAAATCATATACATTTCAGCTTTTTATTTGTATGTTTTGGATCCCCTAGACCTCTTCTTGGGACATAAATTGGGCTGTCCACAGCATGTTTTTAGAGAACTGCTTGTGTAAATAAGGCTGGGTGTACCTCAGTGGTAGAACACTTACCCAGCATGTGCAAGGCTCTGGGTTTAATTCCAAACACACACACACACACACACACACACACACACACACAACTCACACACCCCACAAGTAATAATATCTGTGATAACACATTATATACTTCAAAGTGCTTATAATTGTTAACACTACCAGCCTCACAAAGTCCAGATACCACAGGAATCTAGGATAACTAATAAGTGTCACTGTACCAGGCAGCCTTTGTCATCCTGTGACTCAAGATATAATCTCTGATAGATGAAATTTTGATGAACTAGCATAAAGATGCTGGGGAGTTCTTAAATAAGCATCTTATAATCCAAAACTCTCTTCTAAAACTGCCTCCCAAGTACTGGGATTACAAGCATGTACCACCATGCCCAGCTCAAAATAAATAAATGAATAAATAAAGCTAGGAGTATAGCTTGGAGGTAAAATGTCTCCAGGTTCAATCCCTAGTACAAAGGAAGGAAGGAAGGAAGGAAGGAAGGAAGGAAGGAAGGAAGGAAGGAAGGAAGGAAGGAAGGAAGGAAGAGACGGAGGGAAGGAGGGAGGGAGAGAGGGAGGCAGGAAGGGGAAAAAAGAAAAGAAATCATTAAAAAGAAAGCAAAAGAGAAGCATCTCTAGGCTAAAGAAATCAAAATTGAGTTATAAATACTTTTACTTCCTAGACCTCTTTCTTGGGATATAGATTGGGCTGTCAACATTATGGCCAGAGAGAAGGAAGGCCCACTGAAATAATGAGTGCAATGCTGGGGCCACCCCAATTCCTCAAATCACCGCTCTTATTAACAACACGTTTAAGGGGGTAAATAGGAGAGCAACAGAGCAGTACCAACTTCAGCCCAGAGTTATGGTCTGCCTCTGCCAGAAAGTAATTCAAGAGATTAATTCACTACAGAGGCGAAACACTGGGCGATTTTTTTTTCTCCTCTTTTACTACCCTTTGCTGTCCAAAAGACCTTTTATAAGGTTTATATATAGTTGTCAGATTTTAAGTTGTACTCTTATAGTTGGAAATTATATTGCCAGCAACCTTCCCCTCTGTCCTTCCTGTAAATGTTTAAACTTTGTTCTTACAAAAGAGTCTTTTTAAAAACCTATTTGCCTACAATGTAACTTGTCTCAAGTAATTTCTCTAGTGAAAAAAGCCACACATCAGTTCCTTTTCCTGCCTTCTGAAAGGTCTTTGCTAATAGGACAGTTGAAACGACCTTGGTGTCACGTAGCTCCTGCCAGCTGCTAAACAATACCTCTGACCTAGATCCCAATAAAGGGAGATATAATGAGCCTGAGTAGATTTTAGGTAATAATATGCATTCCAAAAGCCAGGGTGTTAGTGGAAGATTGTTAAGAGCCATTCAATTCAGCCCAATTTCAAATGTATGTGCATCTTATATTATCATATTCTGGCTTTTTATTTTGAGAATATGAACCAAAGATCAATTCCTATGCAAATTCAATATAAATATTTGATTAACAAAATTTCTCAACTAACTACATTTTAATGTGTAAATTCAAATAGGAATAGGAGTCTTTTCAAGCACTGACATGATGGGACTACCTATTTTTAATCCTATGTTGAGGATTTTACCTTTCTCAACAAAGTTGTTGATCATTCAACCAAACTTCTTAAACAAATGTATAGCTGTTCCTTGACTTATGATGGGGTTCCATTTTAAATTGAAAATATCGTGTTGAAAATTCAGCTAATACACTGACTACTGAACAGCATCACTTAGCCTAGCCTACCATAAATAGGCCCAGAACACTTTTATTAGCCTACAGCTGTGCAAAGTCATCTACTGCAAAGCTTAAGTTATAATAAAATGCAGAATATCTCATGGAATTTGTTGAATATCTGTATCCCAAAAATGCTTCAACATAATGAGTGCCCTTGTACAGCATCCATCTTTCCCTTCATCCTGTTGCTGACTGGGAGCTGCAGCTCACTGCTGCTGAGCATCAATGAAGAGAAGACCCTACCTCATACCGCTAGCCCAAGCAAAAAGCAAAATTCAAAGTAGCAGTTCTATGAATGCATACCACATTCACACCATCATATTGTAAAGCAAAAATCCTAAATTAGTGGGGTATGGTGGCATCCCAGCACTTGAAAGGCTGAGACAGAAGGATTATAGCTTCAAAGTCAGTCTTAGCAACTTAGCAAGACCTTCATCAGCTTACTAGGACTGTGTTTCAAAATAAAACATAAAATAGGACTGGAGATGAAGCTTGGAGGTAGAACACCCCAGGTTCAATCTTTAGTATCAAAAGAAAAATCCTAAATTAAGCCATCATTATATCAGAAACTATCAGTATATGAACTTGCAAGTGAGGGTGGTTCAACGAATATACAGTGGAAGTTGGGAGAGAAGTTCAGCACATATGAAACAACCAGGGAAAACACAAGTGTCTATAATCAGGATTATGCAGAAGACAATAGGGAATGAGAAAATTGGAAGGCAAGATATCAAAGTCTTCATGAAGAAGTGAGAAACACAAAACATGTGAAGATGCGTGAGGTTTGAATTAGTAGACACACAAGAGAGAAGGGATTAAGAGAGACCATTTTATGAGGTTGCTAACCAAACTTATGATTTTCTTTTTGTTGTTGTTGTTTTTAGTATGACAATAAAAACTAAAAATTCTTATTTTTTTTTTCTCACATTTAATGGCTCAGAAACTGGAGTGCATTCTCCAATCAATGGTACGGCATAGTTCGGTTGGCATTCATTTTCTATGAGGGGCATAATGGTAGTCAGTGTTTCTTCCTTCAGTTGATGGTATTTAAATCCACAGATACGAAGTATATATAATTATCTTACAACTTAACTCATAGACACAGTGAAGATTGGACTGATCCTCTGCTTATACTGTAAGGCTACAAGATCCTAGTCTATGGCTTTCTTCCCTTCATGATTTCACTACATTCACATTTGGTTTCACCATATATAACAAGGAGGAATGTGCAATTATTCATTTATTGTCTACATTTCAAATACACCTTCATTGCCTCTTTAGGATAGTGAAACATTTCTCCCTTGGTAATTGATCAAATATTAATCTTTGTTAGTAGAGGATTTATGAGGGTAGGAGGGACCCTCAAAGAGAAAGTCTTCTCCTCTTGGTTCTGGTGTACTTTAAATTTCCTTCTTCCACTGAGCTGGCATTCACAATACCCAAAGAAATTCATCCGTAGTGAGTTGCAGGGTCATGGCTGAAGGCAGTATCAGGTGAGCTGAGCAGATGATGATGAGTCCCATGGTTTTCCTAGGCTAATTATATGACATCTTCCCAGTGAATTCAAAAGCATCTTCCACTTCTAGGAAGCTTCCTGGTGAACATCACTGGTACCCAGAAGGCAGTTCTCAGCCTGGCAGTCTTGGTCCACTGGCTTTGGAGAATCCTTGGCCTGAGTGACTCAGCAGACTTCTCTGCCATCCAGTGGGTGACAGCCCTCCCCAGGGAAGCCTGAATCTGTGCTTCGAGTGGATTCTTCCCTTCCATGTTTATTCCTCCCATGGGTACTTTCCCTCAGTCATTCAGAGCCCTTATGTATACTCACAGTTAATCTTGTGTTAATAGTTAATAATTTATTATTTTATACCTTCTTTATTAAAGCTGCTATAAAGTTTCTGTTATTGTTGTAATAGCACTGTGGGCTACTTTTTCTTTTTTCTTTTTTTTTTTTTTTGGTATTGGGGATTGAACTCGGGACATTCTACCTCCAAGCTACGCACCACTAAGTTGCACAGGGCCTCACTAAGTAGCTGAGGCTGGCCACAAACCTGGATCCTCCCGTCTCAGTTTCCCAAGTACTGGGATTACAAGTGTGAGCCACCACGCCCGGCTCTGCAGGCTCTTTTCCTTGATTCAAATAGGCAATAATATCTTGGTTGCAGCTTCAACAAATCTTTATTACAAAGTCAGTGGGAAATAGAAAGGGAAGAGAAGAAAAGCAGCATGCCCGGTAGACACACTGGAGAGCCCCAAAATGGAACTCTGCACCCCTCTTCGACCGTGGCCCTTAAGTACAGTTTTCTTATTGGTATATTCTTATCAGCATTACCAAAAAAATGGGTTGGTAATTTATTCCTTAGGGAAGTGGTGCCTTCTTGTCTCCAGACAGTGCACTTACTAAATGTAGAGGTCAATAATCTACCTTGTTTCTTCCCCTATTGTATTGGGCTGTATTGTTTGTCCATCAACTATGGATGCTTTGAAGTAACACATGGAATTTACATTTCCCATACCAAGGCCAGGTCCCAAAGAATAGGATAGAAACAGAGGCACTAATTATAGCCAGTGTAACTGTATGTAATCTCTAAGAGCAAGGCATAAGGCCCTGCCAGGCAGAGTCACTGTGATCTTAGGGCTTTTAATTGTTTTTATATATTTGTAGGGTTAAAGGCTTCAATTGCCTCTACATATATCTAAAGCTAAAGGCTTTAATTGTCTCTACATATTTCTAATGCTAAAAGCTTTACATTCTTACTGTGGGTAAACATTAGGCCAAAGGGCAAAAGGGAGAGGGAGTTCTGGAATGTAACAGGCCTAGCCATTTTTTTCCCTGCCTGAATGCCTGTGTAGCACCCAGACTCTGACTGCCTTTTACATTTTTATTAGCAGTTAATATTGGAGCAATTTTTCAATACTGGCACAATTTCTGTCTCTTGATTGAGCTCAAATACAAAGGGGAGAAAACTGACCAAAGATCAGAAGGTTCACATTCTCTAGAAGGTGTCTATTACATTTAGTTTTTCAAAAAGTATAAATAATTACTTTATGCTTAGACATTTAAACTCAAAAATAAACTGAGTCTTTCTTACTATTGTCTTTTTTGGAATGAACTACTAGCTTAAATTTTTTAAAAATTAAAAATAAATAATTTCCTACTGATAGTACCCAGAGTTTAAAGGATTTAAATCCAAAGTTTACACACTCTACCTCATCTTCCCCCATAAACATACTCAGACAGACACATAGGCTGCCTCACAATTTGACCACACAAAAGTTGGATAAATAAATCTCTACACCAAAAAAAAAAAAAAAAAGTTTCCCTATGCAAACCTATTAAGATATTTCTAATGATTAAACCACCCAAAAAGCCAGTTGCCCTCAACTTCTGTTCTAGGAAATCAGCCTTATTATCAGAGATGTCAATGTCTTTGAATCCTGACCATAGACAAACTATCCTGATGCATTCAGATACAACATAAGAGATTCTTCCAGCACCAGGAAGGTTTTTCAGCACAAAAACAAGCACCCAGATGTTTCTAATCAACCAGATGTTTAACACTGGAGACACAAAACAGCTTCCTGACAGTTGATTTAATGTTTTGTTTTTTTCGTCCAGATGTTTTAGTATCTTGTACACACTTTCCAACTACTTTGGTGTAATATATCCTTGTACAGCTTGGCATTTTGGAGGTTTAGTGCCTTAACATTGAGAAGTACAATAAATGTGAAAATAAGAAGTAAAATAACTTTCATTTCCAATTCAAAAATGAGCAGAATTCATGGCTATAAGAAAAGGATTATTAGCAAAGTGAATTATAATCAAAACCTTATTTTGAAGACTCACTCTCTGTTATATTTAAAATTTAATTTTTCTTCTTTGCATTTTCAAGCTACAATGTGCCATATCTAGCTGCAGGACTTTATAAGGTACGCTATGTTATTAGCTTATTTTCATAAGATAGTTCCTTTCTTCTTTATGACCTTTAAAATTATATAAAATGTAATGCTAACATTTCTAAAAATTCTAAATTTTTTCTCAAATATGAAAAATAAAAATAAATCTTTAAAATAAAATTCCACCTGACTCTCATTATCTATCCTTCATAAAACTAACGGTTGCTTTAGTAATGTATCGCCCAGTCTCTCTTTGACACCTTTTTTTTTTTTCATTTCCTGAATTTTTTTTTTTTTTTTTTTTTTTTTTTTTTTTTTTTTTTTTTTTTTTTTTTTTTTTTTTTTTTTTTTTTTTTTTTTTTTTTTTTTTTTGTCAATGGGACTTCTGTCAGAATATCATCTCTGGGCCTCCGACATCCTTATTCTCTTTTCTCTACCTTTATATTTCTTGAAGGATAAAGGAAATAAAATAAAAGACAAATTTCAATTTGGGTAAAAGAGCTTTTTATATTGAACAAGAAAAAGACTTCATTCAGATGTTCTAAAGATAAACTCAAGATGGTTATTTCGTCCATTCATATGGAGTTATTTTCAACCCAGACCCAAGAACAAGCAGCACAAAGCTGCTTGCTGTGGTTTTGTTGTGCTCAGTGTTTTTTAGTGACCTAAAGCAGTGAAATACAGACCAGTCTTCCCCATCTGGAGGCCATCAGAAAGACAGTTCAAAAACCAGACATTTATTTAACAAATATGCATATGTACACTCTGTGCATATATTCACAAAATTATTCACATATATAACTCCCTTTAGACCTACAGTGTGTTGCTTATACCTCCAACACTGTGGTATAGACTCTAATGTTGTCACAAAGCATACAGGGACATAATATCCTCCTCCACTGGCTTCTATAGTGAGGACAGTGTTGGTATGTCTCTGAATGAATGACATGACAGGAAAAGAGTATACCCTACCATCTGCTGCGGTTGTCAGTGAATGCGCCACTGTTCTAACATACAGCACAGTAGAACAGAACACTAGGAAAAGAACTTGGAGAGCTCCAAATTCCTCTGTTAAGAAAAATTAAATGCATGAGAGTAGGTGACTTTTCCAAGGTCTCTCCAGGGAGCCAGGGTCAGAGTATCTCCAATTCTCTGCTCTTTGCAACACATACTTTAGCTTTTAGTTTTCTGTTTTCCTTCTTTCAAAGCATTAATATCATCTAAAAATTTGGCCTCTCCAACTAAGCTGATCCTCAAAAAATATCATTTTGTCAAAATGACTTAGTTTTATTGTTAATATCAATAAAGAAATAGTGAGGGTGATAGCACTTATCAACAGATAAGGAGAAAGGACAGAAGGTAATCAATGATTTCTGGTAGTAAAGGAAGATGGGCAAGAGCAGGTTGGGGCTTATAGACACAGACTGTGGAAAGTCCCAGGCCAGTACTTCCTGACCAACCTGTCTGCTGCAGTAGAAATCTCAGTACTAATGCCTTTGAGATATTTATTCCATTCTAGAATCAGAAATACTTTCTTGGGTGCAGGAAAATTCAAAGGAGTAAGGAGAGGCATTAGGCAGCATGTGTGAGTTATAACCACTGTACCTTGTGCAAGCAGGAAATGATATTATACACTATACATGAATATGGAGGAAATAAGAAGTAGTGCAGGGTCACACTTGAAGGAAATTTCACTTTCTGGTGACTTTAGAGAGGCCCTCCTTCTCTCCCCAAACGTCCACCACCACACACACACACACACACACACACACACACACACGCATGCACACATACACATGCACGCACACACACACATACACACACACACAGAAAGAGAGAGAACTTCACTAACCTATTTAATTTTCACAATAACAATAAAATCTTTTCATGTATATTAAGATCACACATCAAATTTTGGTACATGTAAAAATTGTGTACCTAGCTATAATACTATATATGTGTATATATATAACTATGAAAAAAATGAGGTCTCAGCATAATTTTGGCCATCTGCGTTTTTTGGAGTTTTTTTTGTTTTTTTCTTTTTGTTTTTTTGCCTTATGACTTAGACTTCAAAAATCTTGACTCCACATAATAGGCATTGCTAACATCTGCGCAGGTGGAGGAGATAGAGCTGGAAATGAGGAGCCCTAACATGGGAACCTCATGTTATGGTTTGATACAGAATGTCCTCTGGGAAAGCTCATGGCTGGCAATGCAAAACTAAAACATTCGGAGGTAAAATGGCTAGGTGTGGCTGAAGGAGGTGGGTCACTGGAGGTGTGGCCTTGGGGATTATATCACTAGCCCCCTGCTCCTGCTTTCTCTCTGCTTCTCACCCCCATGCCGTGAGCTTCACAGACATTATTTGGCCTAACATGGACTGAAATCTCTAGAACTGTGAGCATGTACATCTTTCTTCCTCTAAGTTGTGGCTGTCGGGTATCTGGGGACACAGCAATGAGGATGCTGACAAATACCTCAGTGTCCAGGTGAGATGTTCACATTTTGTCCATAAGGCTGGGGAGACCGTGAAGATTTCTGAGCAAAAATAATGGCAAAATGTTTTAATAATATTAATCCAATGACTTTGGAAGTGATATATTGAAAGAATAAAGTTGGGGCAGACTGGAAGAAGGATCACCAATTTACAGATCATGGTAATAGTTGGAGCATGAGATAAACAGAGCCTAAATTAGGATGGTTGTAGAAATATAAAGGAAGAAAGAAGCACCCCAGGAAGACTCTGATGAGCTATAAAAGAAAATACTGATAGTATAGGTATTCAAAGCAAAAGCTTTTCTCTCTTAGTGATCTGGATTAAATTCCAGTTTCCACCACCTTCTAGCTATGTGATCACAAATATTTGTTTAACTTTAATGTGATGCTTAATTTTTGTCAACCTGGCTGGGTCAGAAAGTATCCAGATATTTGGTCAAATATTATTCTGTGTGTGTCTGCTAGAGTGTCTCTGGACGGGATTAATATTTGAATTAGCAGGTTGAACAAAGCAGACTGCCTTCCCTGAGGCAAGGTGGATAGACTTTCTTTAATTAGTTGAAGACCTAAATATAAATAGAATAAGCTAAGCAAAAAGGAACTCCTTCTGCTGACAGTCCTGAGCAGGGACATAGGTCTTTTCCTGCCTTCAGACTCTGAGACATTGTGTTTCGAGCCTGACAACTTTCAGACTGGAGCTCACACCGTCCACTCTTCTGGTTCTCAGGCCTTTGGACTCAGACTGGAACTTCACTTCGGATCTCCTGGGTCTCCAGCTTTCTGAATACAGATCTCAGAACTTCACCGGACTCGTGTGAGCCATTTCTTTACAATAAATATCTTTCTCTATCTAGAGCCGAGCGTGGTGGCGCATGCTTGTAATGCCAGCATGCGGGAGGCTGAGACCGGAGTCATCTGGGTTTGCAGCCAACTTCAGCTACCTAGTGAGGCACTCCGCAACTTAGTGAGACCCCGTTTCAAAATAAAGAATAAAAAATAGGGCTGGGGGTGTAGCTCAGAGGTAGAATGCCCCTGTGTTCAATCCCCAGTACCGCAAAAAATATATATATCTTTCTCTATAATCTACTGTTTCTGTTTCTCCAGAGAACCCTACTATATTTCCTAAGCTTCACTTTCTTCATGTGTACAGTAGGCTCAGTAAATTAACTCACAGTTTCATTGTGAAGATTAAAATGGCAATGTATATTTGTGTTACTTTAAAAAATAAATTTTATCAGTGAAAGCAGAGGTTTTGAAAAATTAAACTCATTTAGATGATGTAGAATTGCTTTAGTACAGAGATGTCTAACCTTTATATACAGAATTAGTAAACAACTCATAGCCGGGCGTGGTGGCGTGTGCTTGTAATCCCAGAATTTGGGAGGCTGAGACTGGAGGATCCAGCCAGCCTCAGCTACCTAGTGAGGCACTCCACAACTTAGTGAGACCCTGTTTCAAAATAAAGAATTTAAAAAAAAAATAGGGCTGAGGGTGTAGCTCAGAGGTAGAATGCTTCTGAGTTCAATCCCCAGTACTGCAATAAATAAATAAATAAATAAATAAATAAATAAATAAATAAATAAATAAATAAACAACTCATAAGAGTGCATGTGGTTTAGGTGAGAGAAGATAGGACCAGATAAGTGATGAGCACTTCCCTGAATCCCAAAATGTGTCCTGAACTATGCCTTCATGTTGGTGAGAACTTCAAATTAATCACTGGAGGAATGGGAGGAAACAGCTTGTGATTATGTGGTTGTACTAAAAAAACACAATCAGACGTGGATCCCAAAGCAATGGGAGGATGTAACGCCACCTGAAGATGCCTGGTTCAGTAGAGCAGCCAAGATGCAGCACCCATCTCTGTGTATCTTCTTGAGGATAGACTTGATGTCTAAATACAGTCTCAGTCCTACTCATGAATTCATGCTCACTGAATCTTCCTGCTCCCTACCAAAGTTCCAACTTCAGAGAACTAAGTTCTCGCTTGGAGAGTACAAGGACCTCTGGCTATCTGCTTTTCTTGGTACTCAGGGAGATGGAAACGTTGTATAATGCCTCCCTTCAGGCTCCCCATTTTCAATATTCATCTCTCTGTGTTCTCGCCATAAAGACACTGGAGATTCCTATTAATATTTCCTATGTTCTAGATAATGAAATCACAATTCTTATATTCCCAAAACATATACATATGTGTATATATATATACGTATATGTATATGGTTTTCTCACTGCTTCTCCAAGATTCAGCTGGATAGTAGATTCAGACATCCTTCCTGGAATATACAACTGTCCTACCTGTTGTTCTTACCGTCACCCCTCCCCCATCTCCATCCCACAGGACCTACATTCAGTTGAGGTGGAAGAAAACACCCCTTTCATCATTATGATTAATTTTCAAAGCTGGTCCTAGACATATGGTACGCACATTATAAAGTTATTCCTTTAGCACTTTAATTGTGATGCTCCAAACCAAGCTTTTAGGAAATTATAAAACTAATTTGTTATAGTACTCCACTTGTACAAAGCAGAAGCCTCACCACTCAAGACTATTGTCTCTGTCTTTCAATACACAAAGTTGAACGTTCCCCTGCCTCTTACATATTCTACTTTATGTAATAACACTCTGCCAAGAACAAGGGCCCTCCCTGCTATATGATGGGCATATAGATAAAACCAATTGTAGGAAACACACACACACACACACACACACACACACACACACACACACACACACACATTAATCCCAAAACATCACTCTAATGCCCATGGACTGTGAAAGATGCTTACCATCAGGATTCCCATACATCTTCTCCTCAAACTTCCCATTTGTACCTCATCTTTGCCAAGAGTGTGTGCTCTCATGTCCTTACCTTCTACCAAATCAAGATTTGAATTAAAAAATAATACCCAGGTCTGGATAACAGAATTTTCAGCATCAGTGAGCCACTTAAGAAGTGTAATTTAGACCAAAAGGAATTCCAAGATTTCTAAAAATTACACCAATCACAATAGCTTCTGCTTGCTTTTCTAACTAAATATTAGGAGAAATCTTACTCTCTATTTGAAGTTGATTATTTCAAAACCTAATTTCAAATAACATAGGAGAAGAATGAAAGTTGTACATAGGCTATTTGAATAGGATGTAAAGTATGATAACATACATTAAAATGAAATTCTGATTAAAGCAATTTAACCTAAAGTACAGCTGTGAACTGTGTGAAATCACTGAAACAATTGTATATGACTGCATAGGATGTACTGGGCTGTCCGTTTTATCTAAAGCCTGCTCTAATGCAACCATTATATTGCACAGGCATTTCATGGCTGGGAAATTTTCAAAAAGCCACAAAAGATTGGCTGATAATATCTTACCACGTTGATGAATTGGAGAAATGGTCTGGAATTGATACCACAAAGGTCAAATAAGGTTGACAGAATGCAGAATAGAGCAAAGATGTAACATGAACAATCATACAGGAACAACTAAGCCAAGTCACAGCCACAGGAATAATTATTCAGACAGACTGCAATGAATGTAGATCAACCAATGGTGCCTTCTAGTCACACCTAAGAGGCAAGTGCCTTCCATCCATAGTGCATGTAGAAATATCACACACTCTACATATATATAGCAATTATTTTGATACCGTATAACCTATTATCAAACACTATCAAAAAGAAAAACTCAAAGGACATTAAGAATTGGAGGCCATTTAGGATAAAAACAAAGTGACTTTAAAAAAAAAAAGATTTGAATTGAAAAACCTCTGAAGGAAGAAAGTTTAATTAGGGATGTGAGGTTCCACTTGTAAGAATAAATGGGAAATGATATAACCGTTTATAAAAGAGCAAATGAGCTGGGTGTGGTGGTGCACGCCTGTAATCCTAGCACTTGGGAGGCTGAGATAGGAGGATCCCAAGTTCGAGGCCAGCCTCAGCAACTTAGATGGGCTCTCAGCAATTTAGAAAGACCCTGTTTTAAATAAATAAATAAAATGAGGATGGGGGTGTAGTTCAGAGGTAGAATGCCCCTGGGTTCAACCCCTAGTACCACAAAATAAATAGCCATTATCAAAAGTCAAGGGATTAGAATTTCATGGTCAAAATTTGGAGAGGTATTTTTCTCAAATAATAGAATTAGGTTACAAACTTAAATTTAATTAATGAAATTTTAGGCCAATAGATGATTTAGCAACATAAGACTTCTTGAATGAATGGAGAAAGACAATAAAGAAAAATGACAATGATATTCTAGTAAAAAGTAATTACTTTGCAGCTGGATGGAGCAGAATAAAAATTGCATTCATCATGATAGAATGAGGAAATAAAACAGGTAATATTTAAACATCCATTATTCAATACGAATCAAGAACGATTTTGCCTCCTCTGAAACCACAGCCATGACAAGCGATGGAGCATGAGGATACTGCTTCTAAAATTTGACAAATTGTGCTTTTGAATACCGCTGAGCGACTAGTACCATGATGGTCATCAGACTACTAAAATAATATTAATAATATAGAGTCACCTTCCATATGTGTGCTGCCTTACCATCCTCAAATCGCAATTTGGTGTCTTAACTGGGTGATTACCCACAGACACCTCGTTCTCCTGGACTCTGACTTTCTGCGCCTTACACATGTCATTGTGAGAACAAATTAAGCAATTAGCTAAAACCTCATTGCTTCTTGCCAGTTGCTTGTTGCTCCACTGGTAATTTTGTGACTGTTTCTCAATTCAAGCTTTGCGATGACATGGAAAAAAGGATAATTACATAAATTTTCAAGATATGCTATACAGTTCTCAAAATAAAGTCTTCTATTTTAAAACTAATCTGTAGGGTTTGAGGGTGGAGCTCAGTGGTAGAGCACTTGCCTGAGCTGCCCAGGGACCTGCACTCAATTTCCAGCAACACACACACACACACACACACACACACACACACACACACACACAACTAAAACAACAAGAACCCATTGTTGCAACATAGGGGACAAATAAGTACTAGTAAAAAAAAAAAAAAAGGCATCAGGATTACAAAGATATAAAGAATCATAGCTCTATGTGTTTATTTTAAGGAAACATTTTAAATACAACCACAGAGGGATAGATTTTAAATTATTTGAGGATTATTTGTTTATATCTGAACTGGATGCCTTGAAGATACTGGAAAATACCTGACATCAAGAAGTACAATTCTAATTGAAAAGACAAGATGGGATATGGCTCAGTGAGAGTACTAGCTTAGCAGGTGAGGCTGTTTCTTATCAACTAAGAAAACGATAAAAGCTAGTATAGAGTTATATTATAAAATATGTATCATTCAAAATTCATGTGGTAAAAACTCAGAAAAGGAGAAGATCAAGGCATACCTGTATCCTAAGAGCTGGGAGCATACCATCGTCTGCATGGTAGAGATAAGCAAGAGGGCATTGCTGGTCAAAAGATCAGTGTAAGTCAAACAACACGCACAAATGTACAGAAAAGGGGGGAGCTCCTGTAGGACAGAATACTGAATACAATGAAAGCACCTTCATCTTCGGAAAGCCAAGATGCTATCAGATTGTAGGGGTCAAGAAAACCTCACAGTTCCCTTCAGCCTGGTCCAATGACAGTGTGACATAATTGTAGGTTGCTAAGTGAGGAAATAACATGATAACACCATCAATAAAAGAGGCTAGACCTTGTACCTGAATTTTTTGAAGCTCCAAATTCAGCTCTTCATATAGTCACAGTATCAATGTGCAAACCAGATGAAACTGTGATATACTCAAGGCCTGAGTGTAGCCTTAGGATAGCCACGTATAAGCTTTTTGCATTAAATGATATTACTGACTGTCGTTAACAGAACACGTGCTTTGCATTATTTTTAAGTAAGATTATATATTTGCAGTGCATCTTGTTAATGTGACACCCTGAGCCGGGGATGTTACTGACATGGTTGCCCACTTTTGCATTTATATCTTAGATGTGACTCTGGGACTCTTTGCCAAGTTCAAATCTATATCTGTAGCAATACTGGCGATGGTTCTTCTTTTATTTCTGTGTGTGTGTGTGTGTGTGTGTGTGTGTGTGTGTGTGTGTGTGTGTGTGTTTTACTGGGGATTGAATCCAGGGGCATTCTACCTCGAAGCTACACCCCCAGCCCTTCTACACCCCCAAACCTTCTTGGTTTTTTTTTGAAACAGAATCTCACTAGGTTGTTAATAGTCTCACACCTATGATTCTCCTGTTGCAGCTTCCCAAGTACTATGATTACAGGCATGCTCTACCTCTAACTTGGCAATGACTTGGGGGAATTTATATAGAGACAACATGTCTCCCAACAGATTGGGAATGACTCCCATCCAAAAACTGTAAGTTATGATGCGGTTAAATTTAAGTATATTTGTATAAAACACACTTGAAGCACACACTAACTTGCAGTTCTTCACCCAAAAGGATGAAATGGTAACTTAAGGGAAAGAATTGCATTCCATCAGTATTTATCCTTGTCAAGGCACTATTGTTGTTAGGTTTCCCCTATACTTTCTTCATTCTATGTTGTATAAGTTTCTGCGTGTGTACAAAGTTTTAGAGTCTTATATTAAATTCATCAGTAGGAAGGCAGTCAAACATTTGCTGCAAAAACATTGCTTATCACAGAAGGGCTTCTCTCTGACTTTTCATGTACCTTCTGGTTCTGGGATTTTATTTTTTTTTTCTTTGTAGTACTCTGTCTGCTAATCAACCTGTCTTTCTGTTCTGTCTGAATTGTAGCAATTAGGGTTTTCATGATCCTCCATACTGATACCATCTTTGCTTTCTGAGGATGTCTCCACTATATTCAGGAATTCTCTACTACAGGCAGATCTCACCTGCTGTGCACATCTCTGCATTCGTTATTTGATTTACGCTGATCCATTCTCAAAATTCCTCTCATTTTGGCTAAAAGAGTAATTTCTAGTCCAAAGTCTAAATTTTAAAAACCACTCCCCTGGTAGACAAAAAAAATCCCCAAATTTTACTTCTTATGAGGTAACAGTAAACACTTTTTTTCTGGTTGTAAGATTGAGATTTTGTTTTGTATCCAATGGAGCAAAATTTCGCCCTGTCATTCAAAGATATACATTTGGAAAATACATGACATACTTTGGAGTCAAATAGGCAGCTAGTCACAGCTGTCCCCTTAGTGACAGACTGGTTCCCCCACCAAATTGCCATAAGGGCTAACAAATGACTCATAAAATAATGTTTTTCAAGCACTGCATACCACATAAATGCTCAAGTAGAAGGGCCCAGGCATTTTATCTAAAAAGAAGTCCATTTACATGAAGGTTTGCTCACAAAAGCAGCATGTCAGAACTTCTTCCAGTGATTCATTGGGTGTTGATTGAACAACTGTCATGTGCCAAGCACTATCCTAAAACTACCTGTAAGAGACATCACAACAATCCCAGAATTATTCCACTGAAATCACATTTCCCTGAATATATACATAAAAGAGGAAGGTTTTAAAAAGAGCAAATTATAGATAAATGGGATCAGTTAAAAGGGTTGCACTTTGATAAAAAAGGGGAAGGTATTTTCCTGTTTTTATTTTGTTTGTTTGTTTGTTTTTGGTACTGGGGATTAAATCCAGGGGTATTCTAACACTAAGCTACAGTCTATAGTTTCAGCCCTTTTTTAATTTTTAAAACAGGGTCTTACTAGGTTGCGGAGAGTCTCTCTTTACTGCTGAAACTGGCTTCAAATTTGCAATCCTCCTCGTCTCAACCTCCCAAGAACTGGGATTATAGGTGTGCACCACCATGCCTGGCTCCTATTAGAGTTCTCAAAGTCACCCATGGTTCACCAGTTCACTTCTTAGTGTCCTGTGTTTCCCACATCCTTCTCAACAACCAAGGACACAATCTTGTTATCTAAAATAGTTGTAAGCCAGGTAGCCACAGTGAAGTTCACAAGTAGGAAATTGAATTTTAAGACAGGGAAATATATTTATTTTGTGAAAAATGGAAATACTGTGGCATCTGTAAATCGCACAGGTTCCTCCACTCAACAGCTCACCTACTTTACCATTTTTATTTCATTTGAGGCATAATAAGCAAGCTACTCTCGAACCCCTCAATTGTTAATTGGTCCACTTTAAAATGAAGTCATGCTCTCTCTTCCATATGGCTGGGTCTCTATTTGAAATGCATTAGTATTCATTTTTAAATGCTTAATCATGGACGATTTCATTTTAAACTCAATAATTTAGCCTGGAAAGTTTCTAATTGATGAAAATGTCAAATGCAAAAAGATAGGAATGTCTAATTAGTTAAGTGCCTTAAGTTTTTGACAAATACTAAGTAGACTTGTTGAACACTTCCTGCCAGAACCCAGAGTTTTATTAAACATAGAAATGAAGAAAATCGGCATCTCTAAGTATGGCTCTCCATGACCTAAGCCAAGCCCACTCCTCCTCAATGCTCATTCTGAGTCTCATCTCTATGAAGGGCCATTCCTCTATTCTGTTTTGCTTTTATGATTATATGCTTAAAAATAAAATCAAAGAAACATAAGAAGAGACTATGGAAGCAGGCTTGGGTGCTACAGGTCATTGAATATGGAGTTCTAAACACATATGCTTTTATTCTCCTTGTATATGTCTCCTCATCAGCAAAAGTATCAAATGACCTCTTAGAAGCATTACTAGTCAGCCTTCTTCAGAGAAACAGACTGATAGTATGGATGTGCATATACTCTACAAAACAGAGAGAGATTATGAGGAATTATGCAAACATGGCAGCTCAGGATCACAATCTGCAGTGCAAGGAATCCCAGAAAAGCTGGTGGTATAATGCAGTCTGAGTCTAATGCCTGAGAATCAGAAATACTGATCATGTGAATCTTAGTCCAAAGGCAAGAAAAGATGAGATGAGATGTCCCAGCTCAAGAAGTGGGACAGAAAACAAAAGAAAGGGAGTTCTTCCTGCCCCTGTCTTTTGTTCTACTTAGGTCTCCAATGGATTAGACTATGCTAACCCACAATATAGAGGGAAATATACTTTACAAAGCCCTTCCCTCTCTTCCACACACAATGATTGAAATATGAATCTCATCTGGAAACACCACTCTCACAGGCATACGCAGCATAGTGTTTAATTTGGGCACCCTGATGCCCAGTCAAGTTGACCCATTCAATTAACCATCCCAGTTCACTCACTGAACTGGGGTGAATCAGTTCGCTCGCTCCCTTCCTTCCTTCCTTCCTTCCTTCCTTCCTTCCTTCCTTCCTTCCTTCCTCCCTCCCTCCCTCCTTTCCTTTCTTTCTTCCTTCTCTCCTTCCTTCCTTTTTGAAATACTTTGGAGGAAGAATACTGCATCAATTGATATCTTTCATTTTCTTTTCCTAGGGATTGAACTCAGGGGCATTCTACCTCCAAGCTACACCCCCAGATCTATTTTTTTATTCTTTATTCCAAAACAGGGTCTCACTAAGTTGCAGAGGGCCCCATTAAGTAGCTGAGGCTGGCCTCCTCAAACCTGAATCCTCCTGTCTCACCTTCCAAGTACTAGGATTACAAGCGTGCGCCACCACACCTGGCTCAGATTTTTTTGTAATTAAAATCACTGATGCTTTAGAAGAGGCTTGTAGTCCAGTAGCGAAACAATACAAAATCAGAAGTGTCCATAAAAAAGAAGCAAAATATGATGGACTTACTTAACCTAAATGTATATTGAATCTATTTTTCTAGTTCAGAACTCTCTCCTAATATCCAGATCTACATTCCTTCCTATTTCCTGGAAATTTCTAACCAAATATTCAGAAATACTAAATCCAGTCTCTTTAAAAATTTAGCTCTTCACTGTCAACGTGATTTACATTATGATATGAGGCCGTAATGCACCAATAAAAGCACTTAAAATTTTTAACTCTTCAACTTCACCTTAAAACTGTTCTTTGATTTTTTTCTTGCACCACAATCCTGATTCATGTATTATCTATACATTTAGTTGTTCATTCTGGAAGGGTAATAGTTTACTTGGGGTGGAGGTGGGGGCCTCTTTTAGCCCGCAACCTGAATCAGTTAGCAAGATTATCCAAACTGATGCTGGATACAGTGACACCTGCCTGTGATCCCAGTACTTGGGAGGCAGAGACAGGAGAATCAAAGGTTCAAAGCCAGTCTCAGCAACTTAGTGAGACCCTCAGCAATTTAGTGAAATCTTGTTTCAAAATAAAAAATAAAAGGGGCTGGGGGTATAGCTCAGAAGTAGAATGCCCCTGGGTTCAATCCCCAGTACTGCGCGCGCGCGCGCGCGAGCACACACACACACACACACACACACACACACACACACGGGTGCACAAGCGCACACACACACAAAAAATCATCCAAACTAATTTCCAAATACTTCTCTAATATCTTTCTCATCTTCCTATACTTAATTAGTTACATTTATTATCTTGCATGAAGATATTTATTTATAATTTTCTTTTCCACCTCTGTTTAGTTGAAATTCCATGAAATCAAGGATGGCATCTTCTTAAATTTGTGTCCTGAGCACCTTGTATAACACTTGGCACATGGCAAGTACTCAATAAATTGAGTTCCACTCCGAGTAATTAAATAGTTGGTGAATAAATATTTACTTACTTTCTGTGAACCAGTATCTCCTAATATGTCTTAAACTTTTTAAAGCTTCAAGGGCAGAATATCACAGTCTAGAACAGTGAAATATCCACATTTGCCCTAACATGTATTATTTTCCACATTTGAGTGATCTGTTCTCACCAACTGCTCATTCTTGAACGCTGTCTTCATAACCCTCTCCCCAAGCTATGATTAGATACTTCAGTATTCTTTGAAACACAGCAAGTCCATCACAGCAAGTCCATTTCATATGGGATGAAATCCATCCCGTATGAAAAAAGTGGATTTAAACTAGCCCCAAATCCCACAAATGTGTTTTCTCTATTTGCCAGGAAAACACGCCATGTGAAATGCTCTGCTGAGGTTTCCTCTTCCCCCAGAATGGCACCTCGAGGAGGTGATAGAATGCAAGAACATGTGGCATTATGCTTGGAATGTTTCTCTGCCTAATTGGCCTGAATTTATGAGTATATAATAACCCTCTATGCATTTTCAAACCCAGACAGCATTATAAAATAAGCCTGAGTAATATCCAGGCTGCTTTGTTTTATGGGGATCTTTACGGCATGAGCATGTTGTGCACAAATGCATGGGGTATGCACAGATGTTTGCATTCATTTAGACTTCTCAGGGCAGCAGCAACAATACAAGTGCGGCTTGGACAGCATCATCGTTAACTTGGACTCTCTTTATTAGATTAGAAGGAAATGTGTTTCTTCTCACTTCCAATTTGCTTTGAAGTTGAGAATTAAGATGACCAATAGGTGACTACCTCTCCCTCTCTGAGGTCTTTCCCCAAATTATTCTTATATTTACTTTCACTTTCTGGTTTCTGGAGTTTTCTGCTGTTTTGTATTTTAAACAGCTAATCAGTTCCAGGAGTCGAATATTACTGCTGCTCGGGGCCTACTGGGTTTTTTTTTTTTTCTTTTTTTTTCCTTACTGTATGGTTACTTAAATTAATGCTATATTTGGAATGCCATTACAATATGCCAGAACACTCTTTCCTCTGCTATGAGTATCAGTGGAGAATGGTTTTGTAAGTAATATTGTACTTTCTTGATTCAATAAGTGGATAATTTGTTCCAGTGAGCAAACTTGCATGACTTCCTTACTATGAAAATAAATGAAATAAGCTATTCACCTGGCTTTGCAGTACTCAACTACCAGGTTTGTTCTGGAGTCTAAAAAACGTTAAGAAAGGGAAAGAGACAGAGACTTTGGAAAGTAATACAAGGGCCCTGAAGACATCTCAACTGTAGATAGTTAAGAACTTGGTCCCTCTGCTTTGCAATCTGCCACAAGAGTCCCTTTAATCACAAACATTCTGAATAAGCCAGGAAGAATCAAAACCCAGCTGACGTGAAAGTCCTTGTTAGGCAGGAAGGGCTCCTGAAGGATGTTCTCCACTCAGACAGCTATATTTACATATACATATATACATATACATATACATATACATATACAAATACATATACACATGCACATGCACATACACATACACATACACAAAATTAGGTACTGGGGATTGAATCCAGGGGCAGTCTGTCTTCGAACTACACATAAAGCCTCTTCTTAAAAAGTGTTTTTTTTTTGTTTGTTTGTTTGTTTTTTAAAGATCTCATTAGTTTGCTGTGAATCTCACTAAGTTGCTAAGAATTGCCTTGAACCTACAATCCTCCTGACTCAGCCTCCAAAGTACCGGGATTACAGGTATGTGCCACCATGCCCAGGTCCCAATAATTTTAAATCTGCAACACATCTAGGAACTTGGAACATCATAAAATAATATTAATTTTATATTTTCTTCACATTTTTAGAATTGTATTGGTGCAATACAAATTATACATCATAGTAAGATTCTCAAAGCGATATACTCATGTATGCGCGCAACATCTCTGGGTGCATTTGTCTCCTAACCCTGCCTTGCAATGTTTCATTGTCACTTCTATAATCCTATGCCAGCCCCAGACTGATCTGGAAACATGTTTAACTAAAACTGCCAGTTCTGACTATTTAGTCATGTGATGCTTTTATAGATTGCTTTAAGTTAGTTTTTCCACCTCTGCACTAATGACACTGGGGCTGCATGATTCCTTGCCATAGGGACGTCCTGTGCATTGTACACCATCTAGCAGTACACCTGGCTTCCACCTGCTAGATGCCAGGAGCATCCTACCTGAAGTCATGAAAACAGAACTGTTTCTAGAATTTGACAAATGTTGCCTGGGAGACAAATATCACCTCTGGTTGAGAACTACTACTTTAAGCAAAATGAGCTCACCTTTAATGGGAAAAAACAATCAGTCTTGCTTCACTTTCAAGAAGCCAGTGCCATAGAATGGGGACACAGGTGAAGGAACATGCATAGATTTGGAATCAGCCTGCTCAGAGTTAACAGTCTCCTCATCTGTAAAATGTAGATCATAAAAGCCTGCTTTAAAAGGTAGCTGAAAGATAATGTATGCAAAGTGTCTGCAGCATATTAACTGTTTAAAATAGAGTAGCTGTGTCATCACCAGGAAGCGAAATCTACTTGACAATTAAACCTTACTTTCATGGTGGTGCATGCCCGTACGCCCAGTACTTGGGAAGCTAAAACAGGAAGACTGCAGTTTCAAGATGCCTCAGCAATATAGCAAGACTTTCAGCAATCTATTGAGACCCTGTTTCAAAACAAAAAAAAAATAAAAGGGCCTGAGAGTATAACTCAGAGGTGGAATGCTGCTGCATTCAATTCCCAGTACCAAAAACAAAACAAAATCTTATTTTCAGCTTCAGGATTATTGTTAGAGTCTACTTTAAAATCTATCCTCATATCTCAATGGAAATGGTATGGGATGTTTGGTTGAATTTACACTAACCCCAGGGTATTGTTCATACTTAATTTTCTGCATAAATTTAACTGTTACCCAAGAAAAAGCTGGCATCTTCTCCCTATAGTAGAACAAGGTCTGAGGCTAGTGGATTCACTGACTATGGTTTCAAATAGGTCATGAAAAGTGTAGTTTTTAAGCAGTAGAAGGATCCTCCATCACGGTGAGTCAAGTGCCAGCAGCTAGTGTCCAAAGAGCCACAATGGGCCACAACAATCGAACTTGAAAGATAAAGAAGGTTCTTTACCATTCCTCAAAGTGGTGATTCTTAGGAGCCCAAAAGAGAACTGATTAATGCTCAGGAGACCTTCTGCCTTGTGAGTAGTGGGCAAGAGTAGAATAAGTTAAATGAAAGGATAAGTTGAATGAAATCAACAAGATCAGATGTTGAAAAACCTAAGACCAGAATAGCAGTTTAAAAGTGAGCGCTGAGCTGGGGGCAGTGACACACATCTGCAGTCTCAGTACTTGGGAGCTGAGACAGCAAGATCTCATGTTTGAGGTCAGCGTCAGCAACTTATCAAGGCCCTCAGCAATTTAGTGGGACACCATTTCCGAGTAAAAAAATAAAAAAAATGAGACCGGGGTGTAGAAAAACACTTCTGGGTTCAGTCCCCAGTAACTAACACACACACACACACACACACACACACACACACACACACACACACATACACACACAGTGGGAACTGAAGATGAAGCCAAACTTGTAAATAGGAACATCTTGGCAATCTCTAAAATAGCAGTACCAACAGTTGTTTTTACTTCATAGATTTGGGATCAAAGTGTTCTTCCTTTCAGATATTTAGCCTATAACTAAGAAGGAATGAAAAGGTTCTTATTGCAATCTGGTCCTCCCACTCGGTAGTTTAGAGTAAGGTAGTCACACATGGCATGCAGAGGGAAGGTCTAGGTGATTGATCTTATAGCTGAAATTGCACACAATTGTTCTTAGGTAATTAACACATTAAACATGATAGGCATCTAAGACAAAGATAGTCCTTTATTCTTTTTGCTCATAACTATATCAATCTCTAAGCCTTGATCTTTCTTCCCCTGAGTAGATTCTGCAAACTGTGTGCCTCTACTCTGATAATTAAATGCTGTCCCTCAATTTGGCCCCAAACACAGTCACATTTGAATCACAAAAAGTCCTGCCCAATACAAAAACTCCAAATTTTATGCCAGCTTGATCTGAAGACTGCTGCCAGCAGGAAGCAATAGGAAGGGATTTGGAGCACCTTTGAACTGAAGAGTCTGAAAATTCCACCGGAGTTGACATGGGGGAAAAGAGATAAGAGTATAGATACTGCCTTCCTGATCAGCATCCATCTGGAGTTGCATTTGGCTATGGATGTAAGATGATCTCTCTCATCGACACTTTTGTGTGTTTTTGCAGAGTCTTCAGTGTTATGGATGGAGAGATCCCACCGTAGCAATGTGCTCTCCAGATGGTCCTATGTACCTTTTTTTAGTCACCTGGTTCTCTGAAGTCCTCTTCCTCACAGAGCCTTCCTTTAAGAGCATCATTCTCTGCTGGGAATCCATGTTTAGAAGAATCCTGCAAGATGACACTAGATCCCAGCAAGCTAGCTCTATCTCCCTGACCACCCTGGTCCTTTGGAGACACAACTCTATAATCCACGATTGGTGGGAACACAGTGTAATCCTAAGCACCGATTCTGTACTTAGGCCATAATTTACTTTGTCCTTTAAAGCTCTCTAACAAAAGCCAAACCATCATGTGCTCTCTTTCCAATGCAGAGGCCACACACAAGTTCTTCAAGTCATCTCCTCAAAGTCCTTCTAATTAATCTAAGCATGAGGGAAAAGCACAGAGAACTAACACCCTCCAGTCTTCAACCATCCCAGCCTCTGCAATGTTAAAGTCATAAGTGGATAAGGGGACAAGAGTTAAGTTCCACATTAGGAGGGTCTCATCTTGGAATGTGTGGAACAATCAGAATTGGAGCTTAGAAGACACTGAGAGGAAATGTCCCCATGTCTGCATCTTATCTATTAGCAGAGGTGGATTAAGTGTATTGATGGAGGTGGATCAGCAAGTCTGCTTAGGGATATCCCAGTTGAATTCTCAGTGGTGTGGGCAGAGGGGCTGAGGTGGGAGGGAGAAGGTAAGGTAAGAGAGAGTCCACTTCTGTTTCAAAACCAGACTGCTTAGGGGAAAGGTCCCTTGTCATATACAGCTTTGAATGGCTGCCAGCAGAAAAGTCATGGTGGGAATAATCACTAATGTAGGAGCAGGGAGGACACTACTGTGTCACAGCTGTCCCTCAGCCCCTGAAAAGTGACTGTCACCCACTTTGGAAGAGGCCACCCTCTTAGAGTTAATAAAGACCAGATTCCCCTCTTACATAGTGGACAAAATGCTGCCTCAGAGATTCTTTGTAACATCAGGGTGGCATTGAACCTTTTAAAGACACCATTAAAAGAATATCTCCAACAGAGAAATAACACAATGAGTCCTTGGCAGAGAGTTTGGTTATTAAGAGGAACAAGACTCCATGTGGCAGATGGTACTGACAGAAATCCCCTCCAGAGGGAGTCTCTGAATCCAAATAGACTAATAGGAGCTGGAGCCATGCTTTGAGGAGCAAAAAGAAGGCCTAATGGGAGATGATGAGATTGGATTTTTTGTTTTGTTTTGTTTTAGCGGGTTTTTTGATGATGCCACCAGACCTCAACTGAACCAAAAACAAACCCACTATCCTTATAGCAATGAAAACCTATTGTTCCATAAAACAGTGTTACAGACCTACTAATAGGAGAAATGTTCTTTCAATAATGCAGGAATAGGCGGTATATACATTATGAGAAAATGTAGTGTTTCCAGTGACCATCATTTGTCAGGTACCCTAAGAAGACAAACAACAGACTCACTCCCAACAACTGGTAGGAAGATGTGAAAAGAATCTGAGAACACACTTGATCCATCACTTCTACACTGATCCCATTCTTTGCCCAGAGCTTTGGACAGCATTTGGAGCAGATCTCATGGTTTACTTGACCAAAATCTAGCACTGCATTTGACTCCTTTGAGTCTTCAAAGGAGAGCTCAGAAACCACCACATACAGGTAGATTTTTGTAGAGAAAGGAGTGGGGCTTGGGTAACTTGAAGTAAATAGCACTTGTGGAAAACTGATGATTTGGGAAGAAAGTTAGTTACAAATTGGAAGCTGAAGATATGAAGGCTCCTATTAGTCAAAGCACAGTCTTGAAGAGGCTTCACATTTATCAGACAATAAGAAGTCCAGATTAGTTGAAATTACAACCACCGAATGTATTAAACTATAGAATGTTGCAATTTAACAAGTTGTAGGTTGCACTATTTTATGAGCCCCTTCTGAGAGAGCCTTCACCCTTCCATTCCAATCCAGTGAGCTCATTCAAATGGGGCTGGTTGTACAAAGAAGAGTTTGCTCCATCCTAGTTTTTTTCTGGACCCCTTTGAAAAAAGGAAATTACAATGCAAAATTCCTGGTGATTCCTAACTGCATCCACAAGAGACCTTGGGAATGTGAAAGGGTAGAGATGAGTGAGAAAAGTATAAGAATGAATCCAATAGATTAGAAAAGGCAATCTCTAAAGCAAAAGAAAACTAGGTGGCCTCTATTGAAACCCATGTTCTGTAATCAAGATATGCCATTTCCATCGCTTTTGTTCTCCGTTACATCATTGTGCCTATAGTTTCCTGGGGCCAGCTCTCTCCAATATGTTGTAGGAATACAACACCCTCTTCCTATTCCTCCTAGATATTGCAATGCCCTCTTTCTTGTCCTCTTGCTCTTATGTGGACACAGAGGCATGGTGGTACATGCCTGTAATCCTAGTACTTGAGAGGCTGAAACAGGAGGATCACAGGTTCAAGGTCAGCTTCAGCAACTTAGAGAGACCCTCAACAACTTAGGGAAACCCTGTTTCAAAATAAAATAGGGCATGGGTGTAACTAAGAGATAGGATGACTCTGGGTTCAATTGAGTGATTCATAGGCAGTTCTGATGGCTCAATACAATAAGTTAGGCTACTGTTTAAAATTACCTGGGAATCCCAGAGAGCTCTCTTCTGTTTTCTACCTCTGGAGTCTATAAAACTGATTCCCTAATCTTTTTTTCTCAATTTCAATTTTATCACTCTGTTCTTATTCAAATAACCACATGCCACAGTGCTGTAGCAGTCTTTCTCAGATGAGGAACTATTTATCTTCGAGGGTGACACGTTCTGAGCTTGTGGGCGATGATTGGTAGCACAGCACAGATGGACAGGAAATTGTGTGCTTTCCCCAGAACGCTGCTCACATATTTTACTACTGAATATAAAACACACAGGGTATGTTTGGGGCAAAAGGAAACTTGGGCATCTCAGAAATCCAAACCCCTTCTAGCCCCTTACATTATGACCAAGCTGGCTAATAAATCTCCCCCATATTTCAGCCTTGTCCCCTTCAATAGGGAACACGAGAGTGCCCCTTGTTTTATGATTCTCAACTCATAATAAATTTAAAATCTATCAGAGAATAATCTCCCTCATTGCCATTTTCTTCTCAAGCAGAAGACAATTCTGCAAGAGAAGCCTCGAGATGATCCCAGTTGTCAGAAGTAGCTGTTAGGGGCTTTCTTCTGACATTTACATAAGTCCACATTCAGCAGAATAACTCTTCCTGCACACAAACCCCTCTGTGGGAGAGATGCCTGATACTGGCTATACAGAGAGTGCCAAGTAAATACAGTTTGTTACAGTCGTTATTTATTTCCTTGTCAAAAGTAGCCTATGGCAGGAGAGTGTCATGTTTTTCTTTCAAATCCTTAATTTTATTAAAAGGCATTGTGCGCTGGGTGACAGGAGGCTGAGACAGGAGGATTGCAGGTTAAAGGCCACCCTTAGCAACTTAGTGAGAACTTCAGCAACTTAATGAGATCCTGTTTCAGAATAAAAAATAAATAAAAATTTAAAAAGGCCTGGAGGTGCAGCTAAGAAGTAGTGGACCCTGGGTTCAATCCCCAGTAACAAAACAATATATGTATAGTTTATATAGTATATATATATATAAACAATATATATAGCATATATGTATACACACACACACACACACACACACACACACACACATACAAATTTTTTGCTGGTACACTACTCATAGCATTCTGACTTGCCTTAAACAATGCATGTGTGTGTGTGTGTGTGTGTGTGTGTGTGCGTGTGAGCATTTTTCCCTAAAAAGCCAAGTGACATTTTAATGTACACTAAAATTTGGGCTACAAAACTGATCACTTGGACAATGTATTCACTGAGACAACAAAGTTCAATTGATGATTGCAACAAACTTAGACCTGAAGAACTCAAGAACTATGGAGGCAGCACTAACCCGAAAGTCAAGAGGTTTTGACTACTTCTCATCTTCCTTCAACTATCAGATGTCGTGCCTGTCTTCTGGACCTTTCTTCAATTGTTTAATGACTATATTAAATTGAAGAAAAATATTTTACCGGGGAAAAAAATCACAATATTACCTTTGACTTTCTCAAGAGATAAGACCATTTTTCTTCAGAGCAGGCCTCCTTTTAACATAAGTCCAAGTGGAAAAGTGAGTCGTATCCTTTAGAGTAAAATATTATACTGAATGGCAAAAGATTGGAATTTCCTCCAAGATCAGAAAAAACACAAGGATGTCTATTTTCTCCACTTCTATATAACATAGTACTAGAAAACCTGGCCAGGACAATTAGACATGTAAGAGAAAGAACAGGAATTCAAATTGGAAATAAAGATGTGAAATTTATCTCTGGCTATAGACAATATGATTTTTATGATCTTATATATGGAAAGCCCTAAAGATCCCAAACTGTTAGAAATAATAAATCCCAACAAAGTTGTAGGATACAGAATTAACACCAAAAATGAATTCTGTTTATGTAAACTAGCAATGAACATTCTGAAAAATTTTTAAAAAACAACTCTATCTGTATTATCTTGAGAAATAAAATAATTAAGAATAAATTTAACCAAACAGATGAAAGATTTATACACTGAAAACTACAAAATGTTGCTAAAAGAAACTGAAGATACAAATAAATGTAAAGACATCCTGTATTTATGGATTGGAAGACCTGGTATTGTTAAAACGGCAATGCTATCCAAAGTGCTTTTCATATTTAATGCAACTCCTGTTAAATGCAATGGTATTTGCTTGAGAGATTTAAAAAATCCATCTAAAAGTTCATATGAAATTTGAGGGCACCCACAAACAGACAAAGTGATCTCCAAACCATACTTCCAGATTTCAAAACTTATTTCCAAGTTGCAATAGTCAATATATGTGGTATGACATAAAGACCATAGGCATAGAATATAGGCAATGGAAGAAAGACCATTCTCTTCAACAAATGGTATTGGGAAAATTGGATGTCAATATACAAAAGAATAAAGCAGAAAACTTTATAACATATAAAAATAAAAGCTCAAAATAGGTCAAAGACCTAAATACAAGACTTAAAACCATAAAACTCCAAGAAGAAAAATGGAAGTTCAACACTTTACTACATTAGATTTGGCAATGAATTCTTGGCTATGACACCCAAAACATAAGTGATAAAAGTAAAATAATATGTACTGGACTACATCTAAATTGAAAACATCTATGCATCAAAGGACTCAGTCAACACAATAAAAAGGCAACCTATAGAATGAGTGAACATATTTGCAATTCAAATAAGACAAAGGTTGGTATATAAAGAACCTTTATAATATTAACAACAACAAAACAACCTGACTAAAAATGGGAAAAGATTTGAATAGATCTATCTACTGCTTAGCACCAGTAATTATTAGGGCAATGTAAGGAGACATCAACTCATGCCCATTGTGATAGCTTAGAAAGAAAGAAGATGGACGGGGTAGGGGACGTGAGGAAAAGAAGAGAAACTAAGAAACAAAAAATAAAATATGGTTTAGAATGTAGAATTCTAACATTTGTGTAAATGTGAATGAAATATGGTGTGAATTTTATGAAAATCATTATGGCAGTTCCTTAAATAATTAAACATATAATTACCACCATGAAGTCCAGCAATTTTACTTCCAGGTATAATTTAAAAGAAGTGAAAGTAGATTCCCAAAGAGATACTTGTGGGTGGCAGCATTATTCAAAATAGCCAAGAGGTAAAGATAATTCAAGTGTCCACCAATGAATTAATTGATAAACAAAACATTTATAATGATAAAAATAGTTACAATGGAATATTATTCAACTTAAAAAGGAAGGAAATTCTGACATATGTTCTACCATGGATGAACCTTGAAGAGATGCTAAGTGAAATAAGTCAGTCACAATAAGATAAGTGCTGTATCATTCCACTTATCTGAGGTATCCAGTCAAATTCATAGAAACTAAGTTTCCTTTTGGTTGTCAGAATCTGGGGAAGAGGGGAATGAAGATTATTTACTGGGTATAGAGTAACATTTTACAAGATGGCAAAGTTCTGGAGATTGTTTTCACAACATTGTGATCATAACACTGCAGAACTATACACTTAAAAATGGTTAAAAGGTAAATTATATGTTCCATGCATTTTACCACAAATTTAATTTTTTTAAATATTAAATTTTTATATTTCAAATATTCATTCATTTAAGATATTTTAAGCGTGAAAAACACTATCAGAGGTGGAGAAAACTTTATGAGTCAAGCCCAAAGGCTTCTTTGGGCCACATTGATTCTCAATTCTTTTAAAGCTTTTTCTAACTCTTGATTTGCTCCAAATGGACATATCTAATGAATCCCAGCCCAAAGTAGTCTTTCCTATGTCAATGTTGAATCTGACATGTAAGAATTTTGAATAGTGGCTGTCCCAAATTCAACACTCCCTATCAAAGTTTCCATTACTTCCTTAGATAGCTGTATACCCTAAGGAGGTCCCTGTATTGGACTATAAAACCACAAAATTCCAATGAACGTGTATTAATCTCACAAAAAAAAGTTTAAAAGCAACAACAATAACAAAACACTTGTTATTAAGACCTTCCATTTAAATGGGGAACAAATTGGGCATGGTGGCACACACTTATAATACCAATACTTGGAAGGCTGAGGCAAGAGGATTACAGGTATGCAGTGAGCCTCAGCAACTCAATAAGCCTCTCCACAACTTAGTGAGAACCTGTTTCAAAATAAAAATAAAATAGGGCTAAAGTGTAGCTCAGAGGTAGAATGTCCTTGAGTTTAATCCCCAATATTGCAAAAAATAGGGGAGCCATTTAATTATTGTTGAACAATTAACTAGACTTCAACTTCCCAATATTCTATTTTTCAAGACACATTTCAAGACCTACAATCTCTATCAAACTACCTAACTACTTCCTTGCTAGCTACAAAATTGTATTGACATTGCTAATGTTGGTGTTGAAGTGCTAGAAAGTTGTATGTCCTTTTAGATCACAAATATTACCTTAAAACCACTGAATCCCCACCACACCCACAAGCATTTCATGAAATGCCTCGTATACAGACACTGCTTGATTTATGAAGTCAGTTCCTAGCCAGTTTTCCCTTGCCCATTTGCCATGAAAACTATTTCAACTCTCTCAGATCCCTCTTCAAATTTCACTTGCTTAATGAAGCCATTCCAAGAAGGCAGTGAATTGGACTTCTGGGACATAACAATGAAAATGCAAAGAAGCTGCCAACCATGTCACTTTAGTGTAAATCACTCTTCCTCCACTGGGTACTGTTTACCTCTGTCATTTTCTCACCATTACCTTGATTGTCAGCTCAGGAAGCTCAAATTATGTCTCTATATGCACCTCTTCATCTGAAACTGGGTAATTGATATCAGTTGTTATACATGTACTTTTGCTCACTGTAAAGATTTCCCCATATTCCTACTTCTCTGGACTTCTGTGTTTGTTTGTTTAATGTTATCTGGAAATGCTAGACATGGGCAGTATGAAAAATGGGGAGTGAGAGAGGGGGTAACTCAAGGGTAGTTTTAGCTTGAGTTTTGCTAATTCTTCATTGATGAGCAAGCCATTTTTTTATTTCAGGTCTTGATTTCTTCATATATTAAAAAATAAGTCTAACAAAGGTTTTCAAAGTTTACTTCCTCATTTCTTAGTACACATTCAAGCTGCCATTAAAGAAAGCCAATCTGATCTCCATAGAGATCATAGAGCCACTATGAAGATCAGGGTGGAAGTTCTTCTAGGAACACTGGGTATGGAACCACCATATGGCCCAGTCATACCAATCCCAGGTATCTTTTCAAAGGAATTGAAGTCAGAATATTATAATGATACATGCACATCCATCTTTATAGCACGACAGCACAATTTACAATACCCAAACTATGGAACCACACGAGGTATCTGTTAACAGTTGAAGGGATTATGAAAATGTGGTATATACACAATGGAATTTTCCTCAGCCATAAAGAAGAACAAAATTATACCATTTGCAGGAAAATGAATGGAACTAGAGAATATCATGCTAGGTAATATTAGCCCATTTCAGAAAGGGAAAGGTCATATGTTTTCTCTCATATGTGGAAGCTACAGAGAAAAAGGGAAAACAAAAGAGTCTTTAGATACATGAGGAGAGAAACCAGTTGAATAGTGGAAGGGAGTTAAGGAAGGGGAGACTTGATGAAGGAAACAGTTCAAACAATCCTATGTACATTTGTGAAGCTATCAATACCAACTTTGATATTATCAACAGGGAGGGGGAGAAAGTGGGGCAGCACCCAGAAAGAAACACACTGGGTGCTACTTGCATGTATGTCTCTATCACACTAAATCTCAATATGATATATGGTTACAATGTACAAATAAATGTATCTAAAAATAGAGCCAGACACACATCAATTAAAATAGAGGTTCATACCCCCCATAGTCTAGAGGTAGCTAGTTCAGCACTAATAGAATTGCTCTGCCATCCTCAATAGATGGCTTCCATCCTGGGACTAAAATACCTTGGGCCACTGTTTTAGCCAGATGGAAGAAAAAAGAAGTCAGGGGTAGTGTATGGCCATTCTTTATAAGGTTATAGTCTAGAAGTGGTAGGTAGCTCTTTGACTCATAGTATATTGACCAGACCTTGATCATACACATAAAAAGAATGATGGGAAATGTAGCCTTTACCAGGGTACCCAGCCAAAACTCAGGTACTTTTTCATTAGGAAAGAGAGAATAATATTTAATTTGGTGGACTATAAAATTTATTGTCCTAACTAGAATGTTAAGAACTCTTAAGATTCTGAGATTTGACTCTACTTGGAAGATACTAGCATGTTTGAATATATCGATGATAATGGGCTTTCTGTATGGATATGGGACTCCTAGGTCAGAGATAAAGATTTATTACTTATTGTACTGCAAGTGGTGTACGTGTCTAAGTATTTGAATCAGCTTACTAAAGATCCACACACAATGCAGATGGATGCCTGCACATGGAGTTGGTCAGAGTAGGCTGCATTACAAAAAAGAAATTTTCAATTTAAGGAAATCTTTCCTAATGGCAGTAACATGCCTGTCTTTTGCTCTAGAGAGAAATATATCTCCATTTCTAAGGTTGTTTGCTACATACACATTCTTGAGAAGATATTCCAGTACAAAGGACAGTTAGTGACTCACTCATAATATGTACAGAAATGCAAGAAACCCATGGAGAATTGTCTACCAACAAAAGACACTATGAAAAAAGAATAACATCAGTATGGAGGTTCCTTGAAAAACTAAGAATGGAACCATCATATGACTAAGCTATACTTGTCCTTAATATGTGTCCAAAAGAATTAAAGTCAGCATACTATAACAATACATGCATACCCATGTATATAGCTGCACAATTCACAGAAGCCAAGTTATGGAATCAGCCAAGGTATCCATCAACAGATGAATGGGGAAAGAAAATGTGGTGCATAGGCACAGTGAAGTTTTATTCTGTTATAAAGATGAACAAAATTATGTCATTTTCAGGAAAGTGGACAGAACTTGAGAGCATTATGTTAAATGAAATAAGACAGACTCAAAAAGTCAAGTCATATGTTTTCTTTCATACGTGGAAGTTAGGAAATATGGGAAGGGGGAGTCTCATGACAAAAGAAGGGATACCAGTAGAATAGAGGAAGGGGACTAGGGGGAGGAATAAGAGAAGAAGAAGGAGAGATGCTATGGAATGAAATTATGTTTTGTGCATGTATAAATATACAAACATAAATTCCACTTCATGTATAATTTTAATGTACCAATAAAAAACTAACCTGTAAAAGGCAGAGAGCTCAAGATGGCATCTGAGTGAAACACCTGTCCTCAGGCGCAGTGAGCTCGAATCAAATCTGCCATAAAAGCAGCTTCTTGATGGAAAAAAAAAAGCAACAAAAAAGTGAACAAGCAACGAAAATCGAACTACAACTAAAGAGATCCCAGAAAGTCGACCAGGGAGAGCAAAGGAGCCCGACCGCGTGGCAGCGGTGCCAAGCCTCAGAGTAGCAGTGGCCATTAAGCCGGCCACCTAGCAGCGTACCCAGCAACCAGGCGTGGAGTAAGCAACTCCAGAACTCCACAGCCTAACCAGGAGGCAGATCCCCGCGCCTTCCACAGCTACTGGAACACCTGGGACGACCAGCGTAAGTCCCCAAGGGACCACTGCAGCTCACCCCTCCCTCCAGAGCCGGAGCAGTGATCAACTGCTCTGCAGAGCTTGAATCAAAACTGCCACAAACACAGCTTCTTGACGAAAGGAAAGAAAAGCAGCAAAAAAAAAAAAAAAACAAAAGCAGTTGAAGAGAACCCTGGGAGAACAAAGGAGCCAGCGTGAGTGTGTAGCAATGGCCGCCATCTTGCCAGCCGCCATCTTGGCAGTTGCCAAGAGCAGCATGTATTAGCACCAAGACCTCCAACAACCTCCTGTGCACCCAACGACCAGAAGTAGAGTAAGCGACTATGGAATTCCACACCCTAATCAGGCAGCATATCCCCACAGGATCAACAGTGATCAAGAACACCTGGGACAACCATCTTAAGCCTGCGGCGAGGACACCCCAGATCATGCCTTCCACTGGAACCAGAGCAGCAGGGATCTATAAGAGGGACTCCAGATGAAAAAGAAGAAACCCTAGATAAGCAAAGAAGTTGACTTAACTGAAGGGGATGGATGGGGGGGCACCCTAATGCACATGATGTACTTTCACAACTATATCAAAGTCAATCACTAAACTGAACTTGAGAAGGGGGGAGGGCAAAGGAGTGGGGTGGGAATTGGGGAAGGGTTAAATGAGAGATGTGTGCGTGTGCATATATGCCTTTATCAGCTTGTACCTAACAAAGATGTATGTTTACAATGCACCAAATATTATAAAAAATAAAATATGAAAAAAAACTAACCTGTAAAATATATAAACATGATAACACTATTAATTTTGCTGAGACAACAGGCCTGAACCAGGACATTTCTAGAGAAACCAGGACACAGGTTCACTAGTGGATACCTGAAATCTCTGCCTCATTTTCTAATTTTATAACATCTGCCATTTGAAAGAATAATATAAGCCAGGTGTTTGAGGACCAACCTGTATGTTATTTGAGGACTAAGACAGCAGTGCCCAATGTAGACATTTTCCAGTTATCAGAACCAGCTTCCTAAATCTAAAGCATCAGTGTTAGGATCTTGAATAGGTTTGACATGTTGTGATGTGAATGTCATTATTTAGTTGAAGACACTGGACTAGAACACCAGGCACTTGAGATCTAGGGTCAGGTTTTCCATTCATTTGATTGCTGATCGTGAACATGTCACTTAGCATTTAACCTCAATTTATCCAGTATAGCAAGCTATTAATGCCTTTCTCTCTGTCTCATTTTGACTTGAACTACGCTGCTGATCACAGTCTAGTAACCTGAGATGAATTTAGGTCACTGGATAACCCTGTTATCTAACAGTGCCTGTGACCCTACTAATTCTCTGAGTTCTGCTTGCCTCTGTTAGATGTTTCTTATTTGTGTCACAGAATACAATGAAATCTTTCTCCAAAATATATTGAGTTTTGGTATAATTTCTGAATTAATTCAATGGGAGCTAAATGCTTTATTTACACCTTGCTTTCAATCAGGTTTACCTATATCATAGCTTTCATCTCACATGCCAACCTAAGCTATAATCCTGGAAAACTATAGAGGAAGCTTCTGAGGTTGTCTCCGCATGGTCACAGGAGGGAATATTGGGAAAATATTATGCCAAATATTTCCATCTTTGATCTGAATCCTACCTCCTTGTTTGCTACTATTTGATCCATTCCTTTTCATCTAATTGCTTCAACACATAATAAAAGAGTGAGAATCTCTTTAATCACTTCTTCAATAAAGCCCTAAGAAACACTTCACCTACTACATTATCTTCTTTTTATCCATGATCTCAAGTTAGTACCACTGATTCTATGGTGCCTTCTTACCTTTCATGTTTTAATTATTTTTCAGTATTGGGAATCAAGCTATTACAAAAGACTTTATACACTTTGGCAGTACAAATGGGGTAGAGAAGACCCTGTCTATATGCCTAATTTCCGTACTGCAACTTTGCAATATTTCCATCCACCTCATTTCATTTACAAAAAGCCTTTTTTTTCTTAAAATTGCCATTTTGCAAATTGGTCCTATAGGACTTCAGTTTCAAGAATGTGTTTTAAGTCTAGAATTCTAATTGTGTTTTTTTTAGCATAGTCTCCAAGGTTCCCATGGTGGTTTTTTGTTATATATTTTCTCGTCAATATCTTCCAAATTAATGTCCTCACTTTGTAACAATTTGCTCATCATAATTTAATTTTTCACTTAATTTTACTTTTATTCAAAGTCATAAAAAGTATAAAAAACAAAAGAACAGAAGGCTTATAGAGAAAATCAATAATTCTCTTTTCTTGGCCTCTCCTCCCACAGTGTCTTGATCCTCGGAGGCAAACAATTTTAACTACTTGCTTTTTGTTTTCCTGGGGCTCTCCTCCAAATACTTAATTGGCACATTGATACCACCACTTCTTTTTTATTTTCCTCCTACTATGATAGATGAGGATTTCTCTCATTTATGCCACCCTCCCCCACCTCTTTGATCCTTTCTATTTATAGTTTTGTCACCATAGTTTTTCCTCTGAACATTTCTGCAACAGCAACTAATTAATTGAAACTCTATTTCTTAGTCCATACAGTATGAGCTATGTATCTTGGTCCCCCACTTTAAAAGACAACAGAACACTAAAACTTCCACCCTTTGCCTTCTCATCTCTCATGTCTTGTCAACTGTATCTATATTTTCAACAATAGCAACATTAATACCGCTTATAGTTTGTTCTATAATATTAACAAGGTCTTCTTAGGTTTATTATTTGCTGATTTAGAAAGTAGAAAGATGAAAAGTAAGTCACTTTTAATTTGCTATGACATGTTAATCATGAGTTAGGTAATATGCTATGATCATTTCCTTTCCAGTGTCAAGTTCTGTTCTTAACGTGGAATGCACTTACAATCACCAGGGAGAAGCTCACCAAGTGCTGTGTGCATTTATGTCCGTCTCTGAATTACATAATGATGTGGGATTACAATGCACCAACAAAAGTATTTTTTTTTTAAAAAAGAATGGAATGTACTTAGAATCAGTACAGTTGGACTCCCTTTTTTTCACACCTTAACAAACATTTTTAGATTTATACCATATTCTCTAGACGTATATTTTTTCATTCTTTCCCTTCCAGAGGCTTTCTATGGAAGGACAGTCTTCCTTGTCTTTCTGTAAGATGAATCATTTGCTTCCTAGGCCTGATGCACAGAATTCCCTTTACCCAAATCTGGTTTAGACTATTTGTTTTTCATCCTGCATCTTCCTTTTCGATTTGCTCTTTTATTTTTCTGAAGTGTATCCTCAAGGCACTTTCTAGGAAAGGGTATCAGCATCTTAGTGAGTCTGAAAATGTTTTCTTTCTATCATCACATTTAGGGTATTAGCTATTATCTGTGAGTATACAGTACTGTTGGTAAAAAAAAAAAAAAAAAAGTCTAATCTCAACACTTGGTAAGGCAACTTTTATTTTTTTCATGACCTACTTGTAAGGATGTCTGCATTGTCTTTGATGTTCTAAAATGTTACAATGATGTCTCTAGTGCCTCTTTCCACATTCTTTGTGTTTAGCATTACTTGAACTGTTTCAATCAGAATGCTTGTGTTCTTTTTCAATTCTGAGAAATTTACTTCAGACCTCTGTTCCACAAATTGGCTGCATCCTAGTTTCTGTGTATCTTCTATATTTAAAATTCAATCTTGCCCCACAATTCATACATTCCCTGATGGTCCAGCCTGCTCTTTCTCCAGACCACAATATCCTGTAGATCTCTAGTTCTGATTGCATATTTGACCTTCACAATTGGATTCTAGCTCATCTTAACTTTAAGTAGGCTTAATTAGAAGCCTCAATTTCTCTTTCCTCACTTCATACTTGTTTCATATCCATCTTGTTACAAGTATGAATACCATCGGCTTAATTGCTCAACAGAAAAATCTAGCAATTATCTGTAATTCCTTTTGTTTCCTCTCATCAAACCATAGATTCAGCAGCAAATGCAAAATTTGTCCTAAATCTGACCACTTCTTATCACTCCACTAACTGTCACCAAAATTAAATTTCCCAAAGAGCAGTATCTCAAAAGTTTATAATCTGATAATGAGTACACATGTTCTGGAGTTCAGTTGACTGACTTAGTTTCAAACTTGAAAAAAAAAAATTGAGGCCACCCTGGGAAGTTTAGTGGGACCCTATCTGAAAATAAAAGGGGCTAGGAGTTTAGTGGTAGAGCACTCCTATGTTCAATCCCCATGTACTGCCAAAAAAAAAAAAGGAATACTGTACAATTTGTAGAGCAGTTCTGAAGGACTCTGTTAAATGAGGCTTGATAGATAACTATATCAGAACCACGTTGGGGTGAGATGGGTCCATTCCTCACCTCAGCAGAACTGGCAGGGTCCTTGGCTTCCATGGTGGAAAAGAGAAGCTAGGGAGAAAATAGGGCATAAGAGGAACTCCAGATGAAGAAGAAACCTTAGATCAGCGAAGAAGTTGACTTAACTGAAGGTGATGGAGGGAAACACCCTAATGCACATGATGTACTTTCACAAACATATCAAAGTCAATCACTAAACTGAACCTGAGAAGGAGGGAGGGCAAGGGAGTGGGGTGGAAATTGGGGAAGGGTTAAATGAGAGATGTGTGCATGTATGCCTTTACCAGCTTGTACCTAACAAAGATGTGTAGTTACAATGCACCAATTAAAAAAATAATAAATTAATTTTTAAAAAAAAACTGGGCATGCCTGTAATTTTAGTAGTTGGGAGGCTGAGACAGGAGGATTGCCAGTTCAAAGTCAGGCTCAGCAACTTAGTGAGGGCCTCAGCAATTTAGCAAGTCCCTATTTCAAAATAAAAAAGTACAGTAGGGCCAGGGGTGTATCTCAGAAATGGAATGCCCCTGAGTTCAATCCCTATAACCCTCCCCCACACACAGCAAACTTCAAAAATATGTGAGTGTGTGTATATGTGTGTGTGTGTGTGTGTGTGTGTGCGTGTGTGTAAACTATTTCCTTGTTGCCAGTTCAAGTCATGACATACATAATGTACTCAGGATTTTTGTTTATAAAATGCTAAATAGCTAGTACAGGGAATGGCACAGAGAAGGGGTTTGGATAACACTTGCATTACATTGAATGCTTTGCTTTCAGTGATTCTCTCTATATTCCAAATTAGCTGATAGTTTTAGAAACAACCTTTAAGAACAATGTAAAGGCATAATGAATGAGCCAAACCTTCCCACTTCTCCCAAGTTTTGAGGCATCAGTAGGGATTGTACATCAAAAGTACACCGTAAGCCGGGCGTGGTGGCGCACGCTTGTAATCCCAGCATTCGGGAGGCTGAGACCGGAGGATCCGGGTTCAAGGCCAGCCTCAGCTACCTAGTGAGGCACTCCGCAACTTAGTGAGACTCGGTTTCAAAATAAAGAATAAAAATAGGGCTGGGGGTATAGCTCGGAGGTAGAATGCCTCTGAGTTCAATCCCCAGTACCAAAAAAAAAAAAAAAAAAAAAAAAGTACACCGTAGCCCATTGCATTGCAGTTATTTCTTCATCTTCACATCACAATTATCTCGACATCTTCACTGTCGAGTAATTAATAATAAGCCAAGCTCTCAGAGGTACTGATCATATATCAAAGAAATGTGACATGCTCTCCTACACCTCCCCCATACAAAGGTAATGCAGTATGTTAGCACTGAAAATAGGATATTAAAACCCATTTAGATTTTCACATCATTAGATGAGGAAAATAAATCTGGCCACTAATGCTTGTCTATGATTTCCTTAAAATGGTGCTGATTCTGCTAAACTCTACATTTCTTCAGTTAAAGGTTACAAATGCTCACACTACAAAATGAGACATAGAAATGCAAAGATATAATTGGTCTTAAAATTTGAAAATAATGTCCTCTTTTCTTATTAAATAACTCATAAAACTCAAATAAATGTAAGTCCCAGGATACACTAGTAGAAGACTTACATTTTTGTCTTGTGTTATTCATATTACCCCCCCACACACATACACCTTTTTTGTAAAGCTGAGATAAAAATAATAGTTCCCTGGAACAGCTTGGTTCACAACTCAATCTAAAAAGCTTCATTTAAATATAGTTCTATTCATCAATTTTGAAATTAAGTTATATTAGTTCTTGCCATGTCAATGTTAAAGTTCTCAAATATACATGACAAAGTTATTATCTTATTCTTCTGCAGTGTTTAAAAATTAATAATGGTGAAAGTCCAATTTTCAATTGTCCACACTACAGAATTAGGCACTAAATTGCATAGCTTTTTAAGTTCAGGCATCATTAGTAATTTTAGCCCCCTTTGAACTTATAACCAACATTTATATTGCATTGATATCATCATATTAAAAAGCTGCATTATAAAGCTAATTTTACAAACCAATTTCTCAATGCTGGGTACACTCCAGATTAGGTGATATTGCCATGTTAAGTCACTGAGATAAAAAGACTCTTCCGAATGAATTCTTATTGAGAAGCTTAATTTTGTTTAACACATCAGTTTCAATGCTCCTGTGTTGTGTATTTTGAATTTAGCTTCACCTTTTACATTGTACTTCTTTAGTTCTTATGAGAATTATTGTTTTAAGTCATCTTCTTTTAGACAATTGAGGACATTTAAGTCTTATGTCTAACATGCACATCAAATTGTTTATATACCTACTGCACTTCAGGAACATGTCAAGAGAGTCAGCCTTGCTGCACAAATGGAGTGAGTTCCCACGGAGGGCACAGAAATCACCCGGTAGGGAAACTAATGGCTATACTACATGTGAGTAGGTCTATGATAAAGGCAGGTTCTGTTGTTCTCACTTTCTCTTCCTAACATCAAAGATGTCTTTTTTTCATTTTGTATTCCCAGCATTAGCATAGTTCCTAGCACACATTAAGTATATGCAAGGAGGGAAGGAAAGAGGGAGGAGGAAAGAAAATAGTATACAAAAGTACTTTGATGACTTTAAATACAATGCATACATAAGAGCTCCATATTGTCATTATTGTTTTCATTAGTACCTAGGAACAGATCTTCTTATCTTGTAATTAGCTGCATTTAGCATGTTTTCCACAAGCTCATGTATCTTGCTTTCTCAGTAGGACTACTTCCCATTAAGGCCTGAAAATTCTTAAATATATATATATATATTTATATATATATTTATATATATTTATATATATCTTATATATATATATATCTTATATATATGCTTTTTAAGCAAAAGTAATAATAATAAATAATCATTGTTGATAATCTGCTCCTATTTTACAGGGGAATAAAAAGCTTCTCCAATCTGCAAACAAGCAAAAAAAAAAAAATGTTGTCTCTGTTTTCAAATTTGACACACACTCAGACTTTCAGATTCCCCCCAAATAGAGGATGAATAGGGTAATAGGTCATCTAGATAAATGTCACAGAGGAAAAAACTCCTCAAAACAAACACCACTGCATTCTCTGTCTTCATACAGATTTATACTGCTGTTTTGATCCTCTCACGGTGCCCTTTCCTGAATTTAGAAAGTATCTTAAAATTGCATGTAAAAACAATACTGCTCTGTGAATATCTGTCAGGACATGTTGGGCTTTTTTTCTGGTTGTGACAGTCCAGTTTTATTAAAAATAACAAAAAGCTGTGCATGATGGCACAGGGTTGTAATCCCTGTACTTGGGAGGCTGAGACCAGAGGATCCGGGTTTTCGGCCAGCCTCAGCTACTTAATGAGGTTCTCCACAACTAAGTGAGACCCTGTTTCAAAAAAGAAGAATGAAAAATAGGACTGGGAGTGTAGCTTGGAGGTAGAATTCTCCTGGGTTCAATCTCCAGTACCGCAAAAAAATAAATAAATAACATTGCTGACATGTACAAAGCTCAATACAATGACTTGCAAGGGATACATATATCCTGATAAAATATGTATATGTGTGTGTGTGTGTGTGTGTGTGTGTGTGTGTGTGTGTGTGTGTGTAGATAGATTTATGAGAGAGAGAGACAAAGTGAGAGAAAGACCATAAACAGATATATAAGATTTAATTCTAGTTGTCAAATTTTGAGAAGAACCATGAAACTAGGGTATTTATAGAGGAGAATGTAACAAATCTATGTCTATTGGTACATGAGGACATTTAAATGCAGTAGATTCATTGAACCTGGATCCCAGAAAATTCTAAATAATAAGAGATACGACCATTTTCTTTAAATATTTAAATTTCTCCCCTATTGAAGGGGCAGGAGGCATGTTTAGCATGCCCCTTGATAACAAAACCAGGACCAATGTATGCGCCAAAAAATTCTGAATATTATGTGAGATATTAAGTCCCCAACCACTTGAAGAGAAAAATTAAGAGTTCGGTTTGGGAAATGCAATCTTGAGGTGCCTACTACATACCCAAGTGGAGATATCAATTAGATATCTGAGGTACTAGAAAGATGGCTGGGCTTGTGGTATAATTGTGGATAATATGTGAAATCTTGGGTTTTGATGAATTCATTTAGAAAATAAATTCAGTTAAGAAAAGTAGTCCTGGAATTAAGTCCTTATCTAGTCTAATAAAAAACATGGATCCAGAAAAAATGATAGAGAATTACCTGAAATTGGTTTGTCCCAGAGGTAAGCTCTGAGACACAGATTTGAGTACAAATAATTTATTTTGAAGGTGATTACTGGAAATATTGGTAGGAAAATTGGAAGTAGAAACAGGGTGAGTGGATTCTGAAATTATGGGATATACACACAATGGAATTCTACTCAGCCATAAGGAAGAACAAAATTATGTCATTTACAATCATCAACAATATTGACAACTGAGTGTATTATATATTTTTTGAAATTATGGGAATGTGCTTATTGGCTTCTTTATCCAGCTGAGATTTCACTAGAACTTAATAACTTAACCAATGAAACTCTCCAATTTGAAAGGCCTAAAGTCCCCCAAATTATTTTCCTTTGCTCAACTTGTTTATTTTATTTCTTCATTATTTGAAAAATTAATTGTAGCTATCCTTTTTTAATCCTGTGCTTGTGTCAAAGATCCAGGGGGGAAAAAAGATTTATCTCTAGGAAAATAAATAATAAAATAAGGTTTGTTCTTCAGCTCACCTTCATTTAAGAAAAAGTAAACTTTTATGACTTTACCATCAGGATAAAGCAGACAGCAAAGAAATTTGCTGTGTAAATAATGGCCTTTGGCATGACTAGCAGCAAGCATATCCTAAAGCACTCTTTTTAGATAACTCATAAAAAGATACTCAACATCTGATCACTGCTATTTTGTGCTTAAAGGACACTACTTTAAAGTAACTATGCAATGCCCAAGAAAGCATTAACTGAATTTGGACATTAACTTGGAACATTAATCCAAGCATTAAGTTGGATTTGGACATTTATTTTGAAGATATTTATCGAGAAAAAAAAAATCATGTCTGATATTCTATGAGATTGACAATGTCTCCTCAGTTGTTTGCCTTTAAGAATCATTTAAAGGACCAAGGGGAGAAGGAAAATTGAAAAGTAAATTAAATGTCACAAGTGAAGGACTGTCACCTTAGATTTAATAATGTCATTATGGAAAGTTAAATACCAGGAAATTATAAATATGAAGATGTACAAGAAATTTACTGCATAATTACTGAAACATATCACCAGGATTCACAGAGCTAAAAAGAATATAACCCCCTCCACACACACACAAAACTTTCTAAATGATTAACAAGTACTCTAGGCACAGCTTATTGCCACTAATCCATCAAATCTAGGTAGATAGAAGTTGGTTGAGTTATGAGGGTTAGATTTAGTTTCATTTTACTCAAACGTAATCTCTGATTTTTTTTTTCTTCTGTGCTTTGTTTGATGTTAGTCCTTTAAAATGGATGCGGTCCAGTGTGTTGGTGGTGTATACACCTAGTTATCTTGCAAATGGTCCCCTCTGCAGGCCAACATTTTTCTGATTGCATGTTGCACATGGATAAAAATCCTGTCACTGTTTCACAAGGACCATTCAAGAATGCACGGCACACAGACTCATCCCTCACCTTCATTCTTCCATCCCTATCCTAATACACATCAGCAGAATGATGACATTCAGGGCCATATTTCATCAGGACATGTCTCTCTCCTGATGTATTGGGTTTCAAACCATCACTTTTAAAGTGACACCGAATTCCTGGTGAGTGAAAACTCATAAATAATATTACAATTAAAAATAAAAGATTACTTAGGAGGTACCAAGTACATTCAGAAGTGACTTTCAAATGGCAGATGCATGGCATTTTTTAAATCTCAGAAAGATGCTATGTGGGTGATGAGGGACCTGGGTAGATGTTGGTTTTTCATACTTTCTATGCCCTTCTGGTCCTTCTGCAGACACACACTCAGAGAGACAACTTACATCCATACTTTTAGGAATATTAAGGACAGACATGGAAGTCTGCTCAACCTTTACTTTTGAGATTGTAAGTGCATCTCTCTAGTTATTAACTTTCCCAAGGTGCCAAAAATAGTATACGCACAGATTTTCTTTTTATTCTCATCTCTTTACCATCTTCAATTCTCTTGTTGTCAGACATCTGGACAAGGATAAAGTGAAGTAAGAGGAATATCGCCAAAGGAAATAAGGAACAGTAGCTCTTTTAGGCCAATCTCAATGATTCCAAAACACCCCAAACTTGACTGAAGATGCTTAGCTAATGCGGAATGATGATTCAAAAAGCCACAGGTAACTCATGTAAATGATCTGGAAACTAGTAGACTAAGGATTACCTAACCCATGGAAACCAACTCAGAACCAAGGCAGCAACTGGTCCTTTTGTTCAATTATGTCACAGGTAAGTTTAACATATCTGTTTATTACAAAAATAGCCAATTTACACAAAGTTTAAAAGTCACAGTGTATAAAAGAATAGGCAATAAAAATCAAATCTTCCTCTCATTAAAACCTCCAATTCTGAACTGGGCGTGATGGCACATGCTTATAATCCCAGTACTTGGGAGGTTGAGATGGAGGATACCAGGTTCAGGGCCAGCTTCAGCCACTTAGTGAGGCCCTCCCACAACTTACTAAGACCCTGTTTCAAAATAAAAAAAAATAATAAAATGGGGCTGGGGTGTAGCTCAGAGGAAGAATGCCCCTAGATTCCATCCCAAGTACTACAACAAACAAACAAATCTTCAATTTCACTCTTCAGATGCAACTGCTATTAATAGTTTCTTGTATATTTGCTAAATCCAAGCTATTCAAATTAAAACACCAAGCCAGGCACATGTGCAGTTTAGAATGTTTTACTAGCAGTAATAAAAAATTGAATACATGTGAAATTAATTTCAGCAATATATTTTATTTAACCCAATATATATAAAATTTTATCATTTCAACATGTAATCAATATAACAATTTATAATCCCCAAACTAAAAATAAAACTACCATATATTCCAGTAATCCAACTTCTGGATATATATAGATATAGATATAGATATATAGATATTACTTCACATATATATGAAATAAAATCACTATTTCGAAGTAATACCTGCACTCCCATATTTATCAAAGCATTATTCAAAATAGCCAAGATGTGGAAAGACCCAAGAGTCTATTAATGGATGAATGGTTAACAAAATTTTGTTAAACTCTTTATATGCAGGTTAGAGGTGTTTATAACCTGAGGTTGTCAAAATAGTATGTTACTAGCATAAAAACATATATATAAACCAATGGAACCAAACAGAAAGCCCAGAAATAAACCCACACAAATATAGTCAACTGATCTTCAGTTAAGCATCAAAAAAAAAAAAAAAAAAAAAAAAAAACAATGGGAAAAGGATAATCTCTTTAATAAATGGATCTGGGTAAACTGGGTATCTACTTTATGCATAATTTCAACCTCTCACTCTTTCTCTCTCTTTTCCGAAATAATCATTGAAAAGGTGGATAAGGAGGAAGAATAGGTTTTAAGCTATACTTATTCATAAATAAGAACTGGCTTCCAATGGGTAAATATTGCTCTCAAGTTCTGTAAGAGGACTACGAATAATAATAATAATAACTATATAATAATGCAAAATGGCAAAAGTTACAGAACAAAATATTTCAAGCCTATCTTTTTCTAGTAGAATAATAGATATTTGTCTTAATTTTGCTACTTTTTCTTGACATTTCTATTATTAATGTATTTTATTTTCTATCTATATTATATGGAACATATTTACATTATTGTTTAAATGAATATGAATATGTGCATTTCTTTCTGATGACTTAGAAAATTTATAGTCATTTTTCTTTATAGTATTTTTATTTATAAATTCACAACTTATACTGATTTTATGCCTCTATTTTGTAATTTATTTAATGTATCCTACTGTAAAATATGAGGAAATTAGCACATTTATATTTACACTAGACTTTTTTTCCATGCCCTACTGATGCCAATTTTGATCAAGTACATTACTACTATTAATATTTTTATCTTTTAATATTGGTTATAGATTGTATATTTTTTAAATGCTCATGTGTTGGCAATGCAGAAATGTTCAGAGGTGGAATAATTGAATCATGAGGGTTCTAATCTCTTTACTAGATAAACCCACTGATGAATTAATAATTTGAATGCATTTACTTGGTGGTAACTGCAGGAAGGCAGGGCGTGGCTAGAGAAGGTAGGTCACTGGGGGTGTGACCTCAAGGACCATACATGTCCCTGGTCCCTTCCTCTCGCTTTCCTTCTTTCTCCTTCCCATCTAGCTGAGCAGCTTTGCTCTGCCACACTCTGCCTCCATGATGCTCCTCTGTTAGAGTCAACTGACTATGGACTGGAACATTGAAACTGTGAGCTAATAAGCCTTTTCCCCTCTAAGTTTGGCTTGTCAGGTATTTTAGTCACAATGATGAAAAACTGACTGAAACAATATCTTTTCCCCTATAAGAGCCAATTTAAATATCTATTTTTAGTATTTATATTTTCAGTATTAAGGAAATAATTTTTGTACCTTAATATGAATGATAAGAAAATAACCACAACTACCTTTCACCTATCCATCTCCCCACCTTCCAATGTTAGCTCTCTTATATTATTTTACACAATCAAGATTCTAGGTTTTTACCTGATGATTTGCAACTATAATTCCCATATTATTTAGTCCTAGTTCCATATATAGTTAAATCATTAATCATTTACTATAACTTTTCCGCTCATCTCTCAGTTGGTTAGTTTTTAATATCAAAATTTTTATTTCCCAAGAAAGGCTCATCAGTGTTATATTCTTAGTTCTCTTGCATTTGAAATTTTCTGCATGAAGCTTCTATTCATAGAGGACATGGAATTCTAAAATCACATTTTCATGGCTTAAGAATTTTGTAGAAATTATTGTGCAAAAATCCAAGACAAACTTGGTTATTTTACCTATTTTTCCTAAAAACTAAGTAATCCTTTGATTCATTTTTAACCAGTTTGTTCTCTGGGGTATGGTTATTCTGTATTAAACTTATGGCATCATGGTAGTTGTTTTATTTTATTTTTTCTCTTTATTGCTTTCCTAGATTATACTGTGTACATGCATTTTGCAATCATGTCTTTATTTCAAAAAAATGTTACATTCTATCTTTAAATATATTTTTGTTATATTTGTTCTTTTCTTAAGAACACAAATTACATATATTGTCTTTCACATTTTTTACTCACTTTAATTCTTATAAATTTTATTTTGTTGTGTTTTCCACAATGCGTTTGATTTTCTTTTAGTATCTATTTAGTATCCATTATTCTTTTGCCGATCTCTATGGTTTTCATTTCTATAATGGATGTAAATTTCTCTACCATTTTTTTCCTAAGGTCTGCCAGCTCACTTTTTAATCTCTTTCATCTCATTATTGTTTCTTTGTTCCTTAGAAATACATACTTGAAGTGTTTTTATTAAGCTCATATTTTTCTCTTTTGTGATATAATTTTTCATGTGTTTTTAATCTGCTTTTTAGAAAAAAAGTTTTCATCTTGCTATCTAAAGAAATTTATCATCAAATTTGAATTTATAAGAAAATATAATCTTAGTCTGTATACAGCTTCTTAACACTTAACTTCTATGTATATTTGAAATTACCAAGCTGTAGCTGACATCTATCCAGAGGCCTTGAGCATAGAGATAAATAGCCAAAATTATTAATAATTCATAGAGAAACATATCTAGTACAAAAAAAGTTCAGAAAACATGAAAACAATGACCAAATTTATTCGTATTAATGACACTAACTTCCTGTCTCTAGTGCTTTGTACAAGGAACTCACACAAAATATTCCCAGGAAAGCCAACATCTACTTTTAGAGCTGTGGACTGTTCGCGGATAGATGCTAAACATGAGCTTTGGGACTGAGTTTCCTGAGATGTTCCAAATCTCAGAATCCTAGAAATTGCCTCCCTTTTTTGCCCTAGATTGCTACAAATCAAATTTCTTGCCAACCATAGGAAGTAAAATTTGAAGTATGTAGGGGAGAGGGGGCATGGAGGGAAGGACCAGGCCTGGGCCTAGGTACTCTGGGGCCTTCACGATTAACCTTCCTAAAACAAGACCAACAGGTTGGAACCATCAGACACCTGGATCCTACCTCCCTAGGGCCTGCTCATCAACTCCTCAATTCTTATGTTCCTTTTAGAGTGTTTATACTCTCTGCATGTATTCAAAGTGCTAGTTCAATTCTTATAATTATCTTTCATCCTTTTAGCAAAGCTGCTAGCTGAAAAGCCTTTATGTGTGTTGGGAGTGGAGGACAGAGGAATGAGTTAAGGCTCAGGTAGCTTCCATTTGGGTGTTCACAGTACACGTCTCCATCCAGATGCACATAGCATAACTCTCCTGAGTATTCCACACTGAGACCCTGACTCAGCTCTCCGATGTTCCCTTTATGATAAGAAAGATTTGCTTGTCTCTCAATGAAGCACCAGATGTTACAGATGAATGTGTCCACTGATTTTGCATTTGTTTATTTATTCTCCCCTGAGATGACTATGATCAACCACTGGGAAGCTGATTGCCACATGACATCACCCCTCTTCCAAGTCACACTAACAGACTATTCAATGATGTTTCCAAAGTATCTGGCTTATGCTTATTGTTTTCTGCTCTTCTATAATGTGGATCAAGATCAAGCCTTTCTACAAACTTTTCCTTACTATTCCAATGTACTGGTTAAGACTCAACTCAGTTTGTGGCAATACTTGATAGATCTCCCTTAGTTTGGGATATAGTATTGAGATTGTTACTTAGGTTCAAAGGAGATGGCACTTTTTTTTTTCTCTGCTCTTCAGAAGGAAATGTCTCTAACTTGCCTTCTTCAACTGGATTAACTTATTTAACAAATATTTCTGAAATACTTCCTGGGCAAAGTGCTGTTCAAGGCACTGGAGATGGCATGGTGAGCAAGGCAAATGTGAACTCTCTGCTTGAAAGAGACATTAAAGACATAAAAAGTTATGTAAGTATGTAATTACCAACATTAATAATTGATAGGATGGAAAATTAGCGGGTACAAGCAGAGAATAAATGGAAATCTAACAATCTGGGGAATGAAGAAAGACCTTCTTCAAGAAGTGATACTGAGTCTTGACAGTAAGTAGGAGTTAGATATACAGCGAAATGAAAGAGGTTCGAAGGAAAGAAACAACACATGTGAAAGTTCTGAGGCAAGAAGGAGCTTGGAGTATCTGATGGAGGGTGTAACTCTCCACATAAAAGTGGTATAAGATAAGTATAGACTTTTAAAGAAGATTTGACTTTATCCTTAAAAAATAGATATAAGGTGCGGGAGTGGATGTAGGCAGTGCGTTTTAAAAGTCATTCTGGCTTCTGTGTATGGAGAATTTATAGGGAAAGGATAGAGCGACCAGACCAGAAGCTCTCACAGCAAAGAGTATATTCAATTACAGTGACAGCACTGGAGAAAACCTAAATGTGGATCTGAGATATGTTTGAGGTAATGCATCCATGCCTTAAATTCTATGCTCCATTCATAATAAACTACTCAGCATTTTCCAACATAAAACACTGTTTCACATACACCACTGTGACCTCACTGCTTCAGCAGGATGGTGCAGACTTCATTCTTATAAAATTATGAAATTTTTAAATTAGACACTCCAGATATACCATTGTCAAAATTTATCATCTACTAAAGACCCCATCCTTGTGTTAGTATGATCCAGAGATACGTTCAAGATAGGCTGAGGCTGGAGAGAGAGGAGATTCAGGAAATCCAACCTTAGTACCCATTTTTTTTCTCTCTATCCAAGGAAAGTATTGTTTTTTTCTCTATATCCAACTGTAGTTCAGATCTGTCTATTTTTTCTCCAGACTGTCACTATACAGGAATAATGCATAGGAGTTTTGGGTCTAACAATAAAGGAAAAGCTGTTAAGAGGTTAACTGTAAATATTTGACTGCTCAAAGATTCTATGGATGCTTGGTTGGAGGTCTTTCCCTTCCCCATGGCTATAACTTGAAACCAAGTCAAGAAGATGGATGAGGCCGTAGGGATGACGAGGGGACTGAGCTGAAACTGTCTCTGTGAATGTCATTAAGAAGATTAAGAACACGTGAATGCAGTTCCACCGGGCGGTAGAAATGCTCTCCCACATAAAATTCACTGCCAGATCAGACAGCCTGATCATCATTATTCCCAAACAGCAACAATAATGACAATCAAGATGGGAGTGGCAGATTTTGAGGACATCACCCCTACAGGGCAAAACTGAAAAAGGAAAAAAACAAATAATAAGGCCAATGCAACAAGAATACTTTTAAAATATACTCATTCATTTCCAATCTCTTTCATTTGTGCTTTGCAAATAACTGTGAGATATTTAAGATACACAGTATGACCTTTACTTGGACTATGAGGAGAAGATGGCCCAGAAAGACTGAATGTAAGAAAGTTGAAAGGTCTTAGATAAGGCATCAGAATATTTGAAACTGAGACTCCAAAAGCAGTGAGCTGAATCTACTTCAATATGACTTGACCACAAATAGATAAGAAAAGGAACATGGATCTGTTGTATGGATGTTTCTTTTAAACACATCCAGCACAATTTCTCCTTCCCACAGAATTTGAAATTTCCTTTTCATGGAGGTAGTTTCATTCCAAGACACAAATGTTACAGATGTGTCTCACATGCTCTAGGACAGCTCAAAGGGAGTTCCATATCTACACTATCCAATATGGTCACCACCAGTCACATGTGGCTGTTGAGTGCTTGAAATGCAAATTGACCAATGTGAGTGTTTTGTAAGTGAAACCTACACACTGGATTCCAAAGACTTAATATAGAAAAAAAAAGAATGTAAAACATCTCCTTAATACTTTATATTTATTATATGTTGAAATGTTTTCAACAGATCAGGTGAAATAAAATATATTATTAAAATTAATTATACCTGCTTCTGCTTTTTTCAATGTGACTACTGGTGAATTTAAAATTATACATAGAGTTCATACTATATTTCTATTGGACAATACTGCTTTATGGGATCCTTGATGTGAGTGGAACTAAGGAGTCAGTATAAACAAAGAAGGAACAGAGTTATGGATATACAATTGTTGATCTGATCTGCACAACCACGCAAAAGCTGAGGGTGAAACTGACTGCATCATGCTTCTCCCCGTGTGAGTCACTGGATGACACCATCCTGCAAACTGTCAACAGAAAGAGTACAAATTGAAGGTATACTTTAGAAACATTCATACAATTGGACACGGTAATTCTACATCATGAAATCTAACATCTGTTTAAAATGAGTTTGTTTCATATGCCATTGTGTTATTTTAATTTTTACTAACTTATAATATTTTATAAAATTATTCATTGTAATCTTGGAAATAAAGTCTTCACCATAGAAAGTTTAGGACGGACTGGGATATATACTGTTGGTGACCCCAAAATTTATTTTTTATATCCATGGGTACAGAAATTTGTGGATGTCATATATACTTAAAGAAAGCCAATGTGTAATGAGAAGTAAAATTAAATATAAAACAAATCAGCTCCCTTAACACTATACAAATGCTCCAATTTTTGTGAAATGTAGAAATTGGAAAGGTTTATATCTAGCCATCTTCCGAATTGTATCATTTGGGAAAGTCCCAGTTTGGGCAAGGAGATGGGTATCAGTCTCCATTACACTGGGTGCCAGCTTGAATTCCCACTGCCCTGAATCACAGTTAATTGGGTGTGTGGCATACTATAGCCGGGAAATGTGGAAGGGAAAAACTAAATGTTATTTGATAAAAATGAGAAGAACACTGAGTTGAAATGCAATCCAGTTCATTAGCAACTAACTGTTTGATCTGCCAAATGATGAAAACAACCTTAAATTCCTGTGTATTAAAGTTGAAGATTGCTCTCCTTTCCACCGAAAAAAGAAATCTGTTCAACTTAGGCAAGTCAGTTGTCATCCCTGCCAACATGCATCAGAAAGCCAGGCAATTTCCAAGGAACCTGATTGGACAGCATCCCAGTCCAAGAAGCTTCCAGTCTATCACATAAGCACTTCAGTCTGTGATTTATAAGATGTTTTCCAGATCCGAGAGCCTGTGATAAAGGCACATACACAACAAACTAACTGAGATTTTATAAAGATACAGTATTTTTTCTCTCCAATGTAACATTCTCAGATTCAGAAATTCACTCAGCTTGCTTTCTATAAATTCCAAGAAAAGAAGCCACAAATGGCCCCTTGAGAATTTCTCCTTTTTCAGATGTCCAAAGTCACTTTCTTCTAGCTATCATAACCCTTAATCTGCTTTTTCTTGATCCCATTGACTTATTTAATTTGCCAAGGGATGTAATCCAAATCAGGGCTTGAGAAAGCTGAGAAAGATAGGGAGAGTATTTTTTTAATAAACTTTTGTTGGTGCATTGTAGTTTTACATGTAGTATGATAGGAATATATATGTACACACACTTGATATGTTTTCTTCCAGATCCCTCCTCTTCTTTCCCCTCCCCCTTCCGTTAACCCCCTCCATTGCACCACTAGAGTCTCCTATCCTTTATCTGAGGTCTCTTTTGTTACCCAATGAATGAAACTAGAGAATGCTATGCTAAGTGAGATTAGCCAGTCTCAGCAAATAGTTGTATGTTTTCTCTCATATGTAGAAGCTAAAGAGAAATTCGGAGAGTATTTTATTTAAAAGAAATAAAAATCGTGTATTCTGTATGTCAGCTCTTGGTGGGCAGGCACAGTATCTGGCTCAGGGCCCTTGGAACAGTGCTTAGCTACAAGAAAACAATTAAGTGACATGACTAACTATAGGTAGAGAAATGTGAATTGGGCACACACTCTGTTCCAGTAGTGATTGAACATTTTCAACGTATAAATGGAAGGTAGATTGTTTTGTGATAAGAAGGTGAAACTGGGCGCTTAGGTAACAAATTCCGGTCAGCACCTTCCCTTCCATAAATATACACATACATACCTCCTCTCCATCCGTAAGGAGCTCAGATGCACCTGTTGTGCCATGTACTGTGCAGTCAGTGTTCTCTCATGAGTTCCTTTCTTGCTCTGGCTCAAGGTGAGTATTAAAACTGCCCTGAACATTAAAGCAAGTCTCTTACATGGACCAGTATGGTTCTTCTGTGGTTTTGGCTTTGTTTCTATCAAAGTAGTGCCACACATTGAGACACACACACAAAAAAACTCCCTCCATGTGCATATGAGTACAGATTGCAAAGAGCTTGTTTACCTGATTCTTTTGTTTATCGCTGATTTTCTGGCCAGATCAAGGCCCCAACTGTTACCTCTAGAAGAGACCAGCTCAGTGCAGATTTTTTTTTTTCTTTTTCAAGAAATATGAGAAAGTTCCCCTCATAGGGCAGATTTTAATGCATATGGAAAGTAGGCTGTAATCTGCAAGAAGGATTCTTTCTTCTCTAATATAATGTTGCTCCCTCTTTGCTGAAACCTAAGTGACCTACAAAGTTTTTCTTCCCAAAGGAAAATTTTCTTCTGCAATTAGAAGATGGCAGGGCACTCCAAGGCTGAAAGCCTTGTAGTCCAGCAGACCCGAGTTACATCACAGCTTTGCCACTTAATTAGTAGATGGCCTTAAATAAAAATGTCACCATAGTTTAATTGGGAAAACCAAAGCAATTCCAAGCCTTACACGTAGGAAGGAATTAGGAAACAACATTACCAAAAGAGCTAGAATACTAGAAAAGACTATTTTGGAAGGTAGCACTGTCCAACACTTGGGCATATAAGGAAGACCAACACCATCCCTCCGTTCCCCACTTAACTGCCACAAACTGCTCTGAGAATCACCAGGCCTAGCTTCTACCCAGGGTTCCCTCCACTTCATCTAGATCTTTTCCTGAGACCCTATTTGTCTAGATGATAGGAGAAGATGGTGTGGATTCCTTGTCCCTCTCTCACCACCTCTGTTTGTGCACATACAACACTCTAGGCAATTAGAAGGGGGAAACAGAGCACCAGAATGTGGGGACCAAATGTTCTCCAGTAGCGGTTTTCTTGAAAAGCATATACTTTTATTCCCTACTACAAGAAAAGATTTCATATATTCATTGTGAAACTAGTATATTCATTGCTAAATTAATTGACTTGCAACTAAAGCAGTGTATATCTTCAAAGCATTTTCTGTTTTCTTTTTTGGAGGGAAAGGGGTACTAGGGATTGAACTCAAGGTCATCATACCCCTGAACTATACCCTCAGTCCTCTTTTTCTTAGTACTGATGACTGAACTTAGAGGCATTCTACCTCTGAGCTACATCCCAGCCCTGTTTTATTTTATTGTTTTAGAAACAGGATCTTGCTAAGTTGCTGAAACCCTCACGAAGTTACAGAGGCCCTCACTAAGTTGCTGAAGCTGGCCTTGAACCTGTAATCCTCCTGTCTCAGCCTTGCAAATATTTGGAATACAGGTATGTGCCACCATAGCCGGGCTAAAACATTTTCTTACTCTATGATAGCAGATTTCAAAGTCACCCAACTTTACTATCATCTTTATATATCTAAACTCCTTCCCAGCTATCCAATTGGCTGCTGCTGATGATGATGATGAAGGTGGTGGCCATCTCCATCTCTCTGATATTTCAGAGATCCTGCCATTTCCCCCTGAGGGCAGAGTACCCTGCAGAAATGCCAGGCCTTTTTATCTCTCTATCTTCTTTAACCATGCTACTTCCTCCTTCATCGTAATCAAAGGTGGCCAGAAAACCCAAGCTGACCAAAGTTGTCAGAAAGTCATATCCTCAGATTGGCAGAGCACTTTCCAGAACAGGTGATTTCACCTTTATCATAGCACCCATTTATTTACTAAAGTAGACAACTAAGCCAGTACAGGATGGCCATTACTGACAGGGAAACCGATCCCAGCTTTCAGTCTCAATCTCCTAACATTTTTTTCCTCTTTAGGAACTAGAAAAAAGAAGTGGAAGTCCTTTCCTCTTTCAGTCTTCTTTATGGTTATGTCCAGCTCTCCTTTCCAAGGAGCTTGTTATTTTATTCCTACTCTCAGAACAGGAGTAGCAGGCAGCTATCAATAATGATTGCTTGGCACTCTCTAGCATTCATTTCCTTGTGGCAAAAATCAGAACAGGGCCCCTTATCCCTTTGCTACGAGCCCAAACCTATTTATTCTGATCACAAGAAAATTAGATTTCACCTGGCTAAAGTTCTTTCCAAATAGCAGTATTGATGGTCATCAACTACTTAACTTATGATCTACATTATATATGATTAAAACGGTGAGAGAAACCCAGTCGATAGAAAATCCAAGGCTTGATTTTACCACTTTCTACTTGTATAAATTATCCAGCTCATGAAATACCAGCACACTCCCCACTAAATCATTTCCAAAGGTGGAGTTAATTAGACCACATGTTTCTCTGTCTCTGATTACAGTGCATTTAATTAGAAGTAGGGCTTCTTTTCTGTTAAATTGTCATTATTATAAGGTTGGAAATCCAGCTCAATCTGGATGGTAATATGCACAATTCAATCTTTATTAAAATATTAACTTGGTTAAATTTAATTGTTTTTGGTATTCATCACTAAGAAGTCAAATGCCAATTTCTCTCTCTTGTATGTTTCTCCTGTAATGATTTGTATGTATTCCTCTAAATTTCTTGCCCTCGGTTTTTTTACTCACCAACCTTGAAACTATTCCTTCCTCTAAAACCACAAATTTCCCTTCTAGATTTTCATCTGATAAATAGCTTCTCCTCAAATAAGGGAGCACCCCCAAAGCAGGAACAGGATGTAGGAACTCTATTCTATCTCTTACTTTAAATTCTAACCACATTGAAGGTTACCTTAAAAAATAGTTACCTTCTTCCATGGAATCCTTCTTGAGTCTTCCAGATATTTTCCTCTTTTGAAAAAAGAAGAAATCTTTCTTGAACATTCTCATTCTATGAATCCCATTGGGCATTTTCCCATGTCCTTTGTAAGGATGATTTATTTTATTAGTTTATGTATCTCAACTCATTCTGCAACTAGGTCATAATTTCTTTCAACTATTGGTCCCTATGATAACCATGAACTAATCAGAAATGATTTTGACACTGAACAATATGGTAAAGTTATAAAGGTGAATAAGAAAAAGGTTGTCTGTTATTTTATTATTATTATTATTATTATTATTATTATTATTATTATTAGTGTTGTTATTATTATTACTATTATTTGGGTCCTGGAGATTGAACCCAGGGGTATTCTACCCCTATCCTACATCCCCAGCTCTGTATTTTATTTTTTATTTTGAAGCAGGGTCTCTGTAGGTCGATGAGAGTCTCACTACTTTCTGAGGTTGTCCTCAAACCTGCTATGCACCTGTCTCAGCCTCCCAAGTACTGAGATTACAGGCCATGCCCCTAGGCTGGGCTAAAAGTTTGTATTTTAAGAGTTCACATTGTGGTTAAAGAAGCAGTGGTTTATATATAGCTGTGTCTCCCTAGGATGCAAATGTTATATTATGAAAATGATAATGAATTCAACAGAGTAAAATAACATACAGACTTCTCAAATGCAAGAGACTCAAATAATTCTTAATGAGTGTGTTGGTATTCCATTATCAGCTTCCCTGAAGAGATTTGCCCCCATCTTGAGCTTCTTGGGATCCCTTTGTGCCATGCTGTGCAGGTGTGACCAATCTCAGTTATCTCTGCAAAGGTATTTCTGAACAGAGAAACATATTGATTCAGGGGAAAAAATAATGTTTTTCACTCTTGTTTCATCTCCACATTTTCCCCAAGAGTTATCCCCATATCCCCATCCATCTCAATGTCAATGAAGCAGTTAAATAATGATCTTAGAATGTATCAACTTTAGCTACTTCTTGAAGAAATGATACAATAAAGAATTAAGCAGCTGGGCATGGTAGTGCATGCCTATAATCCCAGTACTTGGGATCCTGAGACAGGAGGATTGCAGGTTTGAGGCCAGGCTTCTCAACTTAGTGAAACCCCCAACAACTTAGCAAGACCCCATTTCAAAATAAAAAAATAAAATAGACTGGGAATATGGCTCAGAGGTACAACACCCCTGGGTTCAAGTCCCAGTAACAAACACACATACACACACACACACACACACACACACACACACACACACACACACATATCTCTCCTTGACCCCAAACACATATCCTAAAGTATTGCTAAGTTTAGAATAATATAGCTGTTTTTTCCCTTTAAATAATATTTATTTGTAATTAATAAAAGGATTGCAAATTATAGGAATAATTTGGTGGCATCCTAAGAGTTAGACATGTGCAAGTGGATATAATACACTGTTTCAGGTCTCTGGAAGCAGGAAAGACCCTATTATAAACTTATGGCCAGGCGTGGTGGTACACGCATGTCATCCCAATACTCGAGAGGCTGAGACCAGAGGATTGCAGGTTCATAACCAGGCTCAGCAACTTAATGATGCCTCTGCAACTTAGTGAGACTCTTTTTCCAAATAAAAAAGAATAAAATAGGGCTGGGAGTATAGGTCAGAGTTAGAAAGGTACTGGGTTCCATTCCCAGTACCACAAAAAAAAATAAAAAGTTTAAAAAAATAAATAAATAATAAACTGTCATGATCCTTATGGGATGATGAGAACCCAAATCCTGATATCCATAGATATTCAATCAGCATTATGTAGAAATTCACATACTATCTTCCTTATTCCCCTTTATTGCTCAAATCAGAGAGATAATCTAAATTTAAAAAGCCCTTTCTGACTCTGAATATTAAATGATTAACTAGGGGCACTCTGAACTATTCTTATAGGAAGATGTATAATGTCACAAGAAGTGACACCGCCTCATTCATTCTACTCAGGGTAGTGCAACTGTTCCCCTTGTACTCAATTTAAAAAATCACTGTTTCCCTAAAAATAGTTGGAAGGTTGGGTATCCAGATGGAATTTATCCCATCTCAGTATTGCATTGCATTCAATAATCTGGAAACCAAAGGAAGCAGAGCATGCTATCAGTACCACGCAGAATGTCAGGTTAGCTGAAATCATTTCTGTCTGGGTCTTATACAGTCCATTCTAGCCAGACAATCATGAGAATACAGAAAACACTTTTGACCTCTTAGGACCTTTTGTGACTCACCTTCCATTAATTACAGTTCTATGGGAAGTATAAAGAAATTCTAGATTCTTCTCCATATTTACCAGGGCTGGCTCTAACAGAAATTGTCACTATAATTCCGATTCTGCCTCATCCTGATCACTTTAGAGGTCCTGCTCATGTTTCTCGTATCAGTGCCCCCTGTAGACTTTTTCTCTCCCCACATCCTAAATATCTGCTGTCTCAACCTTTAAAAGTCGAGCATTTGAGAATATCCTTGCATAATCCTTCCTGGAGATACTTGCATGGGCAGCCGAAATGAAATTTCATCTGGCAGCCAGCAGGTAGGGGGTCCTATGGAAGAGAAACTAAATCAAGGCTCTCTTGAAATGACCATTAAATCACACTGTGCTCGCAGTGGGCAAATCCACTTGTGAAATGACCAGCCTGGAGTTAGGAATCGGGTTCTAGAAAATTTATAGCTCAAATGGGCCCTGTTTCTCCCTCATGATTGGCATTCATTAAATGTTACATAGCCCTGATGCTCTAAAATCTCACCATAGCACTGGCTAAAAGAGAGAAAAAGTTTGCCAAATAGTTATATAAAGAAAGACAGTTGGGTCTGAGTTATGTCTGCTTAAAGGTCAAATTAAGCATATCCTCGATGCTTCTGATTAACAGGACAAAGAAATACAAGCCCCCTGATCCCTTTGCTTAAAGGCGATTTCACCATGACAAGCAGAGTGTCATTTATTAGGCTGCTTTTGGACAAATCCACTCAAATTTACCTAATTACAGAATGCACTCTGTCCAGAAGCATCCTCAGAACAGCCCCATGAAGAAAAGCATCCGTAATTGGTCAAAATGTGTCAGGTACACAGTCTTTCAAGTACAGAAGTCTCTGAAAATGGCATTTCACACAACGCTGGATTTGTTACTAAAAATTCTTGATAGAATACCAGGGAAATGTGAAGCCAAGGGGGATAGCAAAGGAAATAGCACAACCTGCTCCATGTGTTGAGCCCTTCATTCAATCACTGCATATTTATGGGATTTAGAATGAGGTTGCTATGCCCAGATGAGGTTTTAGCACTCCTATGATGAGTATAAATAAATACAGAAGTAAAGAAAGAGGAAGCAAGGACCCAAGTAATGGGGAGAGAGAGGAGAGAGAGAGAGAGAAACTAAATACTGAGCAACCTAGATTTTCCCATCTGATTTTTCCCCTCTTACCTTGGGTGAGGGTTTTTATACCTAAAGAATGATAACTAACCTAGACAAGACATAATTTGGAAGGTAGCATGGCCCAGTCAAAAGAACTTCATAGCCAGCTTGAAAAGATAAGATGGGTAGACAGAAGGTGGAGGAACAGTATTCAGAATTGCAAAACAAGACTATACAAGAAATTGAATGAGAGGTTATGTCCTTTTCTACCCATGTGTTCTTCTGTGCAGCCTTCTGCTAGCTACCTGAATAGTTACAGGTCAATCTTTCTTACTTCATTGATGCATATACATAAACGTGATACAGCACCTTTTCTCCCAGGGACCACAATATCATGAAAGGCCTTTTAATGCCACGAATCTGATAATATTATATTAAGCCCCTTGGGCAACTTAGGCACATGTCAGGAGACGACTGTTAGATGCACAGTGAGATCCTTTACAAGACATCCATGTGGTAGGTACAAGGGAAACGTCAAGGAAAGAAGGCAAGCATGGTGCCTAACCTGGTGGAAATTCAGTCCAGAAAGATGAAAGAGAAGGGTTAAGGAGCAAACACTAGCCCCGTGGGGGTCTATCATCCTGATGCAAATGCTGAAAACAGCACCCACCTCCAGGCTGGGCCACCACTCCTCTCACCTTAGGTGAGTCTGCCATCACCATCAGAAAAAAATGACCAAGCTGTCTGTCTCAGTCAGGGCTGGCCACTCCAGAGGCAGGGAATTTCATATGAGAGGGCTTTTTATTCCTGTTTACTTTTCCATCCAAGTCATTGCACCAGCCCTTCACATGTCTCCAGATGACTGAGTCACAAGTACTCTTGTCAGTGACACTTGACATTCACGAGATTGACTGCACCAGGATGGAACTCAGCTGCATGAGGAGTGATGACAACATTTCTGAACTGGAGGGGGCGGGGACCCTTCTGCCTTGTATTAAGACTTTCAAACTCAGTAAAAGTGGAAAACAAAATTAATATATTTTAATATAAGGAGACTTGTCATCTCCTTTCTCATTGGCATCAACCTATAATGACCCACTTTATACCAAAGATTGTTCCAAAAGTACCTTTGAACCAAACTAAACTAAAATTCCAATCAGACTTTATGTGTAATTAGAACTATTCAATCGAAGCTCCAAATATATCCACATACATTATCATTTTATATGAATTTATTATTATATTTAACTTGACAATTATAAACCTCATCTTATTTAATTTACTGAGTATTTTTTATGGAACTGCTTTATACTCACACTGAGAAACAAAGACATAGAGGATCATTCTGATCTTAAGGATTTTATAATAGATTTGGAGAGGGTGAGTACATATGATGAAATAATATATAAATTATCAAGTATATGAAACCATATTAATTAACATAAAGAGAAGAGATAAGCTGGGCATAGTGACACAAACACATAATCCCAGCACTTAGAAGGCTGAGATAGAAGGATCTCAAGTTCAAAGCCATCCTCAGCAGTGTAGAGACTTTCAACAACCTAGCAAGACCCTGTTTCAAAACAAAAATAAAAAATGATTAGGGATATAGCTCAGAGGTAGAAAATCCCTGGGTTCAATCCCCAGGACCACACACACACACACACACACACACACACACACAGTATTTGCATATTTGCACCATCTCTTCCCCTTCAGAGTCTGGAACTATCTCTTTCATATTTTTCATTAGCAAAGGTGTCATTCTAGACTACTTTCTATATCCCACTTCAAGAATTGAAGTTTCATAGATCTTTAGAACCAATTTTTATGAAAACAATATTGCCTTGCTGCTGCAGTTGCACAATAATTTTTTTCTATTTTTTTTATTTTTTTATTGTAATAGTTCGTGCTTTGTATGTATACATCTTTGTTAGGTATGAATTGATAGAGACAAATGTGCACACATTTCTCATTTGACCCCTTCCCCAATACCCACCCCACTCCCTTGCCCTCCCTTCCTCTCAAGTTCAGTTCAGTGAGTGATCTTGATATAATTGTGTAAGTACATCATGTGCCTTAGGATGCCCTTCCCCACCCCCGTCCATCCCCTTCGGTTAAATCAACTTCTTTGTTTATCAAGGGTCTCTACTTTTTTCACCTGGGGACCTTCTTATGCCCCATCTTCTCCCTAACATCCGCATATTAGGGAGAACATATGCTTCTTTACTCTTTGTGACTGGCTAATCTCACTTAACATAATGTTTTCCAGTTGCATCCATTTCCCTGCAAAGAACATTTAATGTGGTTATATCATTATTCATGGTCCTGTACTATCTATAAATACTGACTTCATACAACTCTCAGGTTATTATTGTTCCTTGTTGATGATGGACACAAATTCAAGTCAGTCAGAGAACCCAGGAAATGTGAATAATTCATTGTCATGAATGACTTATGGCTCAAAATTGTATACCATGAATACAAAACAATATTGTCTTCCAACAATGTCTTTTCTTAAACTCTTTAGGTCATAATCACTGTATCTCTAGAATATGATTCTTTTCAAGATATTGGTACCCCTGCCTTCCAAATATCACCACTGGATGCAGGAGTAGAGGGAGAAGAGTGGTCCATTCACATGAGGATGTCTATTCTTTGGCCAACACAGATGAGACCAATGCAAGAAAGCTCCAGGTCACCACATCGTTAGAAAGCAATTCAGAGGAAACATCTATCCCAAGGGCCTCTTGCTACTGGGGAGCATGGGTCTCAAAATCCCTAGGAAGAAGATGACTACCTGACATCAGTACAGAACAGGTAGAGGGGATGGGGCAATGGCCCTGGGTGCAAGTGATGGGGAATTTACAGGGTAAAGCACGCCTCTTGACATTCTCACCACCCTCGGGGCTAAATATTAAGAGAAAGCACTGCAGTGGGAAACCTGATAGGAAAGAACCAAACACACACACACACACACACACACACACACACACACACACACACACACACACACACACTTCAAACCTTAAAGTCATCAGTGGACTACTGGTAGCCAAGATCCCAGAATTTGTTGTGTCTATTGTTTGGATAAGGGTCATCCAAAATTGGCATGTGAGTACCATTTTTGAAGTCCAATCTTAAGCAATTCCATGAAGATACCCTGCATGGGACAGCAGGAGCAATCACTTGCCATCAAAGTACCCTCCTAGAAACAGGGCTTATCCAGAGGGCTCTGAGAAAATCCCATTAGACTTGGGTCCAGGTTTAGGACGACCCATCTGAATGACATTATCAGCCCTGGCCCATCTTGGTGATCAGAAGGAGACTCACAAAATATTTAGAAAGGATGTTTCTCAGGATCATGTACCACACAATGATATCTGGGCTCAGAGCTCTCATCTGAGTGTAAGTTCTGGCTTCAGCCTATGCCACATGCTGGAGGAAGACTTAACAAGGCTTTCCCATGTGACCCTGAGGACAAGGACCTGGTTAGTGGCCTCACTTAAGTCTAAGGGCAAACTAAACCTTGACAGCACCTCGTATTATTCAGGGTTGAGCATTCCATCATGCTGAATATAATAAACTCTCAAACCATTCTTATTTGATAGTCAAAAAAAAAAGGAAGAATATAAAAAGCAGCCCACCCCTTCTTCCTTTCCTCCACTCTTAGTCAAGTAAATTGATCTCTTGCTTTTTGCATTCTCAATGAGATCTGAATACAGAATATTGATTCAGAATTCAGAAACTATTGACATTTGGTAGGTGGAATCCCTTTCCCCTAGAATAGTCAGATACCAGTCAGTGCCACATGAAATTCTAATTTTGCCCTGTTGAGCAGGGAATGATCCAGATTTTGTGGTGTCTGAGGCTCACACAATTTTGAAAGCTTTCTTTAAGAAACTTTTAAATAAAAATATAAAATTCAGTACAGAAGTGAACATTTATTAACAATGAGTAAAGTCACAACCAATTACAAATTTAAAAAGCTGACATCTAACTTGGCACATAAACTTGCCATTTATAGTACTGCTTTATGGGTTTATTTCCTATAGACACAGGAATTATGGAAATAATGTTTGTGAAGCCCTCGTTAAAAAAAGAAAAAAAGTATGTTAGGTATATAAGTTATGCATCACATTTTCAATTACTCGTGGCAGAAAAAACTTCTGAATTTGACAAGGTGTTGATGAGAACCTAATCCTCCATTTATAATAGTTTTACACATCTGATGACTAGCTGCAGGCTTCATCCATTTGAGTTTTCTATCTCTTCTACTATCCATGCATTTCTTTTCAAACTGTGATACAACCTCTGGACCTTCATTTTTTGTTATGACACTGGTTGAATACATATAGATATAGAAAAAGGGTTGATTGGAGTATTAGTGAAAATCACTAATTAACTGAGACACCAATAATATAACTGGATATGTGAAATTCTAGCCCAACTACATGAATTTATTCCAGTAAGTAAAAACTTAGTATATTCCCAATGAAATTTTCCTTTAGCCTGATTTCAATGTGCCCATGGTCACACAAAGTTACCTCACTTAAGAGAAAGTGTAATAAAGTTGGACTGGAAAAAGTGGAAACCTTAACTCACTGAAGTCAAAAAGTCTTACTACTGAAAACTTTACAAAACTTACACATATGCCACATGTGCACATTTTCTCAGACTCTTACCTGGGTCTCAAACCACAGTTAAGTGACACATGATGATGTTTTGGTCAATAACAGACCCTATATACAATGTCAGTCCCATAATATTATGATGAAGTTGAAGAATGTCTATCACCCAATGACATCATAGCTATCATGATATCATAATGCAATGCATCATGTATGTTTGTGGTAATGCTGTTCACTATGATGAAATCACCTGACAGTGCATTTCCAGAACATATCCCCATCCTTAAATGACACCTGGTTGTAGTCCAATGAAAGTAAGGGTCTCTGAATCTTCAATTTCCTTACCTTAGCTTCAGAGTAAAGTTACCTCTATCGTGAAGACAAACAACTTTCTAGAATAAGGACACTAAGGCAAACTTTTTTTTCCTGGTTCTGGGGATTGAACCCAGAGACATTCTACCTCTGAGCTACACCCTCCCCCACCACATTTTTTTCTTTTAAAAAGGATCTTGCTGAGATGCTAAGGCTGGTCTCAAAAACAAACCTGCAATCCTCCTGTCTCAGCCTCCCAAATATTGGGATTATAGGCTAGGGAGTGGTAATCCCAGGATGCCCGGCTGATGCAAACTTTGAAATTTCTAGGTCCACAAACTGATAGCAAATACATTAGGTTTATGGGTAAAATGACTTGAAAGGTGCATATTTCCACCACTGATGATTGTTTTTATGATGTACTTACTCCCTTTAATGGAAAGGGTAAAAGCAATTACCCACATTTGGGCCATAAATATTTACTATCATTATATCTTCTTGTTGGATTGTTCCTTTTATTAATAAGAAGTGACCTACTTTGTTTCTTCTGATGTGTTTTAGATTAAATTCTATTTTGTCAGACATAAGCATTGCTGGCCCTGCTTGTTTTTTGGCCTCCATTTTCATGGCATATCTTTTTCCATCCTTTCCTCTTTAGTGTACAGATATTTTTGGCTGTAAGGTGAGTTTCCTGCAAGCAGCATATATTGGATTATGTTATTTAATTCACATTGCCAGTTTATGTCTTTTAATTGGGGAGTTAAGACCTTTCATGTTCAGTATTATTATTGAGATATAATTTTTGTTTCCTGTCCTTTTGAGTTCTTTTTTTCTATTAGATGTAGTGTTATTTATTCTTTGCTTAGTTGCCCATCTGGTGGAGTTCATCTCTTCTCTGGTTCTGGAATTTGCTTCTTTTTTTCTTCTTTGTGTTTTATTTCTTTAAGTATTTTCTCTAGTGCTGCCTTGGTAGTCATAAATTATTTTAGTTTCTGCTTGTCTTGGAACACTTTTATTTCTCCATCAATTTTGAATGATATATATGCTGGATATAGCAGTCTTGGTTGAAAGTTATTTTCTTCCAGCATCCGGAATATGTCATACCAGTCCCTCCTGGCTTTCATGACTTGAGTTGAGAAGTCTGGAGTTATTTTTATTGTTTTGCCCCTGAATGTCACCTGTTCATTTGATCTTGCTGCTTTTAAGATTCTTTCCTTGGCCTCTATGTTAGTCATTTTGATTATTTCGTGGCATGGGAAGTCCTTCTTTGATCTTTTCTTAATGGTGTTCTGAATGTCTCCTCCAAAAAAAGACTTGGCTATCCAACTCTTTTTCTATGTTTGGTAATTCTCTGAAATTATTTCTCTGAAGAGCTTTTGATACCTTTGGTTTTTGCTTCTAGACCTTCTTCAATGCCTTTTATCTGTGAGTTAGGATGTTTCATATTTTCCCATATTTCTAGGATATTCAGGTTATGTTGTTGTATTGTCTTCTCCATATTGTTGACTGTGCTTTCAGTTTTGAATAAACTATCCTCCAAGAGTGATATTCTGTTTTCCATGTTGTCTAGCCTGCCAGAGGTGGTTTCTATTGCAGTCTTTAATTCATTTGTTGACTCTTTAATTTCACTCAAAGCCTTTTCTTGGTTCTTTTTTAGGGTTTCAATTTTCTCCTTAATTTCCTGTACACTTTCTTTGAGGCATTTCATCATATTGAAGATCAAAATTCGAAATTCTCCTTCTTGTATTTCCTGCAGATCAGTATTGGTGATCTGCCTTGCTTTTGAGTTGTGGGAATTTATTGTTTCCTCACTGTTCTTCATTTTCATATTTTCAGAGTTCTCAGGTTTGTGTTTCTGTTGTTTTGGTATCTTCTTCCTTTTCGTTTGTGTCTATTTGTTATCCTTTTATAATAAAGTCTATGCTGGGGGTATATATTTGCCTCTTCCAATCTGTCTCATATAATCAAACTTTTGAGTTTGTCCCCCAGAGCCTCCTTAACTAGATATAGTTCCTAGTGTAGACAAACAAGAGTCTCTGATTGGCTGCAGGTCACCATGCTCTTCAGGCCAAACTCCTTAGGGCCAGAGACTATGATGTTCTGTTCAGAGCCTGTAGCTTGCTGATTGGGATTTAATGCCCAAAGACACCACTGCTGATCTGCTGATTGTGAGCCCATGAAACTTCAGAATGCTGATGTCTGGTCTCTGTGGCCAGTGGGCTTAAGCTCAGCAAGGCCAGTGATTGCTATTTTACGAGTTTGTGGCCTAGCTCACTGAGCTTAATGGTCCCTAAGACACTGCCACTGATCTGCTTGTTATGATGACATGACGTGGAGCACTGTCAGTCACTGGCATGCATGCATGCCAGGCACAAACTCTGCTGGCAAAGTGAGTGCTGAGTTCCCAGCTTACTGTAGCTGTGATCAAGTGAAACCCTGACAGGCGCCCGGCCTCTGAGCTTTCAGAGCCCAAGCTCTGGCAGGGAGAGTCTGTACATTTCTAAGCCTGGGGCTTGAGTGCATCAGTTATTTAGTCCCAGGGATACCACTGCTGCTCTGGATGGCTGCAACCATTGTGAGCTCTTGTTGACCTCTGGCATTGGTAATTGTAATGCCCAAACATGGCTAGGCACCAGTTTATTGCTTTTCAAGCCTGCAATTGGTAGGCTGAGTTATTCCCCCTCCCCCCACAGACACCATGACTGGTTTCCTGTGGTGATCCCTGCAAAGGCTTGGCAAACTTCGACTCTAGTGCCCTCTCACCCCAATGTATCTAGGGGCTATCTGCTAACTCATGTTTCTGCTGTGTTCAACAGTAGCCCCCACTCCTACCTCCACAGGGGTGATTTGCAAAGTCCCAGACCCAGCAAATTTATTGCTTGCCACAAAAGTCCCTGTGGTCATACGGGGCAGTTTTTGGCTGGAATGGCTTGTTAACTCATAGTCTTGATGAGCACAGCTCTGGGTTCCTACAGACAGAGGTAGGTTCAGCTGCAGCTGCAGGATCTAGCTGGGCTGTCTGGATAGTCAGGTCTTTGCTGAGCATGGATAGAAGAGTTGGCTGCTTTTGATGATGGTCTGTAGTCACTGGATTCATGAAAATCTACTGCTTCTTCTTTGCTGGAGGTCTCTAGGAGCTGCAGTGCCAGCAGCCACCAGCCAGGACAGCCTGGCTAAGATGGCAGCTCTACCACTGCTCACCAAGTGATGCACATGGAGCATTTTTCAGTCCTCTGCTCTTTTCTGGCTCTGACTCCTCCACATTTCAACTGTTGTTTTGTTGATTTTTTTTTTTTTTTTTTTTTTGCTGCTTTTTTCGCTTGTCAAGAAGCAGTCTTCCCAGTGGTTGAGTTCTGCATCTCAGAGCAACTGAAACATGCTGTGTCCCTCTATGCCATCATCTTTAATCACATGCTCATTTTTTTAAAAATAAAACTAGTAAGAAGTTTCTTTGGTCAAGGGAAACCAGTTTTTATTTATTCTTCCTAATGATTCAAAGAGAAATTAAGAGGTTTTGCATATCGTTTGTTCCTTATATTTCCGAAATTGCCTCCATAGTATTTATGTTCATATTAAGTTACTTAAGTTATAATGGTCTTCCTATTTATCTGTTTGTGTTTCTCCATCATCAACACCATTTTCTCCTATGCTAAGGGTGATGGAATGATTTTTAAAGAGTTAGGTCAACTTATGGAGACTATGTGGCTCTAACTTTTTTCACTTTGATTTCCAAAAACCTTCCAGAAGAAAAGGGAAATGGAAATAATCATTTTTCAGTGGAACTAGTAGGCAGAGAAAACCCCAGCGTCCAAATTAAGGTAAGTACTAGCTACCAAAAGCAACTGTGACTCTACTATGTGGAAAGCATCAGTGGACACAATAACAGAAAAGACACAGGGAACAGGAGTTCAGGGAACCTGCTGTGGTCAGCCTCAAGTAAATGACAGCAAAGGGAAAAGATGGGAGATTCTAGATAGTTTCAGCTCAAATATACATTTAGAAATGAGGGAATTGCCTTGGAATGTGTCTCTTGAAAGTGGTGGTCAATGAAAAATCCCAGTGGAATATAAAACTGGTAGTAAAAAATCCCCTTGAAAAAAGTTAGGTTTGGAGAGATCAAGAAGACATGACTAATAGAGGCATCATATATGAAAGAGTCTAGTGGGCATGGTGATGAGGCCTGTAATTCCAGTAGTTAGGAGACTGAGACAGGAGGATCATGGGTTTGAAGTCAGCCTCAGCAACTTAGTGAGGCTCTCGGCAACTTAGTGAGACCCTGTTTCCAAATAAAAAATAAAAAGGGCTGGGGATGTAGCACAGAGCTAGAATGTCCCTGGGTTTAATCCCCAGTACAACAAAAGAGAGGAAGGAAGAGAGAAGAAAGAAAGAAAGAAAGAAGAAAGAAAGAAAGAAAGAAAGAAAGAAAGAAAGAAAGAAAGAAAGAGAGAGAGAAAAAACAGTCCATCACTGTAGCAGCATAAAAGAGATTCTGTCATTCAATGACTTGAAAAGCTACCCGTCTACTTCCTCCCTCTACTATCACCATGAATACCTGTTCAGAAAATTCAACTCATTTGAAAATAGGCCAAAAAAAAAAAAAAAGTCAAACATACATGGAATCCATACAAAAAGAAAAACAGAAGTAAGGAAACTTTCCTGCAGGAAATGAGAACTCACCAGGAAAAACAAATAGTGCTATGAAACAGAAGAAAATTATGACAAAATGTTCTACCATAACTCACATTTTCAACAAATCAAATTTGCAAATGAGGTCTCAATTGAAAAGCCAACTCTGTACTCTATACTGGAGACAAACCCAAAATAAAATGATTCAGAAATGAAAAAGAAGCCAGGCGTGGTGGCGCACGCTTATAATCCCAGCATTTGGGAGGCTGAGACCGGAGGATACGGGTTCATAGCCAGCCTCAGCTACCTAGTGAGGCATTCCACAACTTAGTGAGACCCTGTTTCAAAATAAAGAATAAAAAATAGGGCTGGGGGTGGAGCTTAGAGGTAGAATGCCCCTGAGTTCAATCCCCAGTACCACAAAAAAAAAAGAAAGAAAGAAAGAAAGAAAAAGAAATGAAAAAGAAAAGATGCAAAGTGTTTCAAGAAAATTGAAACAGAAAAAATTTAGGAGTTATGATATTATTTTCTGGCACACTGGGATTTGGGGGGGGTGGTGGGGAGCCAAAGGCATTTACAGATGTGATGCCCATTGTATAAGACATGGTGACATTAACATGAGATTACATTATCACTTATGATTTGGAAAATATACCAAAGCTCAACAACACACTATCTGTGAAGCTGTGGGAAAACAGGCCCCTCTGTCCTCTGTTATGGGTAGGCCAAAGTGGTACCATTGCTATGGAAGGGAATTGGACAATATCTACCAAAATTACAGACTCCACCATCCCACTCCACACTCTGAAAATGCATCCCTTGGAGATTACTGTACATATTCAAAATGATGTGTGCTCTGCCATGGAACCATGAAGAATCTGAATTGCATCAACAGGGGTCCCTTGCTGTCTCACCTCCAGTGGTTTGGTAAATGAGAGTCACAGACAGATGGATGGGAGGAGAGAGAGGCCGTATTCTCTTCATCTTGCCACCAGGTTCTGGCGATGACTTCATCCCCCAGGGTGACAACCCCTGCCTTTGAAGCCCTCCTCTATGACTGCAGCTCTCACTGGGCTCCGGTCGTGCTTTTCATTCTTTCCCTCTGGGTCTACGGGCAGTACATTTCCCCACTGTCTCTCAATGTCTCATTCTCCACTTTTGTTCCCTCAGTACTGTCAAGCTCTGTAAAAATTGTCTCATTAAATCTGTTCAGCTGATCTATCTTAGTGGAATTCTATTTCCTGCTGCGACTCAAATTTATGTCATCTTTTACATAAGAATGAAAGAAAAATAAGTTGATTAATCTGTGCCTTCCATTTACATAGAGAAATATTGTCTTAGTTCATTTTCTGCGGCTCTAACAGAATACCCAAGATTATATAAATTGCAAACAAAAGGAGTTTGATTCACTTCATGGTTCTGAAGGCTGGAACCTAGATTGAGGGTCTGTGTCTGGTGAGGACCTCTCTGCTGCATCATAACTTCATGGAAGACATCAGATGGTAAGATAGCACACAAGACATAAGAAGGGCATGGAACGCCCATGAAAACTCACTCCCACGATGATGACAGAGTACTCATGGCTTACCACCCCTTTAAGGTCTCACCTCCTAATAGTATCACAATAACAATTAGATTTCAAAATGAGTTTTGGAAGTCACATTCAAATCATAGATTATTGGAATGATATGCAAGAAACCAATATAAGTGCTGGACTTTAGGAGTAAGTGCAGAAGATTATTCACCAAATTTTTTTGTATGTGTTCTGGTAACTGTTAAACCATGAGAATGTATTATGTTCTTTAAAAACAAAACAACAGAAATTAAATGAGGAATTTTATGGGTGATAAAAATAAGTTAAGCTGGGTTGATTAAGGAAAAAATAAGTATGGATGTTCTCTAAATATTGATAGAAAACAGTCCCCCAAGTAATAGTAAGTAGATTCCATGTACTGAGATTGCAGACATGCACCACCATGCCTCACTTAGAGTTTAATCTTATAGTATATATCCATGGACTACCATAGAAATAAATAAATGCATGATGACTGAGAAATTTTTTTACTGAATTCACTGAATGCTTTCCAGTGTGCATATAATAGATCTTAAAACAAAGGTCACTCTCTTATACTTCTGCTTGTTTGCCAGAAAAGAAAGCAACTAGCAAGAATAGGTTTTTTTGCTTTTAACTTTAAGGATTCATGAATCATGTGCATTATTTTATAAAAAAGAAGAAAGTGTAGATTAATTAATAAATTCACCAATAATTCTGGCAATTTTGATTTCTCTATTTTTATTCTTGCATAATTTTTCTTCTTGTGTAATAATTGTGACCAGGCCAAGAATATTTCACACATACAATTTTTGACAAGGCAATTTCACTTTTAGTAAAATATTGTACGAAAGTAATTAAAGATGTACACGAAGATTTGTTTATAAGATGGCCATGGCAGTATTTTTTATAATGGTGAAAATATTGATAAACAACATGTCAAAAATAGAGTATGTTTTCATGAATTATGATACTTACTCACAAAGGCATAGCCTAGTCCCATTAATAATAATGTTGCAGAGGTCTACTGATTGCCCTGGAAATATGTCCATGCTCTACTGCTTAACATACCAAGCAGGTTACAAAATGCAATAAGATTAAAGCATATTTGCTTATAAATTTCAAAATAATAAATTCAGTGTCTATTATTTGTTTGCCATTCTACCAGGTATGAGGGACAAAACAAAAAGTGATTTAAGAGAGTGTCTTACCCTTTCCTGGAGTTTCATTTTAGTCAAGGACACAGATCAGCAAACATGCAATAACTATATGGTGTAAGACTAGTTGATGGAGTAAGATGGATGAAAAGATGCAAAATGAACTGACCTAATCCAGATTATATGGGCTAGAGGGCACCAGGAGTCAATGGTTGGGGAGTGGGGAGTGACACTCCATGATGGCCCTCCAGAATAAAGAGATTGCATCAATTACCTATTGTTATCTAAGAAACCATCCCAATTCTGTGGCTCAGAATAACTGATCTATTATTCCATGGATTTGCAATGTCTTGAGTTCTTCTACTGATCTGTCCTGGAACACACATTTTATTTGGTAATCCACCCTTCTTACTAGGGCTGAAAGACCCAAGACGGCCTTACTGATGTGTCCAGTAATAAATGCTGTCCATTGGCCAGGCTTCAGTTCTCTCCATGGCCTCTCATCCTTGAGTAGTTTAGGTGAAGCTTCTTCACAGTGTGGAAGTCTCAATATCCTAAGAGGTTAAGGGCAAAAGTTGCAAAGTCTCTAAGTCTTAAGCACTAATGTCATTTCTACCATATTCTACTGGGTAAGACAAGTTATAAGACCAGACAAGATTCAACCTAAGGGGATGGACAGGGGGTGGGGAGGACACCCTAATGCACACGATGTACTTTCACAAATATATCAAGGTCAATCACTAAACTGAACTTGAGAAGGAGGGAGGGCGAAGGAGAGGGGTGGGAACTGGGGAAGGGGTTAAATGAGAAACGTGTGCATATATGCCTTTACCAGCTTGTACCTAACAAAGATGTATGTTTACAATGCACCAATTATAATAAAAAATAAATTAAGAAATAAATAGATAAATAAACAAATAAATCTATTCTATAACACACAAAAAAAATGCCTAGAACAGACTTGATAGGGAGCAGTCATTGTTAAAATAACCAGTACCCAAGCATTTTGCTCTCCTAAAGAATAACATTCCATGGGTGCCACAGTCTTCTCTGCAGTCATTGTTGCACCTTCAACAATGGTTGGGTTATTTTAAAATTTACTTCAATAGTTTGGAACAATATATTCTAGAACATAGTGTGAAATCAAGAAAAGATGTTGGTTTTGTGTTTGTTTTTGCAGTCATCTTACTGGATCCTCACACTTCTCATGAAACACGATTGGACCAAGAACTGCCAATGTTAGATGCAAGTTTTCTTGTTTACTAATTTTGTTCACATCTCCCTAGAGATTACCCACATTTTAAAATAATGTTATTGTGATTAAGATTACTCAAAAATACCATCAACAACTTTTTTCTTGAATTTTTATTTGTGCCCTTGGATGCTGAGCTAATAAATACAAATTATTTTACCTAAGAACAATGCCTTATATTTAAAGAGTACGTCATTGCTTATTAGTTTATCATGTTGATTATTCCCAATTGAGATAATTGACATTTCCTTTTCTTTTTTATTTAAAAGTGAAGTCATTGAGAGCTACATAATTGAATATCCTTCTGTGTTCAAATTTATTTATTCAGAAAATAGTTATGGGGGCATTTAATATATGTAAGGAATATTCTAGGTGCTATGATGATCTTCATTTAAAAATTGGAATAAATATTTTTATCTTCTCATGTTTATAACTTAGAGAAGAGAGACATAAAATAAATTTTAAATATCTTGCTTATCTAATATATAGGATGGTTGCATAGATAAGACACATTATGGGATCCAGTATCCTTTTTTGTATACTGGGGTATTTTTCATCTTTATTCTATTCACCAGAAGAAACTATTGTTCCAATTATAATCTTTAGTAAATTGCTAATTTGATAAAAAAAAAAAAAAACACCAGAATGAGACTACATGAAACAAGAGCCAAGAATTATAATGTCCAATTTTGTTCTCATCAACCTGAAAGCATTCTGCAGATATCTCTTTAGATCACTAGATAATATTAAAATATCTTTTGTATTGTATCAGTAGTTTAAATGAAAAGGGATTTAATAAGCTTTAAAGAAATTAAAGTAATTTTTAATTCAAAAAAGAGATTATAAATAAAAATGCTTCATCATGACAGAGTAGCATACACAAATAATACATCCAACACACACCTCAAAAGGAGATTAGAAATGAGAGGAAACCAGATTAACTTACAACAATCCATTAAAAGTAGATACAGCTGGGCACAGTGGTGCACCCTTGTAATCTCAAGTACTCGGGAGACAGAGACAGGAGAATCACAGGTCCAATCCCCTCTCAGCAGCTTAGCAAGACTCTGTTTCAAAATAAAAAATAAAAAGAGCTGGAGGTATAGCTCAGAGGTAGAATGCTCCTAGTTTTAATCCCCAGTACCAAAAAGCAAACAACAAAAAAAGCAGATACATACACATCTGTAAACAATCAAAACTTTAAAAATCCTTGTTTCCAGAGCTACATTTTACTTCAAATGCTTATGCAGAATGGAAGAATTGACAAGCCAAGTTTTTATTCCAATTTATTTAATGAGCTAAAAAACATCTCCAAATGTAAATTAGTAGTGAAATGTCTGATTAAACTGGACTAGTGACAGCATTTGGCTGGCATGTGAGTCCACCCCGCCTGCTTAGATGCTTTTTCTTGGCAGGGGCCTTGGGAAAGGTTGGGATGTTGACAGGATCAGATTCGTGGGCTTCAAAATGTCTGCACATCTATTCCATGAGGTTACACTTTTGTAACTGTAGAGAAGCGAGGTTGTGCGATATTGCTATCTTGAATTCCAGCCTGCACGCTGCATAAAAGGCAACTTGTTACAAAGAACTGGAAAGCATATTCACCAAATGGAAACCTAATCAAAAAAAGAAAATTCAAAACACTTTTTCTGCTCCAAACCTATACAGAATGTGGTACAGAAGGTCAATGGATTTTTTTATTTTTATTTTGTCACTTTAATAACAATGTCCAGAGATGTTTTAAAATAATAGAAATGCTTACAGGGATCTTTGTGCTTGTTGCCAAGAAACTGGAACTTCATCTTACCAAGCTATAAAATAGTATTTTACATGGGTTGGGCTATCCAATCTAGAGGCATGGTGCCATGAACAGAAGCCCCTACATTATCCTATTTCTCCACATACATACATACATACATACATGTATGCATACTGTGTGTGTGTGTGTGTGTGTGTGTGTGTGTGTGTGTATGAGAGAGAGAGATTAGGAATATGACACAGTGGTGTTATACCTCTGAACTACATGCTCAATCTTTTTTTTTTTTTTTGAAACAGGGTCTCCTTAAGTTAACACACGCTAGCCTCAAACCTGTGATATTTCTGTATCAGCCTCCTAATACTAAGATTACAGGAATGCACCACCATGCCCAGATTTTAGCCTCTATTTAACTTGCTGGTGCCTACATTTGCTTTTAAAGGCAGCCCCCAATTCTTTTGTCCCTTCTAAGAACCCAGTTCTGAGGAACTCAGGAATGATTACAATGCCTCACTGCACCTCCCAACTCAACCAAACTCACACATTCAAGGTTCCCTTGCAGAGCAGGGCATGGAGGCACATGCCTATAATCCCAGGACTTGAGAGGCTGAGACTGAAGGATCGTAGGTTAAAAGACAGCCTCAGAACTGTAGAGAGACCCTGTTTCAAAACAAATAAATAAAAAGGGCTGAAGGTGTTAGAATGCTCCTGAATTATTCAATCTTTCCTTCCTTTCTCTTTCTCTCTCTCTCTCTCTCTCTTTCTCTCTCTCTCTCTCTCTCTCTCTCTCTCTCTCTCTCTCTCTCTCACACACACACACACACACACACACACACACACTTTATTTTTTAAAAAGAAAACAATGTTTAGCTTCATTGAACTACTTTTTTTCTTTTGCAAAACCATTAGTTGCTGTGAAATGAATCAAGCACGTTTTCTCTTAAAGCAACATGAAGCTAAGCATGATGGTGTATGCCTATAATCCCAGTACTTGAGAAGTTGAGAT
>PVLC010000700.1:119810-185898 GCA_004027655.1 Graphiurus murinus
GTTCAATCTCTAGTACAAGAAGAAAAAGGAGGAGGAGGAGGAGGAGGAGGAGGAGGAGGAGGAGGAAACATGAACCTGGCCTTTGGGAAAGGAGTTGGACTGTAGGTGTGAACATGGCATGGGGTTGGAGGTGGGAGCTGATTCTCACAGCTGCTGCAATTCCATCCTCAGCATTGCCAGTGTCTGTCCCTGCACAGGACTTCCCAGGCCACCATACTCGGGCTCAGTGCAGACTCCGCCCTCCAAAATGATTTTGCTCTCCCTTCATCAGAAACGGTCTCACCCACTGAACAGATGGGAGAGACGGTAGCTGTGATATCAAGGCATATGGTTTTGAGCACAGATACGAGTAGTCATTCCAAATATTAGTACAGTTTCTTTCAGGTTTTCATGAAAGTGACACACATGAATGTCAATAGGCAAAAATAACAGATAACATTTTCAATCATCTCAAAACCTACTTGGCTAAAATCAACTGATTATAAATTGCTTGGCTTGTTTCTCCTCAAGTAAACTGTGCCATCTGCATCGCTAATTTGATGACAGGAAAAAGAAACTAGGTTGAGCCTAGCAGAAACCAGATTCTTTGTTCATTCATTCATTTATTCACTCACTCATTCATTCATTCAATAGGTATATATTGAGCATTAAGTATATGTGAGAAACACTATTCAGATTTGTGGGATAAAATAGTAAACAAGCCACTCTCCTTGGTCTGCAGGAGCTAATAGTCTAATGAAAGGAGATCTACAAATAACCTGGGAATGACAATGAAGTGGGGTAAATGTTAAGACAAAAAAGAACAGGACATGTCATGGGGACCTGTGGCAGGGGCACCCATCCCAACTCATATGGGCCATCTGGGACGATTATTAGAAATGATGCCAATGTTGAAACCCAAATTAGCATCTGGCATTAGCCAGACAAAGAGCAAGCAAGTGGGAGGTAGTACAGAGAACAGGTAATACATGTGAAAGATACAGATGAGAGGAGACAGAGAGATAAACAGAAAACAGGGAGATCCTGAGAAGCTTGATTAGCCAGGGTTCTCCAGAGAAACAGATTTAACAGGATAAACAGGTAGATAGTGGGTAGGTAGGTAGGTAGATAGATGAGAGACAGATAGATAGATAGATAGATAGATAGATAGATAGATAGATAGATAGATAGATATAGATAGATATGGTAGATGGAAGGAAGGAAGGAAGGAAGGAAGGAAGGAAGGAAGGAAGGAAGGAAGGAAGGAAGGAAGGAAGGAAGGAAAGAAGGAAGGAAGGAGATAGGTAGTAAAGAATTGACTGTCCAATTATGGCAGCTGAGAAGTACCAATATCTGCCTTTGACAATCTCAAGACCCAGGAAAGTCCATGGTGCACACTCCATTATAAATGCTAGCAGACTTGAGACTCAGAAAGAGCCAAGTTTTCAGTTTGAGTCCAAGTTGACAGAGCTCCCTCTTATTCAGCCTTTTTGCTGCTATATTCGGATCTTCAACTGATTGGATGAGGCCCATTAACAAGGGCAGTTTACTTTACTCAATCTACAGGATCAAATGTTAATCTCATACCAAAACACCTTTATAGACATACTCAGATAATATTTGATCACATGTTGAGGCACCCTGTGTCCCAATAAAATTGGCCCACTAAATTAATCATCACAAGCCGGGCATTGTGGACCATGTCTGTAATCCCAGTCCTTGGGAGGCTGAGACAGGAGAATCACAAGTTTGAGGCTAGCCTCGGCAACTTAGAAAGATCCTTAGCAACTTAGCAAGACTTGTTTCAAAATAAAAAGTAAAATAGGATTGGGGGCATAACTCAGAGGTAGAATACTCCTGGGTTCAATCCCTAGCATACAGGAAAAAAATTAATCATCATCATCACATAAATTCTTTGTATTTATAGCCAATAATTTGGCATAGCCATCAGATAGATATATTACAATTATGATTTTGATGTATGTTTACAGAACTCTTTTTTTCTTCCTCCATTTTCTAAGAAGAAAAAGTATATTTGAGTAATTAAATGTCTCGACTTACTTAAAATACTGATTGTGAATTATTTTTAAAAATCATGTTTATGTGATTTTTCAGCATTGAAAAGAGATTTCAATATCCTCTGGTGCTTCGGTCTTTTTGAACAGCTAACAATACTGTTACAGGGCAAAGACAGCCTGTGAGGACAGAGATAAGGAATCAAGATTTGGAGCAAATCTTGTGCTCACAGCCAGTGTCTCTGGATCTTCCGATAACGGATGCAGCCAACGCCTTGTTTCAGTGCACCTAGGGCCCCCAGGATGAGCTCTCTCTGTTAGGAAGGTGAGCAGCTCAGGTAATACGAATCACCTCTAGGGGAAAGTATTGACTATTTACATCTCTCTGCTGATCAAAAGATCAACTCGTGTCCAATAAAAATGCCATTTAAATCATGCATGAAATGATTTACAAAAGAAAGTTTAATAAGTAAACGTTTGTTTAGGTAACATAGTGACTCTAAAAGAGACTGCAAAAACAGAACCTTGGATAAAGAAGAATGGAATACACTCTGTTTTCCTTTTTTTTTTTTTTTTTTTTTGTGGTACTGTGGTACTAGGGATTGAATCCCTGAGCTACGTTCCCAGCCATATTTATTTCTTTTTACTTGGAAACAGGGACTCACTAAGTTGCAGAAGGCCTTACTAAGTTGCTAAGGCTGGCTGTGAATCAGAAATCCTCCTTTTACAGGCATGTACTGCCAAGCCCAGCTATAAACTCTGTTTTATTGGGACTTGTTATCCAAAAAATCTATTAATTGGAGCTCAGCATTACCCCATGTCCTGGTTTGGATTGAAAGAAATTAGTTAGAACAGATAAGTTCTGAATTATATTCTAAAAATCTATTTTGTTTATAAGAAGACCAGCTGAAAAACTTGAAATAGATATTACATACATACACACACATTCATGCATACATGTAGATATACATACATGCATGTACATGCATATGTGTAGAACCATAGGTAAACATAGAATACATAGGATCTAAATATAATTTAATAGCCAAATGATATAACTAAAGGGTATCATACCTTAACCTTAAAGTTTGTTTTTTTCTCTTTTGTGTGTGTATGTGTGTGTGTTGTACTGGGGATTGAACACAGGGGCATTCTACCTCCAAGCAACACCTCCAGCCCTTTTTATTTTTTATTTTGAAACAGTCTTGTTAAGTTGCCAAGGACCCCGCTAAGTTGCTGAAGCTGGTATTGAACCTGAGATCCTCCTGTCTCATTCTCCCAAATATTGGGATTATAAGTGTGTGCCACCACACTCAGTTTAAAGTGTTTTTTTTAATCCAACAGAACATTAAAAAATGTTGCTTTCCAAAGTAAAGTTTCCTCAGAGTGATTATAGACACAACAGCAGCCAAGCTGTTAATTAGGTTATGAGAGATTTCAGGGTCACTTTTTCAAAGATATTAACTGAAAAGTGAAGATAGTGTAAAAGCAGAAAAGGTATAGCCCTCCTATTCTGTTAACACCCTAGGCAAGATTAGTGGGAACATACCTGTGTACTTATAAATTTTGTAAATGCCTTGCAAACTCTTAGCAGATGTTCTCCTACTACGTGCTACAAAACAAAGAACTTGTAGCAGCCTTATAATAACTTGGAATCCTCCTGCTTTTGTCCTGAGGGGATTGTGAGACTCAAGTGTCTTGAGTAAAGCACCTATAAATCAAAATCTTATTCTAAACAACTATCATCAAGTGTCTATCATTGAATTTTTCAAAATTAATTTGTAAATGTGCATTTAAGGCCAAGCCAATAGCTGAGATTATGGATGGAAATGAATTTCATCTAATATGTGTATATGGACTAATTTATTTCTATGAAGTTTTTCTGAGTTACTGGTGATGGTACAGGTATTAAAAAAAGAACTTAATGAAATCAAAGTTAAGCACCCTAAAAGCAAGAAAAAATGTTTCATGCTGTCAATACTTTCACTTTTTACTGTATCAAAGTCACAGAAGCAGCATTTCCTGGATTACTCTCCATCTGGGCTATTATCAGGCAAACACTGCTGAGGAAATCACAGGATAATAGCAACACTCACTATATATACAGAGAAAGAGTATAGAAGAAAAAGGGTCAGTCTATTTGTGAATCTAGGTTTGAGAAAACCTGCTGAAAATCCAGAGGTAAACAAGCTAGAAAATTTTATTAAATTATAAATATTTGTTCATGAAAATGATGAGCTCAAAAGGGGAGAGCAGAGTTAGGAACTAACAATATAGTGGACCCATGTGACCAGTTTTGTACTTTGTACAATTTTACAGTTGTTCTATCCCTGTTGGACAACTCCTTTCCAGAGTGGGAAGAACTACACAGCTGACTCAGATACAATGTGAGCCAGAAATAAACCCCTGCACTTGTAAGCCACTCTGATCTGGGAGTTGTTTGTTACTACAGTATAACCTAGAGAGAGAGCTGACTGATAAAACCTTGGTTTACAGTCATGTGACGCAGCATGCCTGTAATCCCAGTACTTGGGAGGCTGAGACAGGAAGATTACAGGTTCAGGGCCAGCCTCAGCTACTTTTTGAGGCCCTCCGCAACTTAGTGAGACCCTATTTAAAAAATAAAGAATAAAAAATAGGAATGGGGGTGTAGCTCGGAGTTAGAATGCCCTGGGTTCAATCCCCAGTACCAAAAAAGAAAAGAAGGAAGGAAGGAAGGAAGGAAGGAAGGAAGGAAGGAAGGAAGGAAGGAAGGAAAAGAACACACAGTCATGGGGACTAGCACTAGAGGAAGATCTAGAAGGAATATACACAGTCTGGGTTTTCCTTTAACCTTTATTTTTACTTAAGTAAAATGCTAAAGTCACCATGAAAGGAGGTATATGGAATCAACTTGGAATGTGGCAAGTCCAGTTTTGGGGGGGGTTTTTTTGTTGTTATTGTTGTTTTTTGCGGTACTGGGGATTGAACTCAGGGGTGTTCTACCTCCGAGCTACACCCCCAGCCCTACTTCTTATTCTTTATTTTGAAACAGGGTCTCACTAAGTTGCGGGGTACCTCACTAGGTAGCTGAGGCTGGCCGTGAGCCTGGATCCTCCGGTCTCAGCCTCCCAAATGCTGGAATTACAAGTGTGCACCACCACGCCCGGCTCAGATTTTCTTTTAAAAAGTGAAATTGCAAAGAGATACACATGTCTTTTCTTTAGTAAAGAAAATAGAAAAAGGAAATCTGATACTTAACAATCCTGAATTCCAGAGTGAGCAGTACAGAGCAAAGAAGTTCGGATAGGAAAGGCATTCTCTAGTCTAGACCCAAGGGGAACGACTAGGGGTAGTGCAGTCATGATAGACAGGTGTTAAAGTCTTCAACTATAAGATTTTTTTTTTCTCCTTGCAATTCTATCAGTTTTACCTCATGTATTTTCACACTCTAGACATGCATATATTAAGAATTGTTGTCTTCTTAGAGTCTTTACACTTTAATCTTTATGTAATATCCCTCTTTATTCTGATAACTTTCCTAGCTCTGAAGTCTGCTGAGTCTGAATTTAATATAGCTACTCCTTATTTTGTGATTAGTATTATCATGGTATAGCGTTCTCTATCTCTTTACTTTTAAGCTATATGTGTCTTTACATTTGAAGTAAGTTTTTTGAAGACAACATTTCATCAGGTCATATTTTTTTATCTACTCAGACAATTTTTGTCTTAACTGATATATTAAACCACTGACATTTAAAGTGATTGTTGATATAATTAGATTAATAAATGCCATAATTTCTATTATTTTCTATTTTAAATCCTTGTTCTGTGTTCTTATTTTGGAGTTCTATAATTTTTCTGAATTTGTAGGTTTAACTAAACATTTTATATTCCATTTTCTCTTCTTTTTAGCATTTTTAATAACACTTTTTTGCATGTGGTACTAAGGATTGAGCCCAGGGACATTCTACCGCCAAGCTACACTTCCAGCTCGTTTTACATTTTGATTTTGAAACAGGGTCTTGCTAGGTTGCTGAGTTTTACTACATTGTTAAGGTTGTCCTCAAACCTAAGATCTTCCTGACTCAGCCTCCCAAGACTGGGATTATAGGTATCTTCCACTATTCCTAGCTAATTATTCTTTTAAAAAGTTTTTTTTTTTAGTTACTCTACATTTTGCAGTATAGATTTATAACTAATCCAAATCCACTTTCAGACACTAGATTGTTTCACATGTACTGCCAGTATTTTATGACAACAAAATGTTCCTAATCCCTTCCACATTCTGGTCCCATGTAACATTACTGTCATTTGCTTATTCATACTAAACATGTATAAGCATATATGTGCACATACACATACATAGTCATGTAGAACAGTATTGCTATTACTATTTTGAACATGCTACTATCAAATAAATTAAAAGTGATCAAAATAGTTCTAGATTTAGAATACTGTTTGGGAAAAGTAACTCTGGAGCCAGACTGCTTGAGTTAAAATCTCAGATCAACCACTTACCAGCAATTTGAACACATTCTTTAACCTCTTTATGTCTTAGTTAACACCCTTTTTTAAATGGGAAGGCTAATATTATCTTGTCATATGCTATGAGGAAATTAAGTGAGTTATGCTATATGAAGCTCCTAGAACAGTGCTCAGCACATAGTATTATACTGTGTTGGCTCTGATAAGACTTATCAATAAACCATACCAGACCCATGGAACTCTGGAGCACTGGAAAAGAGTTGCAGTTATGCCTGAGATATTGGTCTCTAGCTCGTGGGGTTACCAGCAGGGAACAAGACCAATTATCTCTGGCCAAAAACATCCAGGTGTATCATTAAAATAATTTTAAATGTGAGTCAAGATGTGAAAGGAGATTGGGAATCATTGCATTTTTCTGTTTCCCATATGAGTAGTGCATATCATTATAGACCCATAATACCTTTTCAATTCCATTTTCTTTTACTCTAAAGAAAATATCCTGGGAAATAGCCTCTGACTTTTTCATTCTAACACACAATTACTAGGGAGCCTGTGCTGACTACCCAACCATGACCTAAAGAACTTGAATAATTTCACACTGAACTATTTACGTTCCTTCCTTAGGGTTTGGAGCTTTGTATGTCTGTGTGTGTGTGGGGGGGGTAATGGCACTGAAATTAATCATGGATCATTTTGTCTACACTCTGAAGCATTTATGTTTGTTCCAGCAAATGCTTCCTCTTTCTGTTCCTTAAGAGGGCAGGACCTGGTCAGTGTTACTGTGTGTCGGTTAGAAGTGTGTGCACTGATCCCCTCAAGAGCCAGGTGATGCACATGTTGATATCTTGGTTACAGGTTGGCTTCATAGGACCAGTTGAAATTCATGAGCTCTGGCTAAGTGCCCTGATCTGGTAGGAACTGCACACCACTCTCCTTTCAGAGTAACTGTAGTGCCGCATTACACTACTATGTAAATGAACTGTTGCGTAGCAATTTTCCTCATATATATGGAAGCTAAATTATTCCATATACATATATATATATGTATAAATTATTGTATCTTCTGTCTCTCTTTAAAAGAAACAAATGTTCGGGTTTCCCCAACTTTAGAGGTCTTTCAATCACGTATGTAAACATATATGGTGTATTAGTCAGAGTTCTCCAGAGACATAACCAACAAGAGAGACAGAGAGAGAGAGAGAAGTGGGTAAGTAAGTAGATTTATTAACAAATCAGATAATTTGATTATGGAGGCTGAGAAGTCCCAAGACAGGCCATCTTCAGGCTGAAGATCCTGGGATGCTATAGCATGGCTCAGTCTAAGTCTGAAAGCCTCAGAGCTGGAGAAGCTACTGATGTAATTCCTAGCCCAAGGTCAAAAGTTTGAGAAACCAATGGGAATTCTGGGATTAGTTCCAGAGTACACAAGCTAGGGAGCCTGTATTTCTAGTGTCCAAGAGCAGACAAGTGTCCCATCTCCTAGAGAGAGAGAGGAAATTGTCTTTCATTCTGTGTCTTTTGTTCTATCTGGGCCCCCAGCCAGTTGGATGGTACACTCTCTCCAATGAGAGCAGATCTGCATTCATTTTATCTACTCACATTCTTATATCCTCTTGAAATATCCTCACAGACATACTCAGAAGGAATGTTCGGCCAATTCTCTAGGTATTCTTTAATCTAGTCAAGGTGACACCTAAAATATATCATTATATACAGTGTCATTGGAACCTCAAAGCTCTACAAGTTATTTTTTATTCAGATGGTTTCCTTGTTTGTAAACAAATGTACCAGATAATAATGGAATATTTTCTATTTGTAAGTAGCATTATAATGTAATTTTTAAAATGTCAGGTTCCTTAATAATTGTTAGTGAAAAAGTGAAGGAAAGGAGGCATTCCATTTGCAGCAAAATAAATGGAGTAGAAGAGATTTTTGTTTTGTTTCTGCTCTTGTTTCCCACAAGAAGGACACACTTAAAAGTTCCATAGTTACTTGACCGACACAAAATAAATCCCAGATGACTGAAGAATTAAAAAAGAGCTTATAAACTGGGTGTGGTGGTGCACACCTATAATCCCGGTATTTGGGAGACTGAAACAGGAGGATTACAGGCTTGAGGACAGCTTCAGCAAGTAGTGAGATTTTCATCAACTGAATGAGACTCTGTTTCAAAATAAAAACAAAACAGGTTTGGAGTGTAGCTCACAGGTAGAATGCCCCTACATTCAATCTCCAGCACTACACACACACACACACACACACACACACACAAAGAGGTTTATAAGAGATAGCTAATTCAAAGCTAGTTTAAACTAACTCCAGTGTAACACTACTATCCTGCTTTGGTATCCAATTTGTAGCCTCTTTTAGAATTTCAATTTCCTTATCTGTAGCATTAGGGGGTATGGATCAAATGGGACTCAGATCCCATCTGGAATAGATAAAAATAAGATTCCTCTAATTTCAAGTTAGGATATTGACTAAAATATCTATTAGAAAGGGAAATTTTCAAGGAAACATTTTCAATCTCTTTTAAAGAATGTATATACTCACACAAAAGAATGTATATACTCACACAAAAGTATATCAAAACTTTTATATATGGAGTTTTTGTTTTGAAGCTTCTGTTAGAAATAAAAATATTCCATCTTGGACATGGCCTGACCCAAAAACCTCAGTATTTTTAAATCACGTTAGTGGAGTCAAAATGTTTTGATTGTGGGTTATGTTCCCTCTGGCTGGCTAAGATCAAGAAATGAAACCCCTAAGCCAACTTTACTTGCATCACTTTTAATAGGGAGAATTGGAAACTACATAAAACTTAATTTCTTCATGAAATGTTTCCTCATAAGCTGGGCGTGGTAGCGCATGCTTGTAATCCCAGCATTTGGGAGACGAACAACAGAGGATCCGAGTTTTCGACCAGCCAGCCTCAGCCTCAGCTACCTAGTGAGGCATCCCCCAACTTAGTGAGACCGGTTTCAAAATAAAGAATAAAAAAAATAGGACTGGGGTTATAGCTCGAAGGTAGAATGCCCCTGAGTTCAATCCCCAGTACCAAAAAAAAAGGGGGGGGTGACAAAGCAATCTTAACATGCGTGCACTTAATAGCAGAAGTTTAAAGTACACAAAGTAAAAATACATAGATCCAAGAGAAGAAATAAACAAGTCCACCATCTAGTTAGAGATTTTAGCATCCTTTTCTCAGCAATCCAGAAGGTGGTGCCCTCCCTCTCCACCACCTCTACTCTCCTGCCAGAGCAATGTCAGGAGACGCTAGGTAAAACAAATGGTTTAAATAAGATACAGAGTCTCAAAATGTAATTCCCAAAATGCCTATATTTCAATAGAAAATCATTTATCACATGAACAGCAAAGAAAATTGCACCTTTAATTTAAAGTATATATAATCAATAGATGCCAACAGCAAGATAATAGCAATCTTAGGAAGATCTATCAAAAACTTTTCAAGAAACCATCATAAAAATACTTCAATGACAATTACAAGCACGCTTGAAACAAATGAAAAAATAGTCTCAGCAAAGAAATAAAATATATAAAGAAGAACCAAATGGAAATTTTGGAACTGAAGCTTAAAAGCCTTATGGGTGGGCCCAAAAGCAGAATGGAGGGAACAGAGGAAAGGATCAATAAATTTGAAAACAGAACCAGGGAAACTTAACACAATTTCAACAAGACAGAAAATAGACTGGAGGAAAAAAAAAAAAGGCATATCAACGCAACATTTGTGTCTCAAGAATTCCAAAAAGAAAAGGAGAAAGAGGGCAGGACTGAAGATCTGTTAATTAAAAAATTCCCCAAACGTGGCAGAAAACAAAAACCTGCTGGTTTAGCAAGCTATGTGAACCCTAAACAGGATAAATCCAAAGAAATGCATGTTAAGATACATAATCATCATTACAAACATTATACACATTTGAGAATTTAAAAAAATCATCTTGAAAGTGGCCAGAGAGAAATGGGACATTGCCTATAGGGAAAAAGTCATTTGAAGGACAGTAGATTTCTGTTCAGAAAGCATGAAGCCAGAAGGATATAGCACAGTATTTTTCAAGAGATGAAATAAAAGACCATCAACCCAGAATTCTGTATTGAGTGAAAGAACCCTTCAGGAATTCAGGGGAACATTGTTCAATAGTGGCTATCTTCTTTATGTAATGTGATGATCACCCAACTGTGCACATTTGTAAAAATTCATTGAATTGTGTACCTAAAATGAGCCATTTTTGTTGTAAGTAAATTATATCTTAATAATGCTGACAAAAAAATAAAAAAACAAACAAAAATAGAATGACAATCAGCATAGTGGTTACCACTGTTGATGAACGCAGAATTCTGATTCTGGCTATGTTTTAACTTGTCTGACAGGTACACCGGTGTTTGTTATAATTCATTAACACATACATTTATGTTTCTTGTATTTTAAAAATAAAAATATAAGCTGGAAATGATGGCACCTGCCTGTAATTCCAGTATACGTAGTGAGGCCCTCAGTAATTTAGTGAGACTCTCTTTCAAAATAAAAAACAGTTTTTAAAAACAAAGAGCTGAGGGTGTACCTCAGAAGTAGAAAGCCCCTGGTTCAATTCCCAGCATCAAAACAAAAGAATATATAAAAGGGTACATTTAAAAGAAAAATCCTACTTCCCACCTTTCAAGAGATGTCCAAAATCCTTCAAATATTCTCACTCTCATAGCAAAATTAATTTTTTGGTGGTACTTGGGATTGAAGCCTGGAGCATTCTGCCCACAAGCTACACCTCTAACCCTTTTGATTTTTTATTTTGAAACAGTTTCTCTCTAGATTGCTGAGAGTCTCACTTGGTTGCTGAGGCTGGTCTTAAAACCTGTGATCCTCCTGTTTTAGCCTCCTGAATACTGGGGTTATAAGCATCTGCCACCACACCTGAAAAAAAATGATTTTAATGTACTTTTATTTTTATTGGTGCATTGTTACCATACATCATGATGAAGTTCAAAGTGATGGAGACATACACGCACACAGCACTCAGTGAACATCCCCCTAACTCCCACCCAGCTTGCTCACCCTGCCCATGCATGTATTAAGATTGGCATTGATAATTTGGCGTACAATTTTTAAAAGTGTAAAAGATCCAGGGACCTCTCAACCAAATAGATTTAATGTTTCCCAGAAACGAATCAATATGCTTTAAACTATCTAGTATAAGCAAAAGGGTATGGGGGAAAAAATTCACACAGCCTCATAATTACGGCTAGATCCTTAATAAGCCAAGTGTAAGTTGCGATCAACTAGTAAATGTTTCTTCTGAATTCTCAGCACACGCTCAATTGAAAATGGAACGGATGGAAGCATTGACATTATGAAAAGCCCTATTGATTCATTTTCAAGACATAAGTGACTGAGCTCTAGAATTATCCATGAGATCTGTTTCCTAGGTAACCTATTTCACCCAGAGCTCACAGGGAAATACCCTGGGGAAGAAAGGGTTGTTTGTTCTCAGTATTTTTCTAATGAGAATGAAACATATATCTGTAAATATAGATTTGTCCATGTGGTATTGTTAGTTACATATTACTTCTTAGTCAATCAAGCAAATATTTTTGACAATATTTTAAAGTGTTTGGAACAACTAGATCCAATCATAGAAGAAACAGGGGGCAATCATAAGATGACACCTCTGCCACCTCAATTTTTTTCCAAAATGTTTCTCCCTCAACCCATCTTAATGAAGACTCAACACTTCATGTTTAGTGGGTTTTTATTATTTATTTCTCTATCTTATATAGAAATGAATCTAAATATCAGGCCCAATCTTGTTCTTGATTTCTCCATCATTCCTCCTACAGAATACTGAGGCCAAGCCTAGATTTTCCTTGTCCCATTTCCTACCATAATGCTAGCAATGACCTGAGACAGGTTCTGTTCATTCACCTCGGTTCCTTTACTCTGAAATTCAGCATCAAGCATTGTTGATCCCAATGTCACCTAGTATTTATAGTTGAGTGTCTATCCAAAATTCTTTTTTAGGAGTCCATCAAGCACCCAAGATTCCTTACTAAAAGTATAGCTAGAATCTTGACATCATAGGAAGAGTTCATTCTGAGGCCAGGTTTCAGTGTGACTTCTGGAACATATGACATGTGAACATCCAGGCCTCTTTCCCTTATCTTTGCTCTTTAGGTGGTGGGTGTGGTCCACCACAGCATCAGCATCATCTGGACACTTGTTACAAATGCACACTGAATCAGGATCAGAATGTCTAGAGTTACATCCAGGAATCTTGTTTTCACAAGCTCCAGGTGATCTGTATACCTACTTAAGTTTGGGAAAAACTTTAGGGGGCAATTTTCCTGGTCCTCCTCTCCTCAAAAAAAGGACAAGATCACATGGGTAAGGGGAAGTACATAACTTTGGTGTAAGGGCCGTGACTCCTCCCTCCACCCACAAGGCCATTGGTGAAGCATTTTCACACCTCTCTCTGACTCTAACACTCGCTTGTCTTCTGCCTCCCTCTTCTACTTTCAGGGACCTTTGTGACTATATTGAGCCTACTCAAATAACACAAGGTGATAAGGTGGTGTCCTTATTTTAAAATCACTTGATTAGTGACTCTAATTTTATCTGTAACTTTAATTCTCCTTTGCCATGTATTATATTGTGTCCATAGTTTCAAAGGATTGGAATGTTGATGTGAGGGGGGAGGTGAGAAGGGGTACTGGGGATTGAACCCAAGGGCATTCTACCTTTGCGCTATACCCTCAGCTCTATTTTATTTTAAAACACGATCTTGCTAAGTTGCTGAAGGTCTTGCTAAGTTTCTGAGACTGGCCTAAAACCTACAATCCTCCTGTCTCAGTCTCCCAAGTACTGGGATTACAGACATACACCACCATGCCCAGCTAGGACATGGATATCTTTGAGGTGTCATCATTTTGTCTAACACAGTGGTCTTAAATAAGTTATCTAATCTAAAACTTTATTTATCTATAAAATGTGGTTATAATACATTACTATGAGATAAGTGGAAACAATATAAACATTTTTAATATCATAGTTTTTATGTTTTTTTGACTAACACACTGAGCTTTTTTTCTTTTAGTACCTACAGATAATATTAACCTTTCCTCCTATTCAACACAATCTACTTCCCACAGTCATGCTGGCAAGACCTAATGAAGGGTCCTTATAATATCAGGTGCTCCATTAAGAACAGGATCAGAGGTAAAAGACAGAAAGGTACCCATTAGACTTTAATTGTCATATATATAAATGACTGCATGATATAAATTAAGTTTTATGGAATCATTTCCTGAGGATAATTATCATAGATATAAAGGAAATAGAAAATGAGGCTCCTAAAATCCTCCCCTACTCTACAATTTGGCCAAAGAATAAGGTTGATGATAATATTTTTCCAGGGGCCCCAAATCCCATAAGCACCAAGATGATCTTCCTTGTCAGGTTTTAAGTTGCATAATTGCTTAATCATTTACAATGTCCCCTTACTGAATACAGTTTCTGAGGTCATAAGTGTAAAGAGTACTACATCTTATTTCACATTGGATTCCAGTTTTATAAGAAAAAGGCATGTGCTTACTTTGAGTGACCTAACATTTTTAAACAATTTGAGAAATAGACAAAATGCAAAATTCATCTCAACACTGACCGTTCTGACATTCAGCTGCATGCATTGAAAAAAAAAAAAAAAACAGTAAAATGTGATGGCAGAGGGGGGTCTCTTGCTTCACTGCAAATGACTGCTGTCATGATAAGGAATGGGAAGAATCCACCAACAAATAGGGATGAATATTTCTTATTCTTAATAAACATTTTCCAAACGCTCAGAGCATTCTATAATTTGTGCAACATCTGAAACCCTTCTTATGTTTCGAAAATTCTCTACCTAATGAGTCCTAGTGTTAGGCAGAGCCCAACCTCCCACTATCAGAAACTGGAGCAGTAAGATACCACTTTCCCAAATCCCTTTGCAGAGCAGGAGTAGAAGCATATGCCCTGGGTTATGCCGATCAGAACACTTCCTCCAGAATGTTAATTAAAATAAGTGACCTTTGTCAAAAATCAGTTGGCTGTAAGCCTGTGGGTCTGTTTCTGAGTCTTCTATTCTGCTCCATTGGTCTATGTGTATGTTTTTGTGCCAATACCATGCTGTTTTATTACTGTGGCTTTGTAGTAGAGTTTGAAGTAGGTATTGTGATACCTCCTGCATGGTTTTTATTGCTAAGAACTACTTTGGCTATCCTGGGCTTTTTGTTTTTCCAGATGAATTTAAGGACTGATTTTTCTATGTCTGTGAGGAGTGACCTTGGTAACTGCATTGAATTTGTAGATCAGTTTTGGGAGTATGGCCATTTTGATGATATTTATTCTGCCTATCCAAGAGCATGGTAGATCCTTCCATCTTCTAAGGTCTTCATCGATTTCTTTCTTCAGCTTTCTGTAATTTTCCTTATAGAGGTCTTTAACCTCCTTGGTTAGGTTTATCCCTAAGTATTTTATTTTACGGGGTGCTATTGTGAGTGGAATTGCTTTCTGGATTTCTTTTTCGGTTGATTTTTGGTTGGTATATAGAAAGGCTTCTGATTTTTTAAGATTGATTTTGTATCCAGACACTTTGCTGAATTTGTTGATCAGTTCTATAAGTTTTTTGGTTGAGTTTTTTGGGTCTTCTAAGTATAGTATCATGTCATTTGCAAAAAGGGATAGTTTTAGTTCTTCTTTCCCTATTTTTACCCCTTTGATTTCCTTCTCTTGCCTTATAGCTCTGGCTAGAGTCTCGAGTACTATATTAAACAGAAGAGGTAATAATGGACATCCTTGTCTTGTTCCTGTTTTTAGTGGGAACTCTTGCAGTTTCTCTCCATTTAATATTATATTGTCTGTGGGCTTATTGTATATTGCCTTTGTGATGTTGAGGTACATTCCTTCTATTCCGATTCTCTGCAGTGCTTTTAGCATGAATGGGTGTTGGATCTTGTCAAATGCTTTTTCAGCATCAATTGAAATGATCATGTGATTTTTGTCTTTGAGTCTGTTTATGTGGTGAATTACGTGTATTGTTTTTCGAATGTTGAACCAGCCTTGCATCCCTGGGATGAACCCGACTTGGTCACGGTGTATAATTTTCTTGATGTGATTTTGAATGTGCATTGCTAGTATCTTGTTTACCAGTTTAAAAAAGATAGCCTCTTTAACAAATGGTGTTGGCAAAACTGGTTAACCATATGCAGGAAACTGGAAATAAACCCCACTTTCTCACCCTGCACAAGAGTCAACTCAAGGTGGATCAAGGACCTGGAAGTTAGGCCAGAGACCTTGCAGCTACTTGAAGAGGGCATAGGACCAACACTTGAACACATAGGCACAGGTAAAAATTTTCTCAATAAGACCCCAAAAGCACAAGCAGCTCAAAGGAAGATCAATACATGGGATTGCATTAAACTGAAGAGCTTCTGCACAGCAAAGGAAACTATCAAGAACCTCAACAGAGAGCCTACAGAGTGGGAGAAGATTTTTGCCAGTTACTCTTCAGATAGAGGTCTAATATCTAGGATATACAAAGAACTCAAGAAAATCGCAGCTAAGAAAGCAAATAACCCAATCAAACAATGGGCAAAGGATCTAAATAGACACTTCACAAAAGAAGAAATACAAATGGCTAATAAATGTATAAGAAAATGTTCCACATCATTGGCAATCAGGGAGATACAAATCAAAACTACCCTAAGATTTCACCTAACTCCAGTCAGAATGGCAATCATAAAAAACACAAACAACAACACCTGCTGGTGAGGATGTGGGGAAGTGGGAACCCTAATACATTGTTTGTGGGACTGCAAACTTGTGCAACCACTGTGGAAAACAGTATGGAGGACCCTCAGACGAATGGGAGTGAATCTACCATATGACCCAGCAATACCACTCCTGGATATATACCCAAAAGAATGGAAACTAAACTATCAGACCAATGCATGTGTATCTATGTTTATAGCTGCACAATTCACAATTGCCAAACTATGGAAGCAGCCAAGATCTCCATCAACAGATGAAGGGATTACAAAACTATGGGATATGTACACAATGCAATTCTACTCAGCCATAAAGAAGAACAAAATCATCTTATTTGCAGGGAAATGGATGCAACTGGAAAACATTATGTTGAGTGAGATTAGCCAGTCACAAAGAGCAAAAAAGCATATGTTCTCCCTAATATGCGGATGCTAGGGAGAAGATGAGGCATAAGAGGGTCTCCAGGTAAAAAAGGAGACCCTCGATAAGAAAAGAAGTTGATTTGATCCAAGGGGAGGGACGGGGAGGGGGGACACCCTAAGGCACGTGATGTACTTTCACTACTCTATCAAGGTCACTCACTGAATTGAACCTGAGAGGGAGGGAGGGCGAGGGAGCAGGGTGGGAATTGGGGAAGGGGTCAAATGAGAAATGTATGCAAATATGTCGTTAGTTAACAATTTGTACCTAACAAAGTTGTATGTTTACAATGCATGAATTTCTACAATAAAAAAAAAAACAGAAATAAGTGACCACTAAAAATTTTCTGACACAGGTACAGGCAATGGTAGCAACCGCACCCAGATACCAAGGTCTTTTGTGGCCTTACCCAGTGCTCAAGTGCATGCCATCCACAGAGAACGCCCTGCAGAACAATGCCCAGCAGTGGCCTAAGGGTGTCTTCACCAGACTGGCAATCTGGAGGCATTGTCTCTGGCTTTGGAGCCTCACATCTGGTTCCCCGGCTATCCCAACTTTTTTTCAATTTCCAAATCTTCTCTCAATAATTCCTTTTATGTTGACACTAGCTATGATGAAGTTTTGTAACTGTGTCCAGAACCTTGAGAAAAGGTTCCAGAGAGATTTGTGCTTTAAAATTCCTGAAAATGTGTCAGTATATCATGCAGAGAGGTGAAAAATCCCCTTCTGTAGTTGAATTAAGCTTTTCTTTGAATGAAAAAACAGAAGATACAAGACTATTAAGGGATGAAGAAAGAGAAGCTGACTTAACAATGACATATATTGCATTTAAATATATTTTATAGCTGCTTAATCAGAGACTCACTCTAGACATCTTGAGGCAGCCTCATTCATTTCCAGTATCAGGAGTTAGTTAAGTATGACTGTGGACAACTGATACCACTGAGAAAATGAATGCTAGCATAGAACAACAAAAAGAGGTGTGACACAAGACCACTGCCAGCATATCTACTGAAGAATACACATGAGATCACCAGAAACTGAAAATGCCTCTAGGAAACTGGCCTGGGAAAAATCCTATTTCATATATCTATACTCATCAAAGTTCTCCAAGAACCACCCAATAGGATATGTGTGTGTGTGTGTGTGTGTGTGTGTGTGTGTGTGTGTGTGTCTAGATACAGATAGATATAGATATTGCTACATTTATTGTAACTAATGTGGAGGCCGAGAAGTCCCATAATCTGCTAATTGGAGGCACAAGAAAGGTGTGGGTATAATTCTATCTAAGTCTGAAGATCTGAGAATCAGAGGAGCAGAGGAACAGATATAAATCCCATTCTAAGAACAGAAGACCAATGTGGCAGCTCAAACAGGTAGGAAAGAGGAGAGGGGAATTCCTCCGTCCTCTCCCTTTGTTCAATTTAGACCCTCAACAAATTGGATGATGGCCATCTATGCTGGGGAGGGCAATCTACTTACTCTACTGAGTCTACAGTATCAAATGCAAACATCCTACAAAAACACCTTCACAGACACACCCAGAAATAACATTTAATCGGCTATCTGGGTGTCCTCTGATCCAGGCAAGTTGACACATAACATTACCTATCGAAATAGATCCTAAGTAATTGTGAATTCATCTTACTCCAAGTTTCATTCACTTAAAATGTAATAAAGGGAAGGACTGGAACATATATTAAGTACTATATAACTGGCAAACTGAAGCCTAGTAAGGGAAAATTAAAAGTAAGATCACACCTCAAGTTTCAGAAGCCTCATAGGACCCCTAAGATGCTTCCAGGGCAGAAAACATCTTCCTTGATTTAATTCAGCCCTCAATTCTATTGATATGTTATTGACTTTCTTAATTAAATTTTTGTTCTTTTGTTTGGCATCCTACATGTGAAATCCAATCACCAGATATCACATTGGGCTCCCTAGAAAACAAGCTCTGTCCACTTGGTGGTTAAATTAAATAACTACAGGACTGTATATTTTCTAACATAAGAAATTCATAATGACCAAGTCATACCACTCCTCAGTATCTTTTCAAAAGAATTGAAGTTATAATACTATAGTGATACATGCATCTCCATGTTTAGTACAATTCACAAGAGCCAAATTACAGAGCCAACTTAGGTGTCCATTAACAGACAAATGGATAATGAAACTGTGGTATGTACACACATTGGAATTTTACTCAACCATAAAAAGGAACACAATTATGTCATTTCCATCAAAATAGATGGAACTAGAGAATACTGTACTAATTGAGATCAGTCAGTCTCAGGAAGTCAGGGGTCATATGTTTTCTCTCATATGTGGAAGCTAGAACAAAAATAGGAAACTAAAGGGATTTCAGTCAAATGAGAAAATAAAATAGTAAAATAGTGGAAGGGGGTTGGAAGAGAGAGATGGGGGAAAAATGAGGATTAAGGAAAGCAATAGTTCAAATATGGTTATGTCCATACAAGATTTCACTACAAATCCCACTAAAATGTATGGGAGAAAACAAGGGGGAGAACAGATACACATAGGAAAATGCATCGAGTGATGTGTACATGTATGCTTGTGTCACTTTGCATCTCATTATGATGTATAATTACATCATACCAATAAAAATATTTTTAAAAACTAACATGAAAAGATTCATAATGAGAAGAAAATGCTAGTTATTTACTTTGTTATTCATAGCAACCTTTGGAAGGGAATTATAGTTTAACAGGAAAAAATAAAGCCTCCTATAATCCTGCTTTGTAACCAGATTAAACCAAAACAGAAGAGTGAATCCCCTCCTCTAAGGGAAACCGTGGGGAAGATTGGTCACCCTTATCTCTCCTAAGCTCAGAAACTGCTGTTGAATATTTTTCTCTCCAAGGACAGGACTCCTTCAACACCTGGCAAGCCAGAACTGAAGGCACAGAACACTCATTTAAAGTTTCACTCTTACTAATTACTTTTTTATCATTGTTCTTATTAACATGCCAGCTAGTTGGGTCTTTGAATGTCTGCACTGCAAGAAACAATCAGAGGCACAGAGAGTTAACTGATTTGGACCTGGAAAGGTAATAAACGAAGAGGAAGGATTTAAAGCCACTGTTCCTAATCACCAAGTCCAGACTCCTTCCACCACACTTGGCTTCCAGCTCAACAGTTATGCCTCTGTTCCTGAGACTGCAAAATATTAACAGCAGCCTTTGAAAATGGCATAGTCAACAAGATGTATCCAGGTAAAATTTGGTATAATTATGATGCTTTGTCTTTTTTTTCTCAAAGAGATAAATAAGGCCAAGGCTAAACATCCAAAGTATTTCTTTTTACGGTAGGCAATGTTAGCAGCTTGGAACACTACTTAGGTCAGTCTGGGAAAGTAGAACAAGTAGGAAAGAATATACAGAGTTAGAAGATCAAAGTAGAATGACTGTGACCTCACAAGCTCAGGGCTTCTTAGAGCCACCACTTGCCAAGTCACATGTATCAAGGCAGAATGCTGGTCACTTGGGGCTGTAGCTTGGTCAGTCTGACAACAGCTGTAGGGTTTTCCAGTCCTTTGGCACAGCTGCCAACTTGTACATTAAATTCCTCCTTATGAACCAGGCATCGTAGTGCAGGCCTGTAGTGCAAGTAATTGGGAGGTCAAGAGAGGAAGATCACGAGTTCGAGACCAGCATCAGCAACTCAGCAAGGCCCTCATAATTTAATGAGACCCTATTTTGAAATGAAAACTAAAATAGGCTGGGTGTGTGGCTCAGAAGTAGAACACCCCTAGGTTCAATCCCCAGTACCACAAAAACTAATAAATAAATACCTTCTTATGATCATCTATTCAGATGCCAGTACTGTTGTGATTCAGTGAGAAACCTCTCTCCCATTGAGATTTTCTGTACTGTGTTCACATACCTTACTCAAGGACAAATCTGTCTCAGATGTGTTTAACAAAGCCTCTTTGGCTAGACCAAGTTGAGACATAGACATGATTTGATTTTTTTTTTTTTTTTACTTTTATTGGTGCATTATAGTCTCATGTAATAATGTAGTTCACGTTGATTGTGACATATATGCACAAAGCACTTAGTGGGCTTTCTTTTTCTTTTTTTTTTTTTGCAGTACTTGAGATGGAACCCAGGGGCATTCTACCTCCGAGCTACACCCCTATTTTTTATTCTTTTATTTTTGAAATGGTCTCACTAAGTTGTTGAGTGACTCACTAGGTAGCTGAGGCTGGCCGCGAACCCAGATCCTCCTGTCTCAGCCTCCCAAATGCTGGGATAACAAGCATGTGCCACCACGCCCGGCAACTTAGTGGGCTTTCCCCCAAGCTCCCTCCCTACTCTCCCTCTTCCCCATACAAGAAATTGAAATTGGCATTGATATTGTCTCTCGTAGGTTCATTATGTCAAGAGAAATAATTCCTTCATTCATTCTCCCTCTCCCACTCTCCTCTAGACCTCCTACCTTGCTCCTTTGGAGTTTCTCCCCCATTATACATGACTTTGTTTCTGAGCATATGAGAGATGACTAAAGTAGGAAATTCAGACTTATCTGGAAGCTCGGCTACAGCAGATGTTACTGATGTCTACATACTTGCCCTCCTCACTTCCTGCTCTGCATACCTAACCCAGGTTTCCATGTAAAGGTGCCATCATTCAAAGGCTATCCTGAATTGAGCAAAGTAGACTGATGTTCCAGGAAACTAACATTCTTAAGAGTAGTCCTTAATAAACAATCAATGGGCATTGGTAAATTCATTCACCATTCCCCTGACTCCTTAATTGTGATAATGGTGAGATGTATTCTATACTGATTTCTTGAAAAAATAAACAAGATAGATAAACCATTGGCCAACCTAACCAAAAGAAAGAATCAACCCAAATTACTAAAATAAGAGGTGAAAAAGGTGATATTATCACCAACAGTAGATGATAGAGAATTGTCAGAAACTATTTTGAAAAACTACACTCCAACAAAATGGAAAATTCAGAAGAAATTGAGAAATTTCTAGATACATATAACCTTCCTAAATTGAGTCAAGAAGATATAGAAAACTTAAACTGACCAATAATAATCAAAGAGATAGAAACACCAATAAAGTGTTTACCATCAAACAAAAGTCCAGGGCCAGATGGTTTTCCAAGTGAATTTTATAAAACATTTATAGAAGAGCTAATCCCAATACTCCTCAGACTATTCTGTGAAATAGAAAGAAATGGAACCCTCCCAAACACATTCTATGAAGCTAACATCACATTAATACCAAAGCCAAATAAAGACACCTCAAGAAAAGAAAACTATAGGCCTATATCATTGATGAACTTAGATCTCTACTTCCTTCCTAATGAACCTCAAGATCATCTTCAAATAATCTCCTTGCACACACATTCTTGTGTTTGGATCTACTTCTAGGAAACCCAACCTAAAATAAAAGTAATTTTTTTCAGTTATTTAAGTCTTTCTATTGATTTGGCTTTATCAAACATGATTATGGTTATTCTTAGGCTTTTACTCTAGTCAAATGTGGTGACTCATTCCATTAGAGATTTTCTGATTTTTGAAAAAGAATTGGGTGAGCCAGAAATTGCCTAGATAAAAACTGAAGATGTGGGCAAAATTCAAACAATTTTGGGCCTCATAGAACATTCTAAGAGACATATTTCAAGTGGAATGGAACATCCATGAGTGTTTTAGGCAAGAGAGAACATGATCTGCCTCTTTATTTTCTAGAATGTTCTTTCTGTCTCTTATACGGGTAGTAAGAAGAAGAGCAAAAAAAAAAAAAAAAAGACAAATTGAGAATGTCTTGCTTAAAGAGGAATTTGGGGCAATAATATGTATTGGTAATAATATGGAGAAAAGTAACTAGATCCTGGTAATACATATTTGGAGTTACAAGTATGTTTTTATTATAGAACATGCATACAAATGAGTAGGAAATTATGAGTTGCAAGAGCAAGAGATTTAAGGAAAAGAAGCAAAATAGCTTCTGGGCAAGGGGATCAAGAAATAAGACTGACATGTCTTACTCTCTAAAGAGTTAAAAACTTAGAGAGGAATATGTTTGGAATAAAAATTCAGAGTCAAGTTTTGGATATACTTAGTATGAGATACTTGTGAAACATCTACATAGAGATGTCAACAAGTATGTTTGATTTATAAGCCTGATTTCAAAGGGAATATCAGGATTCAAGATAAAACTGGGGGAGCTGAATCAACTAGAGTACAAACAGGATTCATGGAGCTCTCCTAAAGAAATAAAAGGCAGAAAGAGGAGACAGGATAATATCCTAAGAAACACCAGCATTGGAAGATCAGAAAAAGGAAAAGTAGACAAAGGGGAATAGGCATAAAAAAACAGAGATGGAAACCAAGAAATTCTTGTTACAAAATTAACTTAAGAAAAATTTAACATTAAAAAAAACCCAAAAACCCAATTTAAAAAAAAAAATGGGCAATTGAACTGAATAGACACTTCTCAAAAGAAGAAATACAAATGGCCAATAAATATATGAAAAAGATATTTAACATCATTGACAATCAGGAAATGCAAATCAAAAATACACTGAGATTCAATTTTTTTTATTTTGTGGTACTGGAAATTGGACCCAGCGACATTCTACCTCAGAGCTTCTGAGCTATAGCCTAACCCATCTTTTTTCATTTTATATTTTGAAATAGGGTCTCACTAGGTTACCATACACTGGCCTAGAACCTGTGATCGTCCTGTCTCAGCCTCCCAAGTACAGGGATTACAGGTATGCACCATCATGCTTGGCTGGAAATAGGAACTCTTATACACTATTAGTGCATGCAAATTAGTACAACCACTCTGGAGAGCAGTATGGAGATTCATTAAAGACTAAGAATGGAATCACTATATGACCCAGCTATACCCTTTCTCAGTATATTTCCAAAAGATTTAAAGTCAGAATGCTTTAGTGATGCATGTGTATCCATATTTATAGCAGCATAATTCACAATAGCCAAATTATGGAACAAATGCAGGTGTCTATCAACAAATGAATGAAGAAAATGTGGTATGTTCAGAAAACGGATATTTGCTTAGCCATAAAGAAGAATAAAACTATGTTGTTTGCAGGAAAATGTATGGAACCAGAGAATATTATGCTATGTGATATTAGCTAGTCTCAGAAAATCAAGGGTCATGTGTTTTCTCTCATATATGAAAGCTGGAAAGAAAATGTGAAGCAAAAGGAACTTTAGATAAATGAGAGACAAGTAGAAGAGTGGAGGGGGATGAGGAGGGAGAAGTAGTAAGAAGAAAAAGGAGAGTTGATGAAGGAAAAAGTTCAAATAATTATATGTCCATATATGAAGGTATCACTATCAATTTTACTAAAAATGATGTGTGCATGTATGCTTGCTTCATTTTGAATGTCATTATGGTGTATAATTACAGTGCATCAATAAACATATTTTTAAAAAGAAATATAATGCAGGCTACAAATGTAAGATGAATGTGGAACTTAAAATTTTCTGATAGCCTCATTTTTTAAAAAGTGTAATATGTGACATAAACTTTACTGTGTACATTATTGAACCTAATACTCTCATACTATCATATAATCAATGAAAAGTAATGAAATAGTATATATTCTTTGAGTATGGGTGTGTACTGTCTTCAAACTTCAGCATATGTTTTATGCTTACATTTGTTTTTTTATTATTTACCTCATGCTTTTATTAGATTGTACAAAAATAATTCAAAGAAATCCTCCCCTGATTGTGTGCAAAACCCATTTAGATTCAGATCCACTAATTTTTAATTTAAATTGTTTTGTTTATTTTTATATAAAAATCAATTTAGTTACATTAATTAAAGAAGTTTAGAACAACAAAAACTATGAAGAAGTCATCAGCAGTACCATGATTACTTTAAAATGGTAAAAGCATAGTTCAATTTAAACTGGCCACATTTCAAGTTTTATTAGTTATATGTGGCCAGTGGCCACATATATATATATGACAAGATTTTTAAAAAAAAAAAAAGAGTAAAAATATCACATCCATATCATTCATGCCAATGAAAAAGTAAAATAAGAGCTAGAGATTATGTGTGGACTCTAGAACCATGGAGGTCATTATTAGGGTAATGATCCTTAATCTGGTTGTGCTCTAAGTAGTGCAGGCAATGCCAGTAATCCAGGCAGTATTCTTAGGAGTGCCTCTTTTTACTGTCAATGGTTCATTGGTGATAACATGGCCTTTGGTCATTGGTGTCTTTAAAAAGAGTTGTTCTTATAAGGTGATCAGAGTGGAAGCCAAACTGGGGTGTGAATAGGAGACAACTTGTGCTGAGTCAACCTATGCAAATAAATCTTGACTCAGAAAGAAGCAGAAAGGTGAGGCAGCTGGAGGAAGCTCTGGTGTCCAGGGGGGACTTGTACAGCATGCTCAAGGTGTGTGATGATGGAAACAATCTTCTAGTGAGTGCAAGACTTATGATAAAGGAAAGAAAGGGAACAAAATGAGGAACCAAAATACTCGGAGGTGGGGTACTAAATCTAGGTTTGGAATTACTGTGAGATAGGGAATATTTGGGGAATCAATTCTCATATCCCAGTTTAATGTTGTTTAATGAAATATTTCCTATGAAGAAGATGTGAGAATTCATCCCAAAATATTCCCTAATAAGTAATCACACAATCTTTGGAGCATTCACATAGCCTAAAATTACCAAAATCAATTACTAATCTGGAATACAGAGTTGTTACCTTCAAAGTTTACCCATGGGGAGTTGTTACCTTCAAAGCTTGCCCATGGACTTTAAAGATCATTACCTCTAATTTATCTTACAGTTGATTCCTAGGAATTATTTTTTCTCTCATAGAAATACTTCCTTATTACTCCACTATTTTTTCTATACTTTAAACTGGTGGCCACCCTTGATAGAATAATACAGGAAATGCTCCAGTAACTTTACTTTTACTAAGTTTTTAATGCAAATATTGTCAAAGGCTTTAGAAAATCTCAATATATTTTATTCGTATGTTCCTTTTATCTACATGCATATTTATTCCCTTAGTAGAACTCTAGAAGATCAAAAAGCAGTACCAATTTGAGGGGAAAGGATTGCAGAACTGAAGACAGAGCCAGAGGCTGCTCTGCCACAGAGCTAGAACTAATGTGGAATAAAATTAAATAGAAAATTTCTTCTCATGACATATTTCAACAACTTTGGATATTCTTTTGCAATTTGAGCCAGAAATGTTTGAACATGCTAAACATGAAAAAAAAATGGTGGGAAAAATAAAGTAACAGTAGAGTAGATTATATTGTGAAAATATAAATGTTTTGTGCTTTATCTTTAAAAATATTTTTTATTTTTTTTATTGGTGCATTGTAATCATACATCTTTGTTAGGTACAAGCTGATAAAGGCATACATGCACACATGTCTCATTTAACCCTTCCCCAGTTTCCACCCCACTCCCTAGTCCTCCCTCCTTCTCAAATTCAGTTTAGTGATTGACCTTGACATGCTTGTGAAAGTACATCATGTGCATTAGGATGTTCCCCCTCCCATCACCTTCAGTTAAGTCACTTTCTTTGCTCATCTAAGGTTTCTCCTTCTTCGTCTAGAGTCCCTCTTATGTTCCACTTTCTCCCTAGCCTCCGCATATTAGGGAGAGCATTTTAGGCCATCAAAAGGCATATTATGTGTATAACTTCTGCCCACAACGTTTCCTAATATTGTAATGAAAGTAGCCCCAACTTTTAGATTACAAGAGAAATAAGTTGTAAAATATTTCAGGAAACAAAATTCAAATCTTAAATGTTACCAAAACAAAAATAGTTTCTGGGTAGCTGCTGCTGTTGTAGAACATGACATGACTTCCAACTCATTAGCCCTTTGTGGAGCCAAAATATCCCATGGCAAAGATACTGAGCATTACAAGGAAACAGAATCAATACTCTTGAGTAAAATTCACCTTTGGGCAAGAAACATCAAGGCAAAATAAATCCTAGAGCCTTTTTATCTAATTATTTAAATGTAGTCTAGAGGGTTTTCAGTTCATTTCCATTAATATCTATGGAAAGTCAAAATGTCTTTTAATTAAGAACCAAGTCTAATCATCTTTAATGCTTTCACAATGCCTTTGTCTGAGGATAAGCAAGGACATGAAATTGAGCAATTTACATGCCATATTATTGAATTGCTTGAGAACAATGTTAATAAAACAGAGCAAGATGGGCTGTTCTCACAGGACACTCAGAGGGGTCAAAGATTCCATCAGATGTTTTCAGAACCAGCAGAAATCACCATGCTTTCACATGGTCTATGTTCCACAAGACAGTAGAAGTCAGTTGTATTAAATCACACCAATTAATGTGCCTGAATTGATTACCAACTAACAAGACAAAAATGTAAAAATAAAAACTACGTCCTTGAAATACAACTAGTGAATGACCTATAATCCAGATAGCATAAGGCCTTGCACACCGCAAATACTCAAAATGTACCAGTGTGAAAGTGAGAAAACCTCAAATAATTCAAGATGACACCAAATATCATGCTGAACTACATAAAAGACACAAGTGGTTCTCAAAGTGAGCCAGCAGTATCAACATCACTGAGAATTTGTCAGACATGCAGATTCTTAGATCCACCTCAGGCCAAACTGAATCTGAAATTCTGGGGTGAGGCCACACAATCAGTGTTTGCTTAAGCCTGTTGGATGATTCTGATGCTCTCTACATTTTTTTTATTTAATAAATTCTATTTAAAGCCTAGGAAGTGAAAAAAGACAGGTATAAGAAAATACAGTCAGTAGGAGCCAAATCCTTTTATCACAGGATGTCTGTAAAAGAGGGATTCCATGGACTATGGCTGTGGAGAAGAAGACATTACTCTTATCAGAAAAAGATGAATGGTGGACACAGTCACTCAAGAGAAAAATAACCACTGAGAGAGAGAAGCTTCAACTACATTGTCACCAAGGGATCAGAGAGCAGAGAACTGGAACAAAGCCTGGGCTAGAGCCCTTTGTGTTCTCTGGCTTATTGGTGCTATGGTTCAACAGCCTTTGGATGGCAGAGGGAGCTGGAGACCACCACCATCAAATGCAAAAATGTTGCTATAGCAAAAACATGGCTGTCAAAACCCAGCCAGAGTGCAAGTTGGACACTGCTTGAAATCCAGACTGCACCTGCTTCTTGTGAACGGCTTCATAGGTGCAGGGTTGCTGTCTTTGGAGAGGCTAAGGAGGGCCTCTTCATGAACTCTTCCTACTCACTAGTCTTCGTATCAGTTCACCATTTAAACAGAAAGGATGCTGTAAGCTATCTCAGCTAGATTCTAGTTTGGACACGACACCAATACTATACACACAATTGAATGAATGACTATGTCTTCCTGGCTCTTCCATTGGACAGGCTCAGTATGCTTCTTTGGACTCAAGAGGTGTGATCTTGTTTGAGAAAAGTGTGTAAACATAAGGCCATATTTTGTTAGTCTCCATCCCAGAAAATTGGTGGAACACTCCTTGACGCTTGTATCATTCCATGACTGGCTTTGCTGCATCTTTGTACCATCTTAGCCTGGCAGCAGCTGCTTCTGATTTAGTGCATCATTGGTGATGTCATCAATTCCATGTACATGAGGTGGGTTGAAATCCAAATTACAGATCTTCTGCTAGCAGAATGAATCCATCCTCAGCTGAGATGATCTTTAAGCCTTTCAAATGGAATGTTCAAAATGATCACTAGTCCAGGTAACAGATTTTATCTAGAGCTTCAGCCTGTACCAAAGTCCTCAGAAAACCATCTAGGAGCCAGTGCTGGCTGCTCCTGAGCTCCATCTTGAGGTGGGTGGTCACGTGGTCTGGAACCAAAAGGTTTTTCTCTAGGTACTGCTTCACTGTGACACCAACTTCAGTGTGGGCCTTGAGGTTCTCCCACAAGAAGTGGCTGCTGGAGAGATGCTGAAGGCCAAAGTTCTGGGTGATCCTCTGGCACACAGTGCCTTTGCCAGAGCTGGGATACCCCCAGGATGGCCATGTACAGGAGTCTAGAAGCCATGGCCTTCAAGAGGTGGAGGATATCCCCACCCACAGGCAGCCCCAACTCCAGGGCTGGTAACTTTGGTTCTTGGCCCCTGCCTCTGGCACTCTAGGCTAGCATGGGAACTCACCTCATCTCTAGATTTTGAGGAGCATTGGCAGGGACTATAGATGATACTTGTTCTGGAGATGCAAAGGAGAGAACTGAGACCAGAGTGGCCTGGGACTGCTCCATTAAGGAAGTATCAGACTCTGAGTATCTATCCCACAACAAAAGGAAGATGACCAAAGGAGCATGGCATGATGGCACACGCCTGTAATCCCAGTACTTAGGAGACTGAGACAGGAGTCACAGGTTGGAGGCCAGCCTCTGCAACTTGGCAAGGCCCTCAGCAACTTAGTGAGATCCTGTTTAAAAATAAAACAGGGCTTGGGGTTTAGCTCAGAGATAGAACACCCCTGGGTTCAATCCTCAGTACAAAAAAAAACCCAAAAGACCTAAATCATTGGGATTAACTACATAAACACATAGTCTGTATTTATGTTGACCTCATTTAAATATGTAAAATAAAGTACAGTTGATCAAGACTGTGAAAATAACATAAGTAAAAGAACTTTTTAGGACAAAAAAATAAAGTTGAAGTAAGTTCTGATTTTGAGGTGAAGAGCCGAATAGACCATGGAAGGGATGACTCTTTGGCAGAATCTGGCTGAGACGAGCTACATGCACACTCAGTACTCAGATCATACCCAAGACCACAGTGCCCAGCCTCCCTGATGGTTCCATTGAGACCTGATACCTGGGCTTGAGCCCACATAATGTAGGTTGCAATGATAGCTGCACATCCAGGATTCATACAAGCCTTCTATATAGCCCTGTGCCTCTCTCTTACTCCTTCCTTGATGCCAGTGGGACCCCAGGACTAAGAGTGATATCACCATAGAAGGAGGCTCAATCCTGTATCACTGCTTGAAGGACAGCTACCAGGAAAGCTTCCCAGGCAGGAGTAGACCAGGAAAAGGTATGGAAAACAAACCGTGATAGCTCAGATATGAAATGTCTCCCAAAGGGACATGTTTTGAAGACTTAGTCCCCAGCCTGTGGTGCTATTGGGAGGTGGTGGGACCTTTAGGATGAGAGGTTTAGTGGAAGAAAAATAGATCTTTGAGTGTCACCTTACAGAAGATATTGGGTCCTCAGCCCCTCCTGTTTCTCTTTTGCTTTCCAGGCATCAGGCACTAATCAACTTCCTCCTCCATGTGCTCCCACAATAATGTTCTGCCTCACCATAGACCACAAAGCAACACAGCAAACTGGCCAGAAACCAAAACCTCTGAAGCTATGAGCAAAAATAAACCTTTCCTCTTTTTAACTTGATTATCCCTGATATTCTGCAATAGTAACAGAAAGCTAACTAACATACAAAACTGTGTTAAGTCATGAGATTTTGGAGCTGTTACCACAACATAACCTAACTCATTCTGACTAAAATACTCTGGGAATTACCAAGAGATGAGACTGGCACAGTCATGACCTTCAAGGGCAAGATGAGCAAAGCCAAGTAGAAGCCAGAACATATCAAAATCCCAGAACCAGAGCACTGTCATTTTAATTTGCAATTTTGAGCAATGGACACTTTTTCCTTTTCATTTACAACTAGAATACAATAGAAATGCATACTGAGTTCTTCCAATTCTGACGAACAACACTCGGAATATTATCCCCCTTCCTAAAAGTCTTCCTCTGCTGAGTGTGCAGTAGAACAGATCATTTGCCCTCAAGCACTCTCGGAATGGGTTCAGTTTGATAAATATTTCCACTCTAGCAGCAAAAGAGACTGCAATGGTTTTAAAATCGGAGTTGAAGGATGATACTTTTTGCTCATTACTACATGTTCTTCCTGCAAGCGCTGAGTCCCCACACCATGACACAAGATAGTAAAATGATTGATTCCGTCAGGGTTTGGTTAGAAAATCAGAGGTCAGCCAAGGTATCTTGATTAAGAAGAGATTCAACCCAGGAAACTGGAAGCTTCCCAAGCATTGGAGAGCTGCAGGAGCGATGGTCAGAAGGGCTGCTGGCTTTCAGAAAATTGAGGGATCAACGTGCAGCTCCCACCAACAACCCCAGCTGTCTGCAGCCCAAGAGTTGATCCTAAGAAAGTGCCAGGAAACAACATGAAGCTACCAGGATGATTCAGCTGCCTGCAGCACTGAAGGGAAAGCACCAGAGCACTCCAGAAACCACTCACAGAGCACTGCATCTGCCACCCGTGGACATCCACATGATTTCCCAGTTAGTGCTGAGGAAAAAGAGCTTGGCCCTGGCATCAGCCTTCCAGACCTCAGCAAAGTGACTCCCCCTTGTCAGTGGTAAGAAACTAACTGGAACCCCGCTAGGAGTTTGAGAAAGTCAGTTTTCAGGCTTCTAGCCCCTGGTATACAAAGAGAAGACCAAGGATAAGTATTAACAGGAAAAAATCTGTGCTGAGCATCAATAGACAAAATCTAACACAAATAATGAGTTATTTAAACAAAGACAGCCACAGTGGATGTGAAGGCATTTAAACGTTTTTTTTGTACAGTATTGAGAATCAAGCCCAGGTCCTTGTACCTGGTGTTCTACCACTAAGCTATACACCCAGACCTGAGCATTCTTTACGAACAATACCTTACGATTATATTTTAGTCTTGGACATGCCTAAATGGAGCACTGCGTATGACAGTTGAGGTGATTGTCGCCAAATACATTGATTGCTTTCCCAAAATATTGGTACCCACTAACAACAACATAAAAAGAACATCTTTGGTTAACCTGAGGAAACTTCTAGAGGAAGTTCTCTCTACTCTTTGGCCACTTGGTCTTTGTTGTACTAAGCAGATCATAACAGAAACCCAACTCAGACTAGTTGAATCAAACATACACACACACACACACACACACACACACACACACACACACACACATTTCTTGGCTCCTATGTTTGGCCATTTCAGGTGCAGAATAGGCTTTAGACTAAGCTAGAGACCCAGGAATTCAGGAGGTGGCATCAAGGCTATGTCTATTTTTCTATCTCATAACTCTATTTTTTAATTCTTACCTTTACATTCCCAAGCATTCCTATGTGACAAGAAACATAGCCATGACAGGCTCTTACCTGCCCCAATTTGACAACCTTAGAAGAAAAATAACTTGTCTCATTAAAATCTCTCCCAGGAAAGACTTTGATGGTTCTGCTTGAGTCCAGTCCTCATGAATCTATCCCTGAGCCAATCACTTTGGCAGGAGAATGGGTTACTCTTAAAGGTCAGCCTGAGACAGGTGGATTCCAAGGACTGACAGTCCCCCTTTTACTACAAAGAGTGCATAAGGTGTCCCAGATTCCCCCAAAAAGAACCAGACCAAGAAGATTAGGAAATTATACTGACAGAACCACCTACGTAGTTGGGCTTACTAGTAATAATGAGCAGAACTGGAGAGACCAGATGTATGTCTATCATGGAAGATGAGGAAGTCATCTAGAAGGACGTGAGAGAGAAGGAGACTGCACAGGAAGGGGCAGAGGAGGATAAAACAGAACAGAATCTCAGATCTCTTTCACCCTTTCCTTTTCTCCTTCCTCCTGTTCCTTTATCATTCATCTCTTCACCCAACTTTCCCCTAAGGAACCTCAGTAGCAGAGGTTGCTCAGTCTTGCCAGGAACTGTGAAGATTTCTCATTTGTCCATAACCATCTTCTATTTATTTATGAACTCTAGGTTCCAAGAGAAAGAATGCTATTTCCTCAACTTTGCCCAAATTCCCAACTCAAAGCAATCAATTGGCCATGGCCTGGTCAGCAAGGTGAGGGTTGGTGCATGCACACCTAGCCCTATTTGTCAAGATTCACAATCCTGAGATGCTGAGAGACAGATCCTGGTACAGGATGGCTTCAAAAGTTCCACGTGTCTATTTTGCCATTGATCTTTGAAACTTCCCACATCAGAGCTTGAATACAAACTATAGGATTAATAGTTGGGAAAAGTAAGTCTCTGCTATTATTGCTGCTCACTTACATCTATAAAAATTGTGACTTTTCAAATGTGGCTTACATGAAAGTAAAAAGAAAGTATGGTGTGATCGTCAACTCTGTGTCTGTGGTTGACAGGAGTATGGTATAAAAGTGCTCCATAGACAGTAACATGGCATCTGGATTTCTGCCTAAAGGAGGATTTATTTTTAGCTCAGTCCTTAGTCTGACAACAGGAAGAAGTTTTGAGAATAAAAAACAACTCTGTCACCAAATCATAGATAAATACTTACTAGCTATGGGGAACAAAAAAGAGAGAGTGCAAGAGTGCACAAACAGAGCAAGAAAACATTCCCAGGGCAGAAGGCTGGCAGCAGCACTTGTGGCCATAGTGAACCAGGCTGCTTAATTTTGAACCTTCATAAGCAGGCCCCAGATCAGCTTTGAGGCTGCATGCTGGAAGGGACTAATTTTCTCTTGAGCCTCAGATGCCACTCACAGAGGTTAGCCCTCACCCCAACCTACACTAGGTGGATAGCTGGCCAGTTTAGTCTCCAGTTTTCCTTATCCACCAAATCAGGGAAACTGGGAGTTATATTGAAAGACCCAAGCAGTCCCCAGAGGCCCCTCCGTCCCAGAACTTATGACAACCCAGTCACTCGCAGGAGACACGTCTTGATGCAAACACAGGAGGGTTTTATTAAGACCAGCGCTGGAACCCAACTCAGAGGAGTTGAGTCCCGAGCAAGGAATATAGGCATTTTTTATAGTCTAAAAATGCATAGTCACACAAGCGTGGGCACATTCAAGGGCGGGAAGTATGCACGTACATGATTGGATTATTTAAACTTTTAAACACAGCAAACCTATAGAATTTAAACATTCATCAAAAAGCGGGAAGCATGTCTTATCTATGGTATGTCCTGCTTTTCCCCCTGCCCGGGTCAAGCTGTTAATCAGGTTATCTGGGCCATCTGGTCTTTACTCGGCCCTTTCGGCCTCCCCATGGGTAACTCAGGGCTTATTCCAGTCTCAGGGGTCTGCTCTCTCCGGGGGGTTTCCTGGGGTTATCAGTATTGCGCAGTTCCCAGAGTAGGTGGGGGATCCCCACTTATGCTTTTCCCCAGAGGGTGAGGCCGGCAAGCTTCAACTTATCAGACCCTGCAGGGCACCAGTGTGAGGCCTACAGCAACTTACTTGGAAACTTATTTCACTAAGAGGCAAAACTCAAACTACTGTCATTTCTGGCTAACTTAAACTATTCCTTCAATAAAAGTTAAAGTTTGTTAAAGAATTTAATATGAGCCAGGTGTGGTGGTGCATGCCTGTATTCCAAGTACTTGGGAGGCTGACATAGGAGGATTGTAGGTTCAAAGTCAGCCTCCGCAATTTAGCAAGCCCTCAAAAACTTATCAAGACCCTATTTCAAAACAAAAATAGAGCTGGGCATGTAGCTCAGAGGTATAATGTCACTGGCTTCAAACCCCAGTGCCGGAGAGAGGGAGAGGGAGGGAGGGAGGGAGGGAGAGAGGGAGAGAGAGAGAATTTAATGTGAGATGGCAGGAATAAGCTAAGTGAGTTTGTATCCCAGTCTTCAGCTCAGATTCAGACAACCCCAAAGCAAGCAAACATGCATAGGATTTGCTACAATCTGATGTGTATTAAAATTATTTATGCCTGTACCTGATTCCTCTACTAGGTTAAACATGTATAAACAGGAACTTTATCTTGTTTGTCTTTGTAACCTTAATAGTACCTAGCATGAAGCTTTATTTAGATACTCAAGCAATTTGTTGAATGGAATAGCAGATGACACCAACAAGCAAAATGGATTAGCTGAATGAACATGCATTAATCTATCAGTTCAGGTGGAAACTCCACTCCAAATGACTGAGCCGCCACACACAGCAACAAAGCAGAATGAAAATTGGACTACCATTTGCTCATTTTCTCTAGAGTTAACTGAAACCACCTGGTTATCATTCCCTCCCTTCCCATCATTCTGTTTTATACCACATACACCACATCTGTGACTTAGGTGAATTAGCTTCCTGTCTAAAAGAGAGACAACTCACACTGGCCTCCTCATAGGGGCCAAGTAAGCCTGAGAATGTGCCACGTGCACACCCATTCTGAGTTCTTTCTCTGCTCTTGCCAGTGGGCAGGGAGCAGCCTGTTCCCTCTAAATCCACTCAGACTCCTTCAGTTTCCTGGAATACCAGTGGCCAGTCTGGAAAGAGTTAAGGTGCTCCTTTTAAAACACAATCGTGGAGGAGCAGATGGCACATTTGCTAACGGAGAAGATGTTGCTTTCACTGGGGTCTAAATTCCCTCCCTCCACCTGGCATCCCAGACAGCTGTGTCAGCTCCATCTGCCCACCTTGAATTCAGCAGGTGAATGCTCCATTTTCTTAATTGAGGTTAAACTAACCCTAGTAATCAGAGACAGGTATGGAATGTTCCCTGTCATTACCATGCCTCTGATATTTATGATAAGCAACAGCTAATCTTTAACTGATAAGCCTCACTTTAGCACATGAAAAGCGCAGCACAATGAGTGCAAAGATGGATAAAGATGACAGGCAGGCGTCCTTTCCAGGGCTCACAGGCTGACTGCCAATGCTGCTCTTCCTGCATAGAGTGAGCTTCTTAAGTAAGCTTCTTCTCATACTCAAGAAGTTTGGCAGATAATGAATGCCCTCCAAATCCTTCCTGGGAGAGTCTCAGGCCACTTTTACCCATGCAAATCTTGGAGCGTCAATGGCCTGCTATGCCTAGTGAGAGATCTCAGGGACCTACTGCCATCTGAGGGCCCTCCTGGGAGATAATGTTGACTCTCCAAATCTTCTATATTCTTTTATCAAATGCTCCTTCTGCCAGACCCTGCTCTAGGTGCTGGAAATTTGATAGGCTACAAGACAGGCAAAATCCCTGGGCTCATGGTGCTTACGTTTCAGCGGGGAGAAAGATAATTAATAGGTACATATAAATATATGGCACATCAGTTAGTGATATGAATTGTGAAGAACATGGATTAGTATAGTGCTAAGGACAGGATGGGGGTGGGGAGTTGTGAGGGAAGCGAGAACCAGCCAGCAGCTGGGAAACAACCTGGTAGGAAAGAATAGGACAATCCTCTCCTGAGGCTGTGGCTCCCTGCTGTGGTTTGGCTTCAGTCTGGATGCCCCAAGGATCTGTTGCTTTTGACGTCTTGGTCCATGAAGTGAGGATACCATGAGGTGGTGGAAACTTTGAGAGGTAGGGCCTGGTGGAAAGGTGGGTCACAGGGGGAATATTCCTGGAAGATAGCTCTCCTAGGTTCTTGCAAGAGGGTTTTATAAAAAAGAGCAAGCCCAGAATCTCCCATTCTCTTTGCTTCCTGGATGGAGATACAATCACTCAGCCCAACAGGTACTGCCACAATGATGTGACACCACCCCCATGGGCTCCTCACCAGGGACTGAACCAATGGGCAACTCCCACCCCATCTTACTTTAAGTATCACAGTTCATTTTATTATCATTATTATTTTTGATGCTCAAATTAGAAGAATAGTACATTGGAAGGATAAGGCTATGAAAGAATGTGTATTTTTACTTTCATTTATAATATACCTATTTATATGCCTATAAAAATATAGGCATAAGTATCCAGATTAATGAATATTCACAAAGTGAGTCTGCTCAGGTAACAAACACCCAGATCAGAAAGTAGATGTTCCCAACACCCAAAGCAGCTCCCCTCCTCTGTGTCTTTTTCTGGTTCCCAAGAGGTTTCTGACCTCTAATAGCACAGTTAATTTTTCTTACTTTTATATTTTAAGTAATCATACAAAATATGCTGTTCGTTGTCTTTCTTATTTCTTATTTTGTATAGTTGGAGACTCTTTATTCTCTGTATAGTAGCCCATACTGTGAATATACCATGACTTATTCATTTTACAGTTGATGGCAATAGCAATAGTTTCAAGATCTTGGCCATGAACATTGGGTCTTATGATAAATAAATGTATCCTTTCTGTTGGATGGGTAACCAAGAATGGAATTGTAAAATCATAGAACATGCATACATTGAGCTTTAGTAGACACTGCCCGCTGAATACAAAGCAACTGGTATTTTTTAAATGCCATCTACAATACAAGTAAGTGGTAAAATATTCCCATGAACCCCAAAACAAACCAGCTAGAGTTATAAGAGCCACATGTTGTGAGTCCAAACTTAGAATGAAATAAATGAACATAACTCTGAATCTATCTAATGGCAAAACCACATAGAGATTTTACCAAAACTTGGAAGCAAGTAATGTGACAGTACCCTCCTAGTGGCATATGCCCTAGGGAAAAAAAGAATTACAAAACAACAGTTTTCATTAATCATTGGTGATGAGACTGGCATTATTTTTCTAAAACTATTATGAGTATGTAGTGTAGTGTGAAACAAAGCAAATGAATAAGACTTATAATGACACAGAAATGGGATTTTAGGCATGAGTGGAAAGAGACACAGACACAGTTTGTGAGTTTAAGTTTAAAAAAAAAAAAACTGTTGTCCTAACGTTGAATTAGAAGTTTCAGTTAAAAAGAAATCATGTCATTCTCCCCTGAGAAGGCAGAGAAAAAAATGAGCAACCCAGTAGTCATGAGCACCTCTAAGTGCCTAGGATGATGTCTAAATATCTTTTCTCACTAAAGAAAGCAAAGCTCCTTAAAGAAATAGCTAAGTGTGAGTCTGAAGAAGGAAATGTTCAAGGTAGTTTAGAATAAAGCATCAATGGAAAACAAAGAAACTGTGAAAAGCTACTGGTCTATTATCAAAAGGACTTGGGAACCAACTTGTGTAGATTTCTGCTGGCCAAACAGGACAACTTAAAAGATAGTAAAGGCAATAATTACAATAGATTGAAGGACATTAAATGTGTTTAAATCCAAAATATTACTAAATACCTCATTAATTTCATTTGGAGAATGTTCAGGAACCAACTCAAAATATCAATAACAAGTAAGAGAAAAAGAATAGACAGAATTAAGCACTTATACCATTTTGTTCTATAAAATGTATCTTAAGGTAACATGATTGATGAGGAAAATTTTCTCATTATAGAATCATTCCAATTAATAAACAGAGAATGGATGATCAATGAGAATATCATTATTTTTGCATCACTTAATGAATTAACTAATGATCAGTAGTGGTTGCAAGTATAACAAAAGGAGAGACAACGAGATATTGTGTTGGCCCTGGAGGAAGTTCAGAACACCACCTATAAAGTAGTATTGCCAAGAGAAATCAAATCAGAATATGATTAATCCTCTAGATTAAACCACCAATATTTAGGAAGTGCAGAGGACTTGTGTCACAAAACACAAGATGGCTATCATAAGCACATTACTAGAAAATTCTACATGACAAAGGACTCAGCTTCTTCAACAAAATTTTAAATAAAATGCAAAGAAAATAGTGATGGAGGAGAAACATATAAAGAAGTAAGATGCCTTATTTGGTCTTGATTCAAATCAACTTCAAATAATAAACACTAGCTGCTGAGTTGTGTAATGATAGTATGGTGGTTACATTTATGAAGAAAGGGCCTTACCTTTCAGAGATACATCCTGAAATATTTATGTGTAAAAAATAATATACCTAGAACATAAGCAGAAGAGAAGTATATAGAGTAGTAGGAAAGATGTAAGATGATAATTGTCAAAAATCTGAAAGATAAGTGCATATAGAGATTCATAATACTTTCTATTTTTGTATACATTTAACATCCTTCATAATGAGTTAGAAAATTATAAGGCTGCATAAAAGAAGCAAGATTCTGAGCTGGCCCTAAAGAATAGAATGAACACCTCCCCCCATTTCTATTCTCTATTATTTTTCGGGGGGGGGGGGAATAAATACATTTTTAACTGGTTTCATTGTTCTTTTCCTAGGTCTCTGAGAAATTTTATTTTCTTCATTTCAGTAAATTGATTTGTTTTCTCATGAAGTAAAATCAACAGCAACAAGATAGACTCTTTGTTGACCTTTTCCCAGTTCATCCTCAGCTTCAGGCATCAGTTCATAAAGTATTCTATTTACGGTTTTTCTCCTGAACTGGTTCTCTTAGTTTAAGACATACACTCATCATGAGTTTATGCGTGGACATTTTCGTTAGTTATATTTTATTTCTGTGTGTATGTGTGTGTGTGTGTGTGTGTGTGTGTGTGTGTGGTACTGGGGATTATGAATGCAGCAGCATTCTCTCTCCAAGCTATACCCCCAGCCCTATCTTTTTTTTTTTTTTAAAAACAGGATCCTGCTAGGTGAATGAGAGTCTCACTACTTGCTGAGGCTATCCTCAAACTTGTGATCCTCCCGTCTCAGTCTCCCAAGTACTGAGATTACAGGCATGCACCACCATGCCCAGCTGTTATTTTTAATAACATAGTAAGGGCCTGCAAACCCATCAGCTAAAATAAAAGCCAGGACCCCATAGATAATCTACAACTAGTCATGAGTCTCTTTATATCTCAAATCCCTGCCCAAAATAGCCAACCCCTCAATTCCATATACAACATTCCCTTGCTTTCCTTTTTGTGTAGTTCACATGAATCCATTTTAGTTGTTTTCATTTTAATGAAATATCACTATCCCATAATATATTTTTTCCAACTTCAGAGTACATCACTATGATCCATCCACATTTTGGAAGTCAACTTGTAGTTTATTTGTTCTGACTACAACATAATATGTCATCGTGTGAAGAATCTCTATTTATTTGGGTTTTACTGTGATCAGAGCTGTTATAATCTGCATGTATCCCCAGTTGTGCAAGCATGAGAGTTTCTCTTGGGTCTTTCCTGAAGAATGAAAACCGCCCAGTGGTAGGGTGTTGGGGAGGGAATGTTCCCCCACATTCCACCTGAAAGGCCTTCCTGCAGGAACGCAAGCCTCATGCTTGTACCAGGAAGGTGACTCTGTCATGCTTTGTCTGTCATGGCTGGTCACTCGCCCTCTCCACCACCTCTTCTTTATCCAGCCCTGTGGTAACCTCAGCCATTTATGTTTGAGTTCAGTGCTTCAGAATAATTGGAAAAAAAGTACCAGTGGAGTCACTCCCAGCATGAAGAGCTTTAGGCATCTTTATTTAGCACAACTTTTTATAGTCAAAGCAATGAAAATTAAACCAACTGGTAACTGCATTTCTTTTGGATGTCATAATCAAGAAAAAAAGATATGATCATCGCCATCTATATAGACATCGAATCTATTCTTCTAACTTTCATTTTAAACATAATATGGAAACAAATTTGTTCTGGATTTTTTAATGTTGGGAGTACGGCTCCTCTTTGGTTTTCTTTTGTGAGGGACAAATTCTTTTTTTTTTTTTTTGCGGTACTGGGGATTAAACTCAGGGGCATTCTACCTCCAAGCTACACCCCCAGCCCTATTTTTTATTCTTTATTTTGAAACTGAGTCTCACTAAGTTGCAGAATGCCTCACTAGGTAGCTGAGGCTGGCCGCGAACCTGGATCCTCTGGTCTCAGCCTCCTGAATGCTGGGATTACAAGCGTGCGCCACCACGCCCGGCTTGTTAGGGACAAATTCTAAAAGGAGCAGTGTGTGTGTGTGTGTGTGTGTGTGTGTGTGTGTGTGTGTGTATGTGTGTGTGTTCACGCATGCATGTTACTGGGGATTGAACCCAGGAACATTTTGCCTCTGAGCTACACCCCCAGCCCTATTTTATTTTTTGTTTTGAAACAGGTTGTCACTAAGTTGCTGAGGGTTTTGATAAATTGCTGAGGCTGGCCTTAAGTCTGTGATATTCCTGTCCCAGCCTCCTGAGTACTGGGATACAGCTGTATACCACAACATCCAGCTAAAATGAGCAGCTCTTAGAAAGCTACTGACATTTGTGAATCTCTTAGACCAAAAATCTTCTCATACATGCTGACATGAAGAAATTAATCATTTGTTCCCAAATGTAAGTGAGAAATTCAGTGAAGAATGTAGGATTTCCCCTCACTCTATAGAATATCTATAACATATGCTCACCTTAAGCTAACTGTCACCTCTAGGATCAGGTGTTGGCAGGAAGATGTGGGGGAATTTTTTTCTCTTTACTTTAATCAGGGAAAGAGAACATGAGTACTTGAAAATTCATAATATTAACAGTCTAATTAGAGTTTCTTAAATGCTGTTTTAAATTAGGATAATTTTAAATTATTGGATGTGACAACTATATAAACATAAAATGCTTTAATTAGAGACTTGTTTGTGTGAGGGAAAAAAAATACTTGAAGCATGAATCTGTCACTCCGCATTAACTTCCAGCAGCCATGAATTCCCACTGGACCACTGAACCTCAGCAATAAGTCTGCATCTATCATCCTCTTTCTGAAATTTAATCTTCATTTGTTTGTGACCAGGTCTCTGTTCTTTAAGGAAAATATCAGGGCAACAAACTCAGGTTGAATGCTCATTCAAATTCATAGCAATTCCTGGTGTTTCTGAATTTGCTTAATGTATCACTAAACACAGTCCTTCTGGGCCTTCATAAATATCATACCATGTTGCTGATGAAATAAAGGTTTCGTGAGGAGCTCAACCTTAAAGGGTGACAAACAAAAATAAAGTCTCCCTAAAGTTCTTAGTAACCTTTTAAAATCACTTTCTCTTTTTAGAATCTGATGAAAGCTATAGACTCTTTTCCTCAAAATCCATGATCACAAAAAGTGTTTAAAGAAAATACAGAAGACTACCTATGTCTTGATGGTCATGCAGACCTGCCCTACTTGAATCCACACGACAACATTAAGAACTTCCTTAAGGTTCAAATTCTAACTTCTGTGGTTTAAATATCTATTAATCGATAGGAATGTATGGAGTGCCAAAGACTGGTCTAGACCCTGAGAAGACAGTCAAGATGGTGTTAGACCTGGTCCCTGCCCTCGAGGGACTCATCATCTCATGGTGGAAACAGCTATTAATTAAATGACCATGCCAACAAATGCAGAATAGGAATTTTGTGAGAAGCACAAAAAAGGAGAAGCACACAAGGTTTTGAGAGCCAACAGATGAGGACTTGGCCTAAGGAGGAAGGTTTTAGAAGAATTCCCTGAGATCCTGACAAGGGATCTGAGATTCCAGGTAATTGATGAGGATGGAAAGAATATTTGCGGCAATAGCAATAGCAGACCCAAAGGCTGTGAAACAAGAGGGAACATGGTATATAGGGAAGAGAGACCAGACATAGACTTAGTGAGGATGAGACCCCACACTGAGGCTAGAGGATAGGCAAGGACTCATCAGGCAGGTCATTATAGTCATGTTTTGAGACATCTTTCCTTAGTACAATGGGAAATCATAAACAATTTCAAGCCAGAAAGTAGGCAAAGTAGTCAGATTTGAATTCTGATAAGATCACCATGCATGCAGGTGGAGAACAGATTGGTGGAGACGTACTGGATGTTTAGAGGTCATTGTGGATTGGTGGAGACGTAGTGGATGTTTAGAGGTCACTGTGGTGGCCTACTGAGAACAATAACTAGATGAGGGTGGCAACCACAGAGAGGAACATGGCTGGATTCAAGGGGTACCTAGTTGAGAGAATTAAAAGAACAACTGTGAAATACTGGATTTTTTTTTTTTTTTTTTTTTTTTTTACCATCTTCCAGTACATAGAACAAGGTCTTTCCGGTAGTTGTTATTCAATAAATATTTGTTAAGTGAATGAATAACAAATAATGGAAGGGATAAGTAACAAATAAACATGAATATAAATTGTTCAAAGATGACGGATGCAGAGTACAGAAGATGCTAAGGTGAAGTTAGGTTAACAAAAACAATAATGAATTTGAGTTGACTTGGAACTGGATTGAGGAAGAGGATACTGGAGGGTTTGGTTTGACATACGCAGGCTCTATAAAGCAGAAACAAGGTGATGTAGTAAATTTCTTGGAATAGAGCCTTGATATAAAAACAAGAGTATTCACTTTTGCTTAATGTCAACATTCTGTGAATGTGTAATTTCCTTAGGACATGGCAAAACAACGATTTAGGAGGAAGATTGGCTGGAATATAAACACCACTTTAAAACTTGGCTCTGTACTGCTCCCAGCCGTCCCCGAATCACTCAACCTGGCAAGCTCTTTCATTTCAAAGACCAGAAAAACATGTTGCTGTGTGGAAATTTTGGAAATCATAGAAAGCTAACCAGTGATGTGGGGATGAGAACTTGGAGTTTTGTATCTATCATAGCCCTGCCTGGCCACGGAAGACCAGCCTCAGAGATGCTTAATGAGTCACTGTGGAAATCAACCCTTGATAAAGTCAAATATTTGCCTTGATTCCCCTGAATGTACAACAGAATGCATATGCTTAAACAAGACAAGTTCTATGCCTCTGTTTCCCCACCTAATCATGTATAAAAATCCCCATAGGGTCTTTTCAGCTAATCAGAGTACAAATGAATGCATAAATAAGGGTCATTCATTCTCACTTGCAGGTTCTTTGGGCATTGAAAATATTGGATCTGTATTATCTTTGACTTTTGTTCTTAAATATAAATTAGAATGAATACTTATTGTATATTTTGAAGCCTATCTTTTTAGAAAGGGAATGGACTCCATAGAGGCTTGATTCTTCCAATAGAGCTTTCCATTCAAAGCAGTTGTTTAATAAAGATTATAGATTTAAAGACAGACCCATTGATAAGGGTAAAGGTACCAGAAGTGTCTGAATCTTTTCAGAATCTGAAACAAAAATAAAATCAAAGACTCAGCAAATTGAGGGGTGCAATCTCTTATCAGGATAAGAAATAGAAATGTTTCCTCATCTAGACTAGAATTCTCTACAATTTATCTGAATAGGAACTGCTTTTAATTACCACAATAGTTTTAAAGTTTATGGGGTGGAGAACTTGGAGACTATTTCTGAAGAAGTAATATAGAAATGGAAATATCTGAATAAAGATATGAGGCTTTAATCTTTGAACATATCAAAGAATGGGAAGAAAGACACTGTCAATTTTTCTGCCATCCTTTCTGGTCACTGATGGCTTAACTAAAGCAATTGGCTTGAAATTATGCCAAATAAAACTTTGATGTCCACTGTCCTGCTAGTTGAAGATTCACTAAGCTAAGTTCCTTTGGATAGTTCTTGACCTTTAGGCAGGTTTGGAACATCCAGCCAGGCAAACTTTTGTAATTGAGAATTGATAGCAATGGAAATATAATGTAAACTCTACTACCCACATAGTATTCCTTGAAAACTATTTTCCCCAATGTTCATAAGTAATTTGATCCTCAAAAGTGGTTCAATCCCACCTATTGGAAAGGTTCAGTACATGTTTTACTGCATCTTGCCTGGAGATGTCTCACTTCAAATACATGATGAATGCTATCTCAAAGAAGGGTGCTAATAAATGGCTCTATTTATACAGAGTGAAGATTAAGATTACTTTAGCACTAATATACTCCACTCTTAATTATCTATGTTAATAAAGGGATTAAGGGGATAAAGAGTTCAAAATAAAGGATAATACAAAAGTAATTTATATTTGGCTTTGGTATTCATTATCTGATTTTAAGGGTGAGCAAATTAACTTTCTAATTACAATTTTGGTTTCTCAGAATGAGTTTGAATTCTCAACTGGTTCATGTTGAAAGCCAGCTAGTGGCCAGCTAGTGGCATGCTAGAAACCAAATGAAACATGACCTAAAATTAATAATTTTCTATAAATGACTCACCCATAAATTGTCAAAGTTGATTTATTCTCCCACTTTTAGGTCTATATCATGCAGATAGTCTCTGGAGAATAATGGTGTAATGTAAATTGTATTGATATAGAATCAGATATAGCACAGAACACAATGTACTACTTCCACTGACATTAGGTATATATGAGAGAATACCAATCCCAGTCTCAGTATCTTGCATGGGGAAGGAGGGAGCAGGGAGGGAGCCAGGGAAAAACTCAACAAGTGCTGTGTGCGTGTATGTCACCAACACAATTAACCACATTCTGATGTGAGACTATGATGTACCAATAAAAGTGTTTTTAAAAAGAACACAATGGACTCCAAAGCAAGAATAAGACTACAGATACTCATTCCAAAAGGAAGGCATAACAATCATAAATTTACATCTAATATCCTAGCCCCAAGATATGGAAAGCAAAAAGGATCTCAGAACTAAAAGAATAAATGGACCGATCTTCATTCAGAGTTGGAGAATTCAACATCCCTTACACAGTAACTGAGAAAATAAACAGACGGTAGATCAGTAAGGATACTGAAGTTTGAGTAACCTATAGCCCAGCCCAACCTAACTGACAATTATGGAAGACTACACTAAACAACTATAGAATACACATTTTTTTGTCCTATAATACATTTACCCATGCTTGAATTCTAGATCCAATCCTAATATGTAATTTTCAGCAAACCATTTTTCTTTTGAAAGCTTCAATTTTCTCTATTGTGAAATGGAAAGATAATATTTGTTACCCAGAATTGCTGGGGAGATTAACTAGAAAATATAAGCTAAAACACAATAGTTTAGAAGGCACCATACAAATGTCAGTCATCTATGCAATAAAGGATCAAGAATGTCTAAATATGAGTCATTTGAAGACCACAACTGGTAGAGAAAGTACCCTGGGAAATTTATTTCAGTGCTGATGTTTGGATAGCACCACACTATTTTATCTTTTTTTTTTTTTATTGGAAATTGAACTCAGGGGCATTCTACCTCCAAGTTATAACCCTAGCTCTAGGTCAAAACCTAGTTACCTTGTAATGAATACAAAAAGCTCTTGAGTTTTTTAAAACTTTAATGTTTAATAAGCAAATAATCACCATCTAGAAGTGCATCTGTATTCTTAATCAATTTTGTACAGGAAACCATTGTAAGTATGGGATAATACAAGACAGAATTGGGGACTCTGTAATATTCAACCTAAAATTCAAAGAACGTTATTATTTATTCAGCTGAATTAGTTACTGAGAATCCATTTTATCATTTCCTCTATTCAACACACACATACACACACACACACACACACACACACACACACATACACACACACACGTATTTTGTGGAGAGGGAATATAAAATGTAGGAAATACCAAGAAATAGCTGGGGGAGTAGAGGCTAAGGGGGTGACATTGAGAAACCTTAGAAATGGACATTGTAGAGAAATGTCTACAATTATTCAACTCATTCAATTTGACCTAAAAAATCAAAAACATAAAAAATTGTTTAGAGTAACCAAACTCCATCCAGATGAAGATAAAGTCTAGGAGATATTTTTAAAGAATAAGTGGATAATTGGAGCCAGACATGGTGGCACGGGCCTATAATTCCAGTACTTAGAAAGCTAAGACAGGATGATCACAGGTTCAAGACCATCCTCATCAACTTAGCAAGGCCCTCAGCAACTTAGTGAGACCCTGTTTCAACATAAAAAATTAAAGTGGGTAGGGGGTTTACCTCAGAGATTGAACCCTCCTGGGTTAAGTTCCCAGTACAAATTTTTTTAATTAAACAAATAAAATAAAAAGATAATTGGTGAGTAGTAGTTGAAGAATCAAAAGAGGCTGAAATGATGGTTTACTTAGAGCATCTGAGCACCCAATCAGTTTAGAATGGTGGTGGAATCATATCAAGTCCTCAAGAAATATTTGTGTATTTGTATTGCAATCAAAACTTTGTCAGAGTCAATTTACTCTCCCCAGGCAATCAATGTTCTAGCAAATTTAGGAGAGTTTTGTCACTCTCAGTAAGGTATGGTGTTGCCTAAGATCTAATGGTAAAATAAATTCTACTGTGATCATTTATAAAACATATGATAGGCTTGGGGAGGCTGGAAGACACATTTGATATATACTTAGTAGACCGCTGATGATTTTCCTATGTTTCTACCAGCCTCAATTAAAATACACCTAATCTCAATCCTCACTCAGAGAATTACAATTATAGGTATCTGATTGCCTTAGTCTGTTTTCAGTTGCTATAACAGAATACCATGAAGGGGGTGACTTATAAAGAAAAGAAGCTCACATTCTGGAGTCTGGGAAATCTAAGGACTTGCAACTGGCATCTGGTGTGCTACATCATAATAATATGGGAGAAAGAACAAAAGTGAGCCAGCAAGAGAGGGCAAGAGAAGCCTGTTTTTATAACAGCCCACTATTTTGATAATAAATATAATCTCTGGATAACATGATTAATCCATTCAAGAGCTCTCTACTCTTATTACCTCTGGTCACCTCCCAGTAGTCCCCACTCCTAAAATGCTGCATCGGGGAATTAAGTTTCTATCACATGCACTTTTGGGAGATACATTTAAACCATAGAACTGATTTATAGTTCCAAACATAATTATGCCACTTAACAGCTACATGGTGCTTTATAAAGTGCTTTCTACTGACACATTATAATTTCTCACTTTTCATTATATTTTTATTTCCTAGTTTTGTAATACTTACAATACAATATACTGAGTCAGGCCCAACTATCCCCCAAATAGATGAAAAACTGAAGTTTGCCAATAAACTAAGGCAATTCTCAAAATTTTATGACCAAAACACTCCTAAAATCAGAATATATTAATCCTCAGAGTCCAGTAAAAGAATAATCACCCTCTAAGTCTTTGGCTTTATCTTTACATTTTTCCCAATACCTGAAACTGGGTAGGATGTAATAGAAACAAACATATGCAAGAACTACAAAAAAATAAATAAATAATAAAATAAATCAGGTAATCATTCCCCACTGCAAAATTTCACATTGTTAAAGACAATGAATTAGAGAACTAAATTCATTTAATATGACAGAGAAGAGTGTCTTTCTGATGTGAGTTGATATTTGTGGCTATTTTCTACCTTGAGGTCATTTGCTAGGATTACTTACTGGAAATTGAGCTTTCTGTAGGAGAGAACATCTTTTACAGAAAGAGAGAACAAGTAGCATTTGGCTGATACCAAATGGACTGGAATATTGAAATGAAAATTAGAGGATTACAAAGGTCATGTCCTAGTTTTCCCAGGGAGAAATTTACTGAGTCTTAGAGTAGTGTGGGAGGCTGGAAGGTGAGGATAAAAATGTAACATAAAATTACCCACAATTTCTGATGCATACTAGACAACATCTAGATAGAAGGTGGAACCTACAACAAAAATTCAACAAGTCTTGTCCTTGAGATGTTTGGAACCAAAACAAAACAGAGACCTAAGTAAAGCTACAAGATAGCCTGAAGACATATTTGATTGTATTCAACTACAGGAATTGACACACTATCATATAGATAATAAAAACATGTGAGGCATGTGGAAAAGTAATAGATGTGACTGACAATCCAGAGAAGAACTAAACACTAGAAGCAGGTCCACAGATGATAGAGGTCAAGTACAAGAGCGAAGACTGTAAAACAAGCTTTATAAACATGTTAAAAAAAATTTAAATCAGTGGAATTAATGAAAAGATGCACCTTTTCAGCTGGGAATGGTGGTACACACCTGTAACCCCAGTATTTGGGAGACTGAGATAGGAGTATCACAAGTTCAAGGTCAGCCTCAACAACTTAGTGAGATCCTGTCTCAAAAAAATAAAATAAAATAAAAGGTGGCTAGAAGTGTAACTTAAATGTATAATACCCCTAAGTGCAATCCCCAGTACCAAAATAAATTTTTTAAAGATGAGATCTTTGACAGCTACTCCTTTGATAGAAGACTAATATCTAGAATACACAAAGAACTCAAAAAACTCACCCCCCTAAAAAAATAATAACCTTATAAAAAGGGCAAGTATACTAAATAGATATTTCATAAGAGAAGATATACAAAAAGTCAATAAATACATGAAAAAATGTTCAACATCATTAGCAATCAGAGATACAAGTCAAAACTATCCTAATATTTCACCTAATCCCAATTAGAATGGCAATAATTAAAAGCACAAACAATTATAAATGCTGGCTAGTATGTAGAGAAGAAGGAACTCTGATACATTGTTGGTGGGATTGCAAATTAGTGCAACCACTTTGGAAAATAGTGTGGAGGGTCTTCAGAAGAAAAGTAATGAACCTACCATATGAACCAGCTATACCATTCCTGGGTATTTAACCCAAAAGAATTGAAACCAGACTACCAGAATAATGTATGCATATCTATATTTATATCTGCACAATTCACAATTGCCAAAATATGGAACCATCCAGGATGTCCATTAACAGATGAATGGATTACAAAATTATGGAATATACACACAATCGAATTCTACTTAGCCATAAAGAAGAACAGAACTATGTCATTTGCAGGGAAATGGATGGAACTGGAGAATATTATGCCAAGTGAGATTAGCCAGTCACAAAAAGTGAAAAGTCAGATGTTCTCCCCCATAAGCAGAAACTAGGGAGAAATTGGGACACAGAAGGGACTCCACACAAAGGAGGAGAAACTTTGGTGGAGTGAAGGGAGGGAACTAACTGAGGAAGACAAGGGGATGAGGAAGATTTGAAGAGAGAAACACCTCCATGGACGTGATGTACATACACAAACTTATCAAAGCTAATCACTGTGTTGAGCCTGGGAAGGTGGGGAGGAAGAGGCAGTGGGGTGGGACCTGGCGGAGGGCTCAACAAGTGCTGAGTGCATGTATGCCTCTATCACCCTGAACTTCATCAAGATGTATGATTACAATACACCAACATAAAAAAGATAGACAATTTCAATATATAACTGGAATCTATAAAAAGAGAATCAAATATATATTCTAGATCTGGGAAATACTATCTATAAAATTTTTAAAATTTTAGGCATGTTAATAGTAGATTTGACAAAGTGAAGTAAAGGATTAGTGAACCCATAATTTTTATTTTTTAACAAAAAAATCTTCACCAACAGAAGTAAAACAGAGAATAAGAGACACATATAGCTCAGTTAAATTATCTGAAATATATGTGATTATCATCTCAGAAAAGGAAAAAGAAAATGGAGCTGAGGTAGTATTTTTAGAGATGGTGGCTGAAATTTTTCCAAAATTTTTTTAATAAAAAAATCAAACCAACAGATTCTAGATGTGTCAGGGACTCCAATTAGGATAAATATGAAGGAAATCACACCTAGGCACATCATAATACAATTACAGATACCCAAAAACAAATTTTCAAGGAAAAAGATGCAATACACCCAAATAATAAAATAATTTTGAAACTGATTCCTCAACAGAAACATAATACAAAGAGGGCAATGAAATGAGACTTTAAAGTGCAAAGGGGAAAATAAACCCTGCTAACTTAGCATCTCCAGTGAAAATATCCTTCAAAAGTGGAGATGGAAAAAAAACAAAAGACATTTCCAGACAGAAATAGTAGGGGATGCCATACTCAGCTGTCATTATAATAAATATACAAAGAAATTATTCAAACTGAAATAAGATGAACCCAGATATAAGAATAGTAATAGAGGAAGCAACAGAGAACAACAGATAAAATTTAGATAAATTGAAAAATTACTGCTCTTTAATCAATATTAACAATTCCTTGTGAAGTTTTTAGTAGAAATAAAATATGCAACCATATGGAAGGAGTAAATGTATTTAAACTGTTATGAGGTTCCTGAATTTGGGGAAAGTAGTGAAAGTTCTAAGAAGGTAGACTATTCTTAGTCTGAAATACTTTAATCTCTGACACTGGAGTCTGCAAATCATAGCCCATGGGCCAAATATACTTGTTTTTGTATACAAAGTTTTACTGGCACAAAATTTTTATTATCTATGTGGCTTTCAAAAGAGTAGGGAGGAGTAGCTTCCACACAGACCATATATCTTACAAAACCAAAAACATTTACTATATGGTTCTTTCCAGAAAAAATAATGCAGGCAGACCTCAATCCTAAAGTAACAGTTCAAATAAATCAATAAATAAGTAAATAAATAAATACACATACGCCATTGAAAAGATAATAGAGAGGAAAAATGGAACAAAAATATTTGATTAAGATAAAATGAGGTAGGAAAGAAGGAATAAAGAAGAAAAATGGGATTAAAGGAAAATGAATATTAAAATGGTATAATTGTCCCTTAATTAAGTGGGCCATATACTCCCATTAAAAGTGAAAAAATTTTAGGCTAAATTGAAAAAATAACAGAGAAGATATACATTAAATATAAAAATGAAGATAATCTGAAAAAATGAAGAAAAGATTTACCATGCAGGCATGAACCACATGAAAGCTGGTATTGCAGGCAATATTAGTATCAAACATATATATTTCGAGGCTACAATATTACTATAGAGTTATCTCAACACAAAGACATAGCAACCCTAAACTTATATCTAATAACATAGCCACAAAATAGATGCAGCAAAAATGTCTCTAAAATTCTTATAGAAACTCTATTTGGTTTTTTTGCAGTACTGGGGATTGAACCCTGGGGGGTTCTTTTCATCCCCTCTTCCTGTTCAATACCCCCGTGTTTCAGTGACAGAACTGAAGTCTGATTTCCCATGAAGTTCCCACCAGTGATGGCATTGATCTGTCAAGTTTGATAGAGACATGCAATGATGTAATATTCATAAAGGGCTCAGAACATTGCCCGGCATGTGGTGAGCACAATGTCAGCCTTAGTTCCTCCTCCTACTACTACTATTGATAGACTGTTCCTCTTTTTGGACCTTTATTTGATTCACAGTTGTCCCTTGCAGTTAAGCGCTCAATTGCATCAGTAGCGATTATTCTCTAGCTGCTTCATACCCATTAGCATCTAGCACATTATGCCTCAGAGGCAAGAGCTATGTCTGTTATTTCTCTTACGGTGATAGAGTTTTTCAGGCACAAAGTAAGTGCTAAACTTTTTGATGTACTGATAAATTCTGAGAACACCGTAATGACAGCACATAATCGAGGTGTGCGGATAAAGAACAAAGCGTCTGAGGCTCTACAGTGAGTCAGGGTGTGTCATTTGTTCTCCAAGGTCTTGTGCTTCAGAACTTAAGATTTGTGATTTACAGGTATGACAACGTTTACCAGTTACCGGAAAATAAAATAAAATAAAAATAAAAAGGACGTTGAGCTCTGTACTCAATATTTTTTTGGGTCAGAAAGACTTACCTACACTTGTTGTGGTTCAAATCTGGAATGGCCCCTAAAACCTCGAGTGCAGCCATGTTCAGAGGTGAAATCACTGAATCATGAGGGCTCTCATCCCTTTGCTGGATTAATAGTTTGAATGGATTTACTGGGTGGTGACTGTAGGCAGGGAGGGAGTGGATAGAGGAGATAAATGGTCAATGGGGACCTGGCCTTGGAGACTACATATGTTCCTGGTCTCTTTCGCTCTCTCTGCTTCCCAGCTGCCACAACTGATCAGCTTTCCTCATGTTTTATCATGCATCTATCCATCTATCCATCCCTCTCTCCCTCCATCAATTTCCCTTCTACTTTCTGGTGCACTTCAAAGTAAGTTGCAAGTATCAGTGTGTTATGTCTGCTTAATTCCCAATGTTCACCCTTCCCACATGATTAATCATGGCCCCAGATCAAACATCTGGAAAGTAGTAAGTCATGTTTATCAAGAAACATTTATAACTGAGTGCCTACTATGTGCCCTACACTTCAGATATAAATAAGTGAACTTCCAGGACAGAACAGCCAGCTTTCCAGCACTTTCCAACAATAATGTTCTCACTGACCTGAACCTCAAAGTGAGAAGATGCTGAGCTGTCCATTTGTGGCATCATTTGTTCTTCCATGAATGGTTGCAGAAAGTGCAGTCCTCAGCTTCAGGCACTGCAAACCAATGAATCAAACATAATGAGTCCGATGTGTCATTGACTAAAACCTAGGAAAAATGCTGTGGGTTCCACACCATTGCCTCCATTAAAGTCATATCTTGGGTTTTTATTATTTTGTTGCTGTAGACATTTTAACAGATTATTGGAAGTTGCATTTCCAATAAAAGTTTTCTTCATGCTTTTCCTATTTTCTCATAATTTTCTGATATAAAAGATATTATCTTTCATGATATCATCTCCCAAAATTAAGAAGGTTGTGAAGATAATAAGAATCACTTAAATATTTTAACATATAACATTGAATAAAGACTTGTGTGATATTGGCAGCACTGTTACATATATTCTACTTTTTCCTTCCTTAACCTTGTTAGCATATAAGGGAAGTATAGATGTTATCACCATTTTATAGATAAGAAATTAGAATATCAGAGAGAATGAGCCCCATGGACAATAATTTGTAGATCTGAAGTTCAAATCCCAGACTTCTGGCTCCAAATCCCATAATGTTTCCCTCTTTATTTTCTTTGTAAGAACAAAATAAAATTGTGTTTGGGCCATAAATTATCCAGCACTATATAAAATGAAATATATAATATATATACATATTTATATATGTATATATCACTGATACTTTAATTCAAAATGTTAAATATGTAGTACATTCACTATAAATTTACATATGTAGATATAGTGTGTATATGTATATACATACACATGTGTATATATGTATCATGCTCTCGGTATATGTATGCATATATGTGCACACATATACATACACATAACATGCAGACAGCAAGAAATAATTTGCATAGTTTTTCCCATGTTCCAAGTTTGTCTTAAGATTTTTTATTTAATACTCAGAGACTTCTTGTGAGCTGAGTATTAGTACCCCGAGTATTCAAAGAAAGTTGAGGTTCCACACATCTAGGTAATGTGTCCAACATCATACAGGTAATAAGTAAGTGAAAATCCAGGACTATATGGCTATGAAATCCATGCTCTTTGGCATAATACTATAAAGAAAGAAATAATTTTAAACACTACAAAAAGAAAATTGATAAGTGTTAAATTAATATATTAGATTTGGGCACCTACTGCCAAAAATATGTTAAAATCAATTTGTAAAAGAAGTGCATTGCTTGTCTTTGCTTAATCACTCCTTCCTTCATTTACTTATGCCATAAGCATGCTCCAAGCTAGGGATGCTGTGACAACTATGCCTGGGAGCCTGATGTCTCAGAAGGAATGCTAGGGAGAAAAAGAACTAAATTTCTCTTCATACTTGTTCCAAGTATGGTCTGTTTCACCTTAGATGTTGGCAACTCTATCTCTCCAGATGCTCTGGGCACAGATGTGGAGTCATCCTTGACTAATTTCTTTCTCACTCCTATATTCAATTTGTCAACAAATCCTGCTAGCTATACCTGCAAAATATATCCAGAATCCAAATATTTACTTCTGATTCTATGCTACTGTTCCAGTCCAATACACAATGATCTCTCATCCAGACTCCTATAAAATTATTTGTTTTGGGGGGGGAGGAAAAGTTATTGGGGATTTAACCCAGGGGCATTCTACCTCTAAGCTACCCCCCCAGCACTATTTTATTTTCTAACTTTAAACAGGCTCTCACTAAGTTGGTGAGGGCCTTGCTAAGTTGCTGAGGCTGGCTTTGAACCTGCGATCCTCCTGCCTCAGTCTCCCAAATACTAGGATGACAGGTCTACGCCATCATGCCCAGCCTCCCTACAATATTCTCTTAACTGGTTCTATGCTAACTTCCTTGCAGCTCCTGGTCAACACAGTAATCAGGGAGGTCCTATTAAAATTCCAAATCACATTATTTCATTTGTCTGTTCAAAACTTTGATGGATAACAATTCTGTTCAGAATAAAAGCCAAAGCCCAAAACCCAATTAAAATCTGGGTAAAGAATATGAATAGGCATTTCTTCAAAGAAGGTATAAAAATGAATAAGAAGTATACAAACAAATTCTCAACATTATCATCCATTTGGGAAATGTAAATCAAAGCCATTATAAGATCACATCCACTAAACTGCTAGAATTTTTTAAGAAAACATAACAAGTATTGGTGAGAATGTGAAAAAAATCAAAGACCACATCCATGGCTGGTGGTAGGATAAAATACTGTGGCTACTTTGGAATACAGTCTAGCAATTCCTCAAAATTCTAAAAACAGAGTTTCCATATGACCTGGCCATTCCACTTCTAGGTATATACCCAAAAAAAGTTAAAATACACTTCCACATAAAAAATTAAACATTAATATTTATGGCACAATTATTTTAAATTACCATGACATAGAAACAACATAAATGTCTACCAACTAATGAGTAAATAAAATGGGATATATCTATATAATGAGATAGTACCATAAAAAGGAATTAAGTTTAACATATACTACAACAGGGATAAGGCTTAAAGACATGAGGCTGAGTATAAGAAGCCAGTCACAAAATCCCACATATTATATAATTCCATAATTGAAATAATATAATTATGAAATATTGAGAATAGACAAATCTATAGGGCTATGGAGATTGATGGGAATGGCAGTGATCTGGTATCTTCCCCAAAACATTATCTTTGTGCATAGAGATTTTAAATGCACATTTATACTTGGTTCTCCTCTTCTTTCAATCATACAAAAGAATTGATAATCCCTGCTCCCCATATAAAGGGAGTCACAAGATTAGTTCCAACAAATGAATCATCTAATGGGTATGAGTTTCCTTTAGGAATGATGACAATATTCTAAACTGATTGAGATAATAGTTTCACAATTCTGTCATTACAGTAAAAACCACTGAATTACACATTTGAAATGGGTTAATTTCATAATATGTGAACTATACCTCAATAAAGTAGTGAGGGAGCAGTGTGTGTGTGCACACATGCACAGGTGCAAAATACTTAAAATGGCTTCTGAGGCCATACACAATCTGGTTGCTTCCCTCAGCAGTAATCCTCTGGTTTATACATATTCCCTCTCTCTTGTTCGCTCATCAGTAGTCACACACAGATCTTCTTGCTCTGCCACAGACCACTCATCTTTCAGCTCAAGACCTTGACATTGCCTGATCCCAATCTCTGGAAAGCCTTTTCTGGCATATTGACATCTCTTCCTCCTTCACTTCCTTCAAATTTTTGCCCAAATGTCATTTTCTGAATGAGGCTTAGATTGCAACACTCCCAAGCACAACAAATTGTCCTTATCCCAATCTGTTATCTTCCCTAAAGCATTATCTTTGTGCATAGATATTTTAAATGCACATTTATACTTGGTTCTGCTCTTGTTTCAAGCATACAAAAGAATTGATAATCCTTGCCCCCCCCCATATAAATGGAGTCACAAGATTAATTCCAACAAATGAATCATCAGCAGATTTGGCATATGCCATTTGTGTTCCAAAGCATAAACTGCCAGTTCAAGACCTTCCGCTGATGTCTTCCACAACTACCATAGTCATTAAGCTAATTATATCTTTGGACAGAGGTGCTGAAGACCAAAGCATCTGAGATTGTAGAAACAACACAGAGATGAGCATTTCCCTGAAGAGTTATCCAGACCTTGCTATATTTTCTATGTATAAAAAATTTTATGTTAAGAGATTGAAGTTATGGTTTTGTATGTTACCAGAGCACAATTGAGCCTATCCTAACAAATATGTCTCATAATGTTAATTACTAATTTATTTTTTTTGTTTTCCATCTCCTGTGTTTTCTTTATTTTTCATTGTCTCCCACAAGAATATAAAGGCATAATGGAGTGTGTTGTGTCTATTTTGTTACATATAACCCTAGCCCCTGAAAAATCACCTGTACATAGAAGTTATCAACAGATGTTGATTGGATGAATAGAATGAAAAGGTAAATCATTCTTTAAAGTATTATCAAAGAGAAACACCAAAGCACATCAGCACAGTGACCTGAGATAGTCAGTGGGTTAGAAACGTCTTTCTAATGAAATGACTCATAAGCTGAGTTCCGAAAAAGCAACAGCGAGGGTCAGATGATGCGAATTAAAGAACCAGAGAGGCATTGTCCTACAAGATCAGAGGCAAATACAATGCTGACCAGTGCTAGTGTGACACCAGTGCGGTGTCACAAGAGCCTTCAAAAGGAAGATCTGACCCCATCAGAGCCAGCAACAGTGTTAACAAAAGCCATCAGTAAGAGGAAGTAAAAACAAAATTGGGGAAAAGAGAAGATCACAGGCAGTCGGGTAAATGTGAGGCTCAGTGGTGTGTGTTAAAATTCATATAGAGAATGTAACAGAATGTATTAAAGTGTATACAGAAAGCATACAGGAAGAGTGAGGAGTGGACTGCAATTTTAGCTACAGATGAGAATGAGAGAACAGGAAGGCACTGCTCATGAGGTCAGGTGCTGGGCAGAAGCAGAAATGCCTATAGCATGGGTTTAAAACTACAGGGGAGCTGGGCGTGGTGGTGCACACTTGTAATCCCAGCATTTGGGAGGCTAAGACCAGAGGATCTGGGTTCGAGGCCAGCCTCAGCTACCTAGTGAGGCACTCCGCAACTTAGTGAGATCCGGTTTCAAAATAAAGAATAAAAAATAGGACTGGGGGTATAGCTCGAAGGTAGAACGCCCCTGAGTTCAATCCCCAGTACCGCAAAAAAATAAATAAATAAGTAAAACTATGGGGGAAACCAGCATAACTAGTGCTGATGTGTGTGTGGGGGGTGGTATTTTGCAGGCAAACCACCACTGCAAAGGCTGGTGGGATAAATAAAATGGAGTCAGATTGTTGTGAGCTAGACTCACAATGCTTGTTGCACTGTGAATATGATCTGAGCAGTGGATGAAAAAAAAAAAAAACCAGTTAGAAAAGTGACTTGGGCAGCAGAGGCAGAGCCATTTACATAGATTGTACTCAAGGAGTTCTCAATAATAGGAAAGTCGAATGGCCCAAATCATTCCTCCATTGAGCCAGTATTTATCAACAGCAACTACCATAGACAAGATTTTATAAGAAATGTTTTAATCAATGAAATAAATTTCTTCCCTCTCTGGGTCTAATATTTATAATAAATTTGAAGGATTGTATTTATAAATAATTACTCAGATGCTGCCCAGGTCAGAGACTAAAACTATAAATTGACTGTCCAAAATGTATCAAAAGCACTAGACAATTTAATTTCTTCTGGTTTCCCTTTACCTGAATTAATGCTTACTTAGAATTTTTTGCTTTGAATTAGAGACATAATTTAGTTGCTTCTGGGGATTTTGCACCTTTAGAGATTATCTTTAGAAAAAAAAATTGCCTTTGCCTATAATCCTAGTACTTGAGAAATTGAGGCAGGAGAGCCACAGGCTCCCAGCCAGCCTCCGCAATTCATGAGACCCTCAGCAACTTAAGCAAGACCCTATTTCAAAATAAAAAATGAAAAGGATTAGGAGTAAGGGGTGTAACTTGAAGGTAGAACACCCCTGGGTTCAATGCCCAGTACCACAAAAAGAAAAGAAAAAATTATCTATGAGAGGGTCAGCTGGTCTACAGCTTCAACTGAAAAGTTTATAGCTGGAACTAATTAATTTCCTTAGTAGAATATTATTGAACTCCTTCTTAATTTCTGAATAGGAAAACATCCTGAAGATGACTTCAATTCCACAAAGAAATAGTAGAGTTACTATGACTGGATAGGAGGAAAAAGCTACAGGAAGAAATAAGAACAGTGAATAGGAACATAATAAAAACTAGGGGTAAAATAATGTATGATCACGAATATGTAATCTGAATATCAAAAACATTTTAGATGGATTATTTTAGAAGATCACAATATATCTTAGCCTCTTCCACTTAGTAGTATCACAAAATTGCTCAACAATCATAAGTAATTCTCTCTCGAGTCTTCCAGAATGCCAAAATGATATATAGTTTCCATCAGGCAAACTGTCTGAGAATGATGTTTTGAAAAATAAATATGTAAAGTAACACTTGTAAATTATGAGACAATTTCCAAAAGAACTACATACTTATTTCTTTTTTTTGCCATAAGCTGACCTATCAATTAATCCTGAAATACTTACCCTGATGAAAGTCTTATATTAAAGAACTTAGGGCAGACACTTGTCTCAAATACTGGTATGCTGAATAGCAATAGAAATTATGCAGTCTAAAACAGCATGAAAACTAATATCATATGTCAAAGTTATTTCATAAAGTGCACTGAAAAGAGCTATAAAATTCTCTTGAAAAAGAAAATTCAGAGACTTCTGATTCTTCCAAGATGGAGCAGCCCCATTTGTCCAAGGTCCTCCTTCTCCCAAGCAAAAAACACTGGATGTAACAAATGTAGGAAGACCAAAGGGCAGAGAGAAGATGGCAGAGAACATAAAGACCTCTGAACTTGTGGAACTACACAGCAGTGAGTTCCCTGAGTTTTCTTACGGCTTCCCATATATCCTGCACAGCAGGCTTGCAACCTCAGCTGAAGGAAGCAGAAAGTTGATCTTAACTGCTCTCTTCCCCTCCCCACCTTTCCTTAAAGGAAGCATGCAAAGGTGGTCCAAATGCTCCATCGAATGGTTTCTGCATGGCTAAGGAGAAAGCTAATATTCTATCTTCTCCAAAGAGTGGAGCCAGGTGGTGTTTTGATTCTACTACCAAGTTAGCTTCACTGGGGCTGAGCAGGGAGCTGATTTTATCCCCACCCCAACCCCATTCTTTGATTTCCCCTAAAGGGCAGTTTGGAAGTAATCCGGAAGCAAGCTGAACCTCCAGCTCTATATGGAAGCCCAACCTCCATCAATCTCCAGGGCTTGATGCTGAGGGGAAAGCTCCAGTTCCTAAAGGTTGTCAAGTGTGTGTGTGTGTGTGTGTGTGTGTGTGTGTGTGTGTGTGTGTGTGTGTGTATGTGTGTATTACATCCCTATGACAAAATGATAAAAATGAAGAATAGATTGGCCAGATTAGGGATTGGGAAAGAGGTAAAAGAGAGAAAAAAAGTAGCTGTGGCTATAAAAGACTAACAGTAGAGATCATTGTGGTGCTGGAAATGTTCTATGTCCCTATGTCAATGTCTTGGTTGTCATATTGTACTATATCTTTTATATATTTTCCTAAAGTTACCATTGGAAGAAACTGGGTAAAGGGTACATGTGATCTGTCTGTATAGTATGTTTTGCAATTGCATACGAATCTACAACTGTCGAAAATAAAATGTTTCATTAAACAGAGACTTAATCAAAAGATTTGAGATCATCCGGGCGTGGTGGCACACGCTTGTAATCCCAGCATTTGGGAGGCTGAGACCGGAGGATCCAGGTTCGCAGTCAGCCTCAGCTACCTCTTGAGGCATTCCACAACTTAGTGAGACCCTGTTTCAAAATAAAGAATAAAAAATAGGGCTGGGGGTGTAGCTTAGAGGTAGAATGCTCCTGGGCTCAATCCCTAGTACCGCAAAAAAAAAAAAAAAGATTTGAGATCATCTGTTATAAGGGATCTGTCCTGTAATTGATAAATTAAGTATTATAATTTTCTTTTGTATTTCAACAAAAATTGTAGGTTTGCTTTGTTAGGACTCAGAAAATAATATGCCACTTGGACTTCCATCTGAGAACACCTGGGAGTGGCAATGTCAGGGAAGGGCTTTCTGTGACATTCCCTTATCCACCTAAAGACTGCATGGGCCAAAGAGGAACACAATTACTTTCACATCTTCTTACTGACATTTCATTAACCAAGAAGGATCAAATTGGTATTAAACAGATGAAGAGATTAAAAGCCAAATGTCATGCCTAGAGTCCAGATGAATTTTGTCCCAGCCCCTTTCATCTACTCTAAAAATCATTTATTCCTCCTCTGAAATTGCCTACAGCCCCACTTCTCTTTCCTCTATGAAGAGGATGCTAAAGCCTCAACTATGTGGCCCAACTTTGACTCCATATTTTGTATGGCTCCTGGGGACATGTGCACATTAATAAATCTTTTTGCCTTTATGTCTGTTAATCTACTGTCAGTTTTTTTTCAATAAATTCGATTATCAAACTTTCAGAGCTTTCCTACAACTTCTACCATAGATTCCCAATGTTATTAATATTATGGGGGAGGGGGTGCTGGAATAATCCAGAGGGTTAATAGTTGACTTGGGTATAATTGGGAACATTTAACACAAATAAGGGGGTGGTGCTGAGTTTTGTTTTGTTTTGTTTTTTTTCTGAAAATGGGACAGTAAGTCAATATATTTAAGAATCTATGTACAGTGTAGTAGTAACCGCCACGGCAATTTTCTGAAGGTGAGGCTAAAGTGTTTTTCTTCCCTTGGTATACTTACCTCTATGTTAAATTCTATCAAATTATTATTCATTCACTCAGTCATTCAACACACATTTATAAGAAAATGCTGTGTCTTCTGTTCTAAGTTATAGAAATAATGTAATGAATGAAAACAGATTGAAGGTTGCTTTCTGCAGCTAACCTTTTGTGAGAGAATCACTCTGTCTCTCATTCATTCTGGTCAACATAGTCCTTTCCCACTATGTGATCAGATTAGCCACTTCGTTCAGCCCTTCTCACTACATGAATCAATTGTGCTGAAAGGTCCGTGTGTTTCCTGCATTCCACTGTGTTAGGTTAAAATACTTCTCCCTCTGTGTTATCAATCTTTAGTAGAACTAAAACTGCTCTGAAGACAGAGAGAGCAGGAAACAGAAAGAATGTGACTCTCTGAGAGACAAGAAGAATTTTACTGGAAAACCTACCTAAACTGATGATGTTCAGAATGCAGGATTAAGCCAGGCATGGTGGGACAAACCTGTAATCCCAGTACTTGGGAAGCTGAAACAGGAGGATGGCAGCTTCAAAGCCAGCCTCAGCAATGTAGGAAGATCCTGTTTCAAATTTAAAATAAAAAGGGCTTGAGGTTTTCTTAGAATGCTCCTAGGTTCAATCCACCTTACCAAATAATGTAGAATCAGTTCTTAGACTGTTTGCTTATTTGTTTGTTACTGTTTATGTTTATGTGGGAGACATAATTCAATGGAGGAAACCCCAAACCAAATCTAGGTCTCTTCTTATTGACACTAATGATTTCATGTTTTCCAGTGAGCATCTAAACACCTACTATAAGCACTATGAAAAATGCAAAGATAAATCTGCCATGGACACATTCATCAAGGAATTCTTAGTCTTAATGACATTGACTGACTTGGATCAGGGCATATGTAGGAATAGGACATAAAAAATGGGCCATAGGAACCAAATGGACAGGACTAACATACAAAGTCAGATTTCCTTTCCTAATCATATCAGTGATGGTGTCCAGCGTAGCCTATGACATTTGTCAGTCAGATGAAAAGCCAGATAAAAACACAAAGACTAGAAAAACATGAAAGCTAGTGACAACACCAATATTGAGCCATAGGGAGCTTTCTATATAGCTGGAAACAGCAGCTCCTTCATGGCTTATAGTTCTAAGACATGCATAAAGAGGCAAAGTACATGCCTCTTTATGCATGTCTTAGATGAGAACAGTGAGTGCATGCCCCATTACCATTCAAATACCAACTGAGACTTTTCAGATTCTATCAACTCAGCATAGAGAGACATAAACAGAAGAATATTCAAACTTGTCTACTTCTGCATTACAGCCATAAAGAGATTGTTTACCCAGCTAAAATCCTTCATGTGAGACACAAGAGCACTATAACCAAACATCCAAACCCAATGGCATGGCTGGACTCCTTGCAGAAATATGGTAATAAACTAACAAATAAGACAAGGGTCTTATGCTCAGTTTAACTATTTCCCTAAATAAATCAACCATAATACTAAGAAAGTAGTTTGTATATTTACCTCCCTGCAGTAAGGATCCTTAACAGTTATCTGAATTCATCCCTGGTGTCCATCTTGGCTCTTATACTATACCTCTTTAGAGATAATCACCCAAACACACAAAAGAAGTTTCAGATTGATCAGCGGGATTCATAAATGTCATAACTCCAGGAATTAAGAGAGAATTAAGAGAATTCTGGATTCCTATTCAATTCAATCAGGTTAGAAATATCTGAAAGGAAAACAATGAAAGCCAATAAAAGTTGTACTGGAAAAAATACCATAAACATATAGCATCATTACATTCACAAAATGTATTACAGTTATATTTATTTCGACAATATACCCTCCCAAGCAGTTTAACACATCTTTCAAAGTATAGTATCCAGTTTACTCTCCCTAAAGTACCGTATAAAAGGTAATGCCACCCCAATGCACTCAACACTACTTCTGTAGCAGTCCATTAGAGCTGCGTGTAACCTTGTGTCTCTGCAGTAAATTGGATCTTGAGCCACCTGATCCCAGGACTGTTGTGACAAACACCATTAGAACGAACAGACAACAGAAACAAGAGCCTCTGTTTCATCTGACAGCTCTGTTTCTTTGTCTTTTTTTGAAATGACCATCATCATCCAGAGACCTGAAAGGTTTGAGTTATTGGGTAAAATAAACATCCCTGTCACCCTTCAGACACTGCTGTTGCCAGGCAAGGGCAGGAGTGACTGGGCCAGTCTATTAGATGGCGACCAAAGGAGTCCAGTGAAATGTGACACACAGGATTCCCAAGAAAGGAATGGTGAGGCCAGGAGAGCTGAAGAAAGCCAGGGTTGATTTTGTTCCTCACCAGTGAGGATCTTGGTCCATTGGTTATTCTGTACAAAAGGTATTTATTCATTCTCATCCCAAGTCACTGGAATAAGGACCACAGCCTTTCCAGAAAAGCTATGTTATAAATTGGTCCAGTTATGTATAGGAGGAAGACCACACAGTGGAATTTAAGGGGACCTTATGAAGGCACAGGAAGTATCTTGTTAGAGATTTCTTAGTGTCTAACAGGCATCTCCAAGGCATGAAGACATAAAATTCAGGGGATCATATGGATTTAGGTAAAATTGGGGGTAGGCAGATACATGGGACTACTCATGGCAAAGAATTACCCCTGGCTGGTTGCAACTGAGTTAACTGGGGAATGTGAGAGCTATATCACTGGTTAGAGAAAAGTGGTTCTGACTCACTGTGAAAAAAAAATCTAAGATCTATTTGAAACAGCATGGATGAACCTGGAGGACATCATGTTAAGTGAAATAAGCCAGACACAGAAAGACAAATAGGGCATGATCTCACATGAAGAATCTTAAAAAGTTGAACTCATAGAGGCAGAAGGTAGAATGGAGGGGGGAAGATGTTAAGAAGATGTTATTCAAAGATAAAATTACAATTAACTAGGATGAATAAGTTCAGGAGATCTATTATACAGCATGGTAACTATAATCAATGACTATGTGTTACCAAGTGTGGTGGTACATGCCTAAAATCTCAGTACTTAGGAGGCTGAGACAGGAGGATCACAAGTTTGAAGCCAGCCTTAGCAACTTAAACAGACCCACAATAACTTAGGGAGACCCTGTTTCAAAAAATAAAAAGGGATGGGGGCATAGCTCAAAGGTAGAATGACCCTAGGTTCATCCCTAGTCCAAAAAAAGTCTATATTCTTGAAAATTTCTTTTTTTTTTAATTTTTTATTGTAGTAATTCGTGCAATATAGCATACATCTTTGTTAAGTACAAGTTGTTAACAACATATTTGCACACAATTCTCATTTGACCCCTTCCCCAATTCCCACCCCATTCCCTCCCCCTTCCTCCCCCTCAGGTTCACTTCAGTGAGTGACCTTGATATGATTGTGTAAGTACATCATGTGCTTTAGGGCGTCCCTCTGCCCCATACGTCCACTACAATTAAATCAACTTCTTTGCTTATCGAGGATCTCTCCTTTTTTCTTGAAAATTTCTAAGACACTATATTTTAAGTATTCTCACTCCCAAAATAAGTATGTTATATAATGCATGTCAATTAGTTCAGCTTGGCCATTTCACAATATATACATATTTTAAAACATCATGTTGTTATAGAACAAATATGTAAATAAATTTTATGTGTCGATTAAAGTTATTAGTTAATTTTAAAAAGACAACATCTAATCTCTGAACTGTCCTAATCTCAGAAAACAATGAAGTGATGATAGAGAGAACATTTCCTCAGAAACCATGTGATTTGCAAATAATGGGGATTCCTTGGGCCCAGAAAAATCAGTCAGGTTCTATAGAGACACAGTCTGCTGGGAGGCGTAATGGAACTCAGAGATTAGCCAAGTCAAACCTTCTTCTTACAGATGTAAACGACACCCAAGGAAGGAGAGATGGTTTGTCCAAGAGTAGCTGGAGAATGTCAAACAACTATAGGTCGTCTCTGCCTCTTTAATGCCAACTCCCATTCCCTTTTTTCCCGTAGTTGCCTCATTTAAACGTTGGTCTCATTACAAGAGAAAAACCTGGTGTTATGGGTTGAATTGTATCCTCCCAAATTCAAATGCAGCCATCATAACCCCAGTACCTCAAAATGTGACCTTCTTTGGGGATAGGGTCTATAAAGAGGCAATCAAGTTAGAGCAAGGCCATTAGAATGGACCTTAATCCAATGTGACCAGTGTCCTTATAAAATGGGGAAAATTTGGACAAAGATACAGGGAAATATGCCACCAAGTGAATTGCCTGAGAAGCAGAGGGCCTGGGAGAAATCCTTCCCCTCAGAAGCAGGCAATCCTACTGACACCTCAATTTCAAACTTCTGATCTCCAGAACTGTGAAAAAACAAACTTCTATTGTTCAAACCACTCTGTTTGTGGTCTTTTGTTACAACAACCCCAGAAAACGAGTATGTCTGCAAACCATGCAGAAGATGATACAGAAAAATGTCAAACTCTCCCTCTCATCTTTGTAATCTCAAGCCCTTTTTTAACCAATGTTAGCATTTTGGAGTGTGCCTTTTCTGCCTTTTCCACACACATGATTTTCATTGATGTATTTTTAATAAAATTACATAGTATGTATTATATAATATACCTTTTTTTAATCTAACAATAAATCACAGGACCTTCAAGGTGGATATGAAGCACTCTGACTCATTCTTTTTAATGGCTGCATAATACTAAATCACAGATATTTATAATTTTCTTACTGGTTAACAATTAGGTTGTTTCAGGTTATATATCATTACAAACAATGCTGTATTAACATACATGGACATATATACTTACATGTTTCCATTTTTTTTATTGTAATAATTCGTGCTTTGTATTTATACATTTTTGTTAGGTACAGATTGATAAAGACAAATGTGCACACATTTCTCATCTGACCCTATCCCCAATTCCCACCCCACTCCCTCGCCCTCCCTCCCTCTCAAGTTCAGTTCAGTGAGTGATCTTGATATAATTGTGTAAGTACATCATGTGCCTGTATGCTCTCCCCCCCCCCACCCCCCGTCCATTCTCTTCGGTTAAGTCTACTTCTTTGTTTATCGAGGATCTCTACTTTTTCATCTGGGGACCCTCTTATGTCCCATCTACTCCCTAACATCCGCATATTAGGGAGAACATATGTTTCTTTACTCTTTGTGAGTGGCTAATCTCACTTAACATAATGTTTTCCAGTTGCATCCATTTCCCTGCAAAGAACATGATTTTGTTCTTCTTTGTGACTGAGTA
>PVLC010000701.1:0-185631 GCA_004027655.1 Graphiurus murinus
GAACAAAAATTTGACTTAATGGAAGGTAACGGAGGAGGGGGGGACACCCTAATGAGCATGATGTACTTATAAGATCACATCAAAGTCAATCACTAAACTGACCAGGAGATAGGGGGAGGGTGGGTGGGAATTGGGGAAGGGTTAATGAGAAATATGTGCATGGATGTCTTTACCTGTACTAGTTTGTACCCAACAAAAAAGTGTAATTAACCCGGTTGTACCCAAAAATGTATAAAATTCCATGCTAAAAAATTAAAAAAAGAAATAAAAAATTAAAAAAAAAAAAAAAATGTTATGTGTTCAGAAATCTTTGTCTTACTTTCAAGGTACTCCACTGCATCACCGCTGATGTAGTGCTTTAATTGTTCTGTCTCGTCTTTCTACCTGTAATAATAAAAGTTTCCTTAAGCTTACAGCAGTGCAGTTCTGGTTATTTTTTCTAAAACTAGCTAAGAACAAGAAGCCAGGGGGACAACCCAAACTGTTACAGTTACCACTCGGCTCAGAGACGAGGGTGCCTTTAGGGGACTCAACCTTAACCTGACAGCAAAAAAAAGGGTGCCTTCTATGTTGATGTTGTTGCTATAGATAAATTCGCTCTCATTCACCCCGTGGCTCTGTTGTGCAAAATTGTTGCCTGGCATTATGGAGTGCTCATCGTTTCCCAGGGGAATCACAGACTTAATCGGGGCGGGAAATGGAGAGGGTATTTGTGGAGCAGTGTACCTGGGCACCACGGAAGTGTGTTGAGAGCACTGGGCCTTTGAGCCGATGGGCTCTCATCCTGACCATGATGGATGAGAGTGTGACCTGGGGGAGTTGCCACTTCTCTGTGCCTCATCTTTTTGCATCTGGAAAACAAATCAGTGGGTCTCTATGTGGATGGAGCCGCACAAACCATTGAAATGCAAAATGAAGGTACTGGACCTTCTATGGATAATTTTATCTCTAAGTGTCTCTGTCTGGACAGTGTCTGGTGCCGTATGTGAGGCAGTTGTGTCACCTGGATGTTAACAAGGGGGTAGAGGGGAGCTTCCTTAAGTACAACATTGACAATGCTCTTCTTACTAGTTCCTCAGCTTTCGGCTTTGCAATTCACCCAGGCCCCATTCAAATGTATTTTCTAGTTTGAACTAAACAAACCTTTTCAAGACAGACTTTAAAGATTCATGCAAAGAAATGGGTGGATTAAAGATAACTGCAATCATGCAAGGACAAGAAAACAGCAAGAAAGTGGCAGAATTGACCCTTGCCCTGTTCCTGGAATAATCTCTCCATCGGTATCCTTGTGTGCTAGACACAAGGAAGATTCAATTGATTTAAAACATTCTAGTTCTCTAAGCTTCCAAAGGCGGATTCACTTCTTGTTAACACAGTCTGTATGGTGCCCTCGGTGCCATTTTGAGTTCTTTTTCAGCTTTGCCAGTCATTAAAAGAAAGTATGAAAATAAAGGAAACTTTTGAATTGGTGTATCAAAAGCATAATATTTGAGAAAATCAAAAATTTTCTCAAAGCGCAATTCCAAGACATTTTTAAAAAATGATGCAAATTCTACCATATCACTCCCATGAGAGACTGGATTATGAACCCTGCTGGGTTTTTGTCATTTTCCACCAAAAGGTGAATGTTGAGGAGAGTTTTACTAGTTAATGCTAGGTTGCCCATGGTGTGTTCATCTCTTTGTACAGAACAGCCTTTCTTTCACTGACAGAAAAATTCTGCCTAAAATCCAAAAAATTGTCAACATAGTCTACCTCACTCTCTCTTGCTGATTCCGGAGAGGAGAGCAAGGCTGGGTTTCATCACCAGGCATCGCTTCCAGGAGATTCTGCAAAGCCTCTGGCTGTGTGGACTCCGGGCAGGATGTGATTCCTCTGCAGGGCTCCGGGCTGCCACACAGCACATGGGTGCCACCAGGGCAGCCGGCTCACTACCAGCCATGCAGATGCAGATGGCTCAGCAAGGTTTCTTCCAGAACCCTCAACACCAGACAGCCAGGCAGAACATGCCCGGAGAGAGTAGGGAAGACGGAAACAAGAAAGAGCTCAGGGACCCTCAGCCCTGCCCAGAAGAACCAGCCTCCCCGTTAGTCCTCTGTACTTGCCATTCTCTCTCCCTGGAAAGTCTCAGTTCTTGCTGCCCAAGTGACAAGTATGTACCTACTGCAGCCACTGGCATCACCTGCCATTGCCCGTGCCCAGTGAAGGGCCTGGGGCTGAGCCGGTGCTCAGTGCTCTACGCACATGTGTGGAATGAATGAGGGAGAGTCACACGTAATGCTCAGTAGAACCTCTGAATGTACGGTATCTGAGTAACGAAGCTGAAAATAGAGAATGTTTAATATTGGATATGCACATTGCATTCCTCAAAATTTGCCCTTTTGGCTACAAAGAACACCTCAACATTGTTTGAAAAATAAAATTCCCTAGTGGAGATCATCTTCTCTAATCACATTTCAGGAAGTTTAAAAACAAGCACCAGAAGTAACAAACACAAACGAAGCAAAACAAACAACAAAACAGCATCTCTAGAAATCTCCAAATTCCTCTAAATGAACTTGGACCCAAGAATCACCAAAACCTAACCTGGAAAGTTGGACATACCTATCCAAATCTGTAGAGCAGATCTAATGCTGTTAAAAGAGGACTCATGGCGTTTAATGCTTAGAACTAAAACTGAAAGTGCGGAAGTGAGTCGGACAGTTGAGCATCCAGTTTGAAAATTAGAAATGGAAAAAAATGAATCACAAGGCAAAGCAGAGCAGTGGAAGTAATCCTGAAACAAAATGTTTTAGATCTCAGCGGATCTGAAAGCTGGATGCAGTAGTCAAAGAGCTGATTATAGGGTGGCTATAATTTTTTTCTTTTAAACAGAAAATGCGGAAACATAAAATTGAAAATGAGAAAATAAAAAACCGAAGATTTAGGGGAAAACAATGGCCTCCCAGGATTCTATGCAGGGGGGTAGAAGTTAGGGGAGCTGGCCTGGGCAGCCCTGGTCTGGGCCCCTGATCATCACCTGGCCCCCACTCTGACGTGTCAGCCCCCCCGGGTGACTCCCTCCCCCCATGAGAACACCACCTCCTCTTGGTGCGGTTCCCTGGTTTCCTGGGCCTGGATATGGGATCAGGCTGGGGAGGTGGCGTACTTTAGATGTATTTGCTGTATAGGAGCATTGGAGGTCTTGCTTTGACCTTTTTAAAAAGTATTTTTCTGGTTTGTTTTGTTTTGGTGGCACTGGAGTTTGAACCTCTGAGCTACACCCCCCATCCTGATTTTTTTTATTTCTTATTTGGAAGCAGGGTTTCACTAGGTTGCTGAGGCTGGCTTCGAACCTGCGATCCTCCTGTCTCAGCCTTCCAAATACTGGGATTACAAGTGTGTGCTACTACACCTGGATCTTTTCTGTGTTTTTTATATACTAAGAAAGATAAGTTTTAAAATCAAAATGACAGATTCTGGATAGAAAGGCCCCTATGGTTAGGAAGATTGAGGGGAGGGCATGACTTTCTTCTGGGACTCTCATGTGTGTGTTTATGGAATGAATGATGGACAGGTAGGTGATGGGACAAAGCCAGCATCTGCTGACCTTCAGGACACCATCTAGACCTTGGACTCTGCTTAGAGCTTAACCCATTAAGTCCCATGTTTTCAGTTCTGTGAATATGTCAACAAAATGGATGCAGGCACATTAAATCAGGTTGGAAACCATAATCTGGAGCTTTATATATCCCTTATACAGTTTTTTTCCATACATACAGGTGAAAAATACCCTTTTAAATGCTCCAATCATTCACCTATTACTTTTCTCAAAAGAATAGAACTCTAAAGATACATTTAAAGTGATCAAAAGTGGCATATTTGTTGCTCAACTTAAGTTTTTTATAGGTGTCCTATAGATATGATGATGGAAAATAATGTGTTAATGCCCAGGGGAAAAGCCACAGTTGCTGGGAGATGGAATGGGCCCAATAATAGCCTCACATTTTATAAACTATTAATACACAAATTCACCGTGTCCCACAACAGGGTTCTGAATGACCACCACCCAGACTTTCTTGGCGTCTCTTCTGCATCTAACTACATGTTCTCACCATCCCCCCCCAAATCCCCTGGGAGCCCCTTCTCCTCCATTCCCGTCTCTGTTTTAATTCACACCAAATCCACTAGAGTCTTGTCAGGACAGTCTGTAAAATAGTTCCCAAATTGGTGTGTTCCCCCTCTCCAAAAACTTCCATCCTCGTTGAAGCCCCCTCATTTCTTGTCTGGAGTATGGCAGCAGTCTCTTAGAGGGCCTTCCTACTTCTGCTCTTTGTCCTTCTGGTATTCCCCATAGAATTATCAGCTCACCCTCCTGGTTGGAGCTTCCCAGAGTTGTCCATCTGGTTTTTAATAAAATCTAGACTCCTTACCTCGGAAGGACGTGTCTCCAGCATCTGCCCCTGCCATCCCCCCCTGCACACGGCAGCTTCAGCCATCGTTAACTTCTTGTCTGCTCCCCAAGTTTGCTCCTGCCTCAGAGACTTGCATTAGCCCCTCTCCAGCAATGTCCCTCTGAGGCAATGAGTTGTTTTTAACTGAATTCAGCTTAAATATCATTTCTTTGGATCCAATCCAAGACCCCCCCCCCCCGCCACACACACACTATACACTCTGACACAACTCCCTGATATATTTTCAATATCGCATGTACAAGGCAATCCTAAAGTCTTCCTGCATTTCCATGTTTGTATAGAAATGGCTGGTACTATGTGTCTCTTTGTCTCATTTCCTCTTCGCCCAGAGTCCTAACAAGGAGTTGGGTTAATTTCCTTTCTTATCAGATTTGCTATGAAGCTTTTCTTTAGCCTTTCTAGGCCAAGGGAAGTCTTATTCCCAGATACTCAGGGAACACTCCTGCCCTGAAAGCCAGGCCTCCTTGGCCCTCATGCTGCAGAACCAGGCAGTCTCCATCCCCATGCTAGCATCTTGCTTTTTGTGCTTTTTAAGTTTTTTTATTTTATTTTATTTTTTGCCTTTTGGGATGCAAAGAACACATCAACATTGTTTGAAAAATTAAATTCCCTAGTGGAGATCATTTTCTCTAATCCTTGGAGGCCGTGTAAGCCTTGGACCCCTGCTCTCAGCAGCCCTAGAACTGGCCTTGCTAAAGCAAAGTCCTGGGGGTGGGGGTAGCTTCCCTCCAGAGTTACCCACTGTGTCTTTTTTGCAAAACCCAATTTTCCAGGCATAGTCTCAGGTCCCACCAGACATGTGTTCTAGTGGGTAAATGTTGAGTGACAGTCTGGGTTGGAGGGGAAACCTAGACGTCAAATCCATGTGAGCCGGGCAGGGAAAGACATCGAGTGTCGGGGGCCAGCCCTCGAGGCAGCAGGGTCAGGGGTCCCTCGTTAGGTGTGGATTGTGACGAGGTCGCACCTTGCACCGAATGCAGTGTTGAAAACGTATCTGTTTAATTCATGTCAGTCACTGTTTCTTATACTGTCTTTTACGATGAGGCAGGAATTTTTACTGACTTGTTTTTTTCTAAAGTTGAGTGGGTACATCTTTAACTAGAAAAGCTATTTTCCATAGTATTTGATGGGATTAAGAAAACAGCAAAGGTTACAGAATACAATACGTATATAAAAATTCTTTTAGTACAAAAACAGTGGTAAAGGTTAACGACGGAGAGGAAATTCTATTCATTAGATTAAATCTTCACTATTTGCTCAGCTCTTGTCAGGCAGCTAGAAAGTAGTTAATATGTGGTGAAGACAAGGGGGAGGTGTTTCAGAGAGAGAGAAACTATCTGTCTTAAAGCTTTCTTCACTCACAGATAAAGAACAGTAGACCTAAGTATCTTTGGTTTAGTAGTTAAGCTTGCAAAGTCCAATTCCTGATGTTTGTAAAAGGTTAATGAATATCTCTGAGGCAAGCTGAGGCATTGTCTTTTAGCTAACATTGAGGAATCACAATCCATTTAGCCATCCTATGTCTCTAAGAAATTTTTCTTTATAATTAATGTGAAAGCAAAACCCAAAGCACTCCAAATTTCCAGAATATAATAATGCAAAGTGGGAGATGCCACGCGATCCTTCTTTTGGAATCATCTGCCTTGCAAGATTCCAGTGGGACCAAGCCCTTGCTCAAGGCCCAGCTATTAAGGTGATGTTGTAATCGAACCTGTGTCAGGTAGTCCAATTTCCATTTAAGGAGCTGGGCTGGTATGTTTAAGAGAAACCGTGCAGGCCACCAGGCAGCATGAGATGGGAGAGGAGAGCAAGGAGGACACCAAAGCAGTTCAGTGGCAGGTTTGCCTTCTTCCTACAGCGCAAGTGAAGGGGACCAACGTGGGGGCCACCAGACGCTGGCAACAGGATCTGTTGGCGCATCCAGATGTTTGCTCCTTCTGGCAGCCCTGTGATTGACTCTGCCTCACACTAGGGCATTGGTGGTAAGTGAAGTACGTGGCTGCCTGGATCTTGACTGCCTGTGGTCCCCCGTGGTTCCCCTTGGAGAAAGGTGGGGTGAGGGGTGTGGAGGGAGGGCTCTGTGCCATGGACAGACATGATCATTCAGAAGAGCGGCTCCCACTGAAGCATTAGAGGATTAGTTGGAATCGTGGGCTGGAGAGATCCTCTAGGTACAAACCTTTGCTCCTGCTTTTAATCAGACTAAAAAAGTAAAGAATACATCCAGAGGTACATCTGCTCCGCCTCATGAGCTCCCGAGAGGAAGAGGTGCGCACCCTCTTCGGGCCTGGGTGGGGTGTGCCAGGCAACCTGCAGCTGACTCACTGCCTCCCCTAGGAAGGTTGGGCTTGCCTAGAGCTCAGAGAGGGCTCAGCCGATGCCACCACCTTTTTGTATTATTATTAGTCACCAAATGCAGTTAGTTTGCTTTGTCGATTTCAGTTGCTTAAAAGATGCCATAGCAGCTATTGCTAGTCAAGTGACTTAATGTTTGTGAGGAGGAGTTTAGAACAGTGCCTGGCACTGCTAGCTACTCCTCTAATAATAATGCAGCTATAGCGAGCCAGGGGCTGACTTCTGATCACCTGTGAGAGACAGCTCTGCCCCTGCCTCTGGGCGATTGGAGCCCTGCTGATGGGCTGTTCCCTTGCCTGGGGGAATTATTAGTGTGAAAGAGAAGTGGATGGGGTGACTGCTTCTTCACACAGTTATCTGTTCTGAGTATCTGACACTGATGTCTTTCCAACGAAATCCTCCCAATGGTCCCAGACGCATGTGTCTCTTGTATCGTGGGTGCACACTGCACCTGAGTTAGTGAGACAAGATCCTGTGTGTTTGCAAGGGCCAGAGTGGTGTCCATTGAGTCGGACAGGAGGCCTTTAATGAGTCACCTCTGAGGTGGCTGCTCCTGGCCCCACTGATGGGGGCCTCACATGGTTCCATGTGGCTTGGAGATAGAGACTCATGGTAAACCTTCCTCGTCAGGCCTCTGCCTGCATCCTGGATGCTGAGGAGAGAGAAAGCCAAGGCCTTTGTGGGGACACACGGTCACATGCACCTCCTTGGTACCCTCTGCCCTCCTGCACCTTAGGACACTCACTAAGCCTCAGACACTGGGCCTCGTGGTTGCCGGCCCAGGGTGGGGTATGAGCTCAGGTCTCTGAGCATGAGATCCCCTGTGTCAGGTTGCCTGTCCCTGAACCCTTGCGCTTGTACCACTGGAATCCTTGCTTTCTTACCGTTGTCCCCAGTCTCCTAGGACAGTCCCAGCTCCAGTACTCCTCGGGCTCCTGCTTCTCTTCTGTTGGTGGACTCACCTGGTCCTGCAGACAGATGTGAGCCTGCCGTCCTCGCCACATGGCTAGCTCCTCAGCCGGCCCGCCTCACAGTCTCACCAGGGCTGCACAGGTGTTCTGGACAGACGCCCACCCAGGTCTGACCCTCATAGACCACCCTGTGGTGGCCCGCATGGCCCACAGAGGGGGTTCTGGGAGCTTTGGAACTCAAGGACGGTCAGCCAGACTTCTATTGGAAGCAGAGTCCCAGTTGTGCATCCGATAGACAGCTCTGCCACTGACCAATACCTGTCGGAAAGGGCAGGCTCGCCCCTGGGACCCTGGGCAAATGCCAGAGTGTCTCTTGCATTTGTTCAACCTTTCATGAAGGCTCCTGGTGGGAAGAGGTGAGCACTCATGATTATCTGGCAGACTGTCCCTGCCCCGGTGTGCTTCAGTACAGCACATCCAGTTTCAAAACGGTATTAATTTCCTGCTTCTGAAATTAATATTCCACCATCTCGACCAACTCCTCTGGTGGGACAAACAATGTCACCTGCTGCTATCCCATGAACAACTAACTACGTACCCCCTCACGTGTGCTGTTAGGCGCAGAGTGTATGGCTGGGGGTTTACACTAGTGACCCCGAGAGGGCTTTTCTCCTCCTCTCACCCTGAGAGACCTGACCAGGTGCCACCAACCACCGTTCTGTGCAGCACCTGTGAGCCAGAGAACCACACACAGAGCTGGTGTGAAGACAACAAAGCACATCAAAGGGGCAGGTGAGGTAGCAACACTGTACTCTGCTTGGAGGTTGGAAAGCAGAGTTGTTCTTGTTGTCCAAAGCATGTGCTTTTAGCAGCATACCTGAATTATGAGCCTACCTATTCTCTTCTAAAAATAGACACTTGATAACAAGTATGGAGCTGCTATTTTTTTAGTTTTAAAAATCTTGACTGTATTGGGGACATTGCATTCATTTTGGTGGGGGAGGTCTATCTAGCCTGCCTTTCATTTTCTCCACGTCCTTTCCTTGCATGGCTTGCCCAAATATATCCTGCAGTTTTATACCTCTGGGCCTTTGCAGTCCCCCATGGCTGCAAGGAACACAGCTGTCTCCTGCTGTGCCTCTCTCATTCTCAGTGACCAAATGCCTACTCATCCATCAAGACTCAGCTCAGCCTCCAGGAAGTCCTTCTTGTCTCCCCTCCACCCCACCCCGGAAGCTCCTCCCCACGGATCTTATATACTGGGGCATACATTTCCCTTCTTCCTGACCATATTTTAATGGAAAAAATTCAACCGTGTCTCTCTTCCCCTCTAGGCTGGAAGCTTTGTGGCAGGAGGGAGTGGATGCTCATCATGGTGGTGCTTCCTGATGCGATGGTGTACCCTGACACAGGAGGGATGCTTAGGTTGGTGGCACATGCCCCTGCGCCGCCCTCTGTAGAGGTGCCCACCCTGGATGCCTGCCCTCCTACCCTCCTGAGAGGAAGCGTCCTTGGGCGCATCTGCCTTGGCACTTCTTCATTTTTGTAGTGGCTGGGCCGGGCTGCTCAATAAGTATAGTTCTGTAATCTATATACTCTGTAGTCTATATCAGGAGTTCTTAATTTTTTTTTTTTTTTTTGGTGTTGAGACCCCTTATCATCTTAAAAAAAGAAAAAAAGATGAGGACACTAAAGAGTTTTTTTTTTTTTAAATCTGGGTCCAACTTATTGGTAGTGATTATATTATGAATTGAAATAGCAAAATTAAAAAATCTATTAATTTAATAGAGCTCATAATAACCCTATTACATGCTAACACAAATGTTTTTGAAGCAAAAATATTTAGTGAGAAGGGTGGCATCGTTTTATGTCAGGGTTTCTCAGCCTGGAAACGATTGCAATTTTGGACTGGAAGCCTCTTCCTTGCAGGAAACCCCCTAGTGCGCGGTAAGTGGTCACAGAACCATTTGTTTCTACCCACTAGATGTTACTAGCACTCTTTATCCCGGTTATGACAACCAAAAAGCTGCCTAATGTCCCCTGGGCAAGGGGAGGGAGGAAACGGCACACCAGGGTGAGAGCTGCTGTTTGATTAATTTGCAAAATTTTTTAATGCGTCCACTAATAGGAGACATCTGGATTCTAATATCTGCTTCTGCATTCAGTCTGTTGCAATCTGTTATTTTGGTTGGAGTGGATGATGAAATTTCAGCCTCACACAGATACATGAGTGAAAAGGGAGAGGTGTTTTAATAGCCTTTTAGAGATTTGCAGTTCTTTGATGCCACATGGTAATTCAGCAGGTGATGGTTCCTTAAAGGTTGCTGCAATTTGAAACCTAAAACTGCATCAATAAGCTTTTCCTACTCTGTTAAAGTGTGTAAGTTTACCTTGGATTTTGAAAGGATCCTTTATCTATGTGAAGTTTCCTGACATCCTACGTTAGTCATTTGGGAAATATTTGTGCAGGCCTTTTAAAAGTAGATGCATCTCACAATACAACATGGAAAAAACTATATGTTAATCTTATTAGAAAAATTCCTAAGTACTGGGGAGCTGTCTAGGTCAGAATAGTGGATTTACCACTGGCAAAAAATACCATCTTTGAAGTGACCTCAGTTTTGAGAAAATGACTGCAAAATGCCAAAGTCTGCACATTTGTAGACTATATATTATTCTTTCAAGTAAAAGTATATTTCTGTGTCAAAAGTGGCTTAGTCGCATACTTTTGGGGATCTTCCCCAAAGCATTGAAATCAGATTACTATAGGGATGCATGCATTTCCACAGTTATCTCAGCTCAATTTAAAATAACCAAACTATGGATCTAGTCTAGGTGTCCATCAACAGATGAATGGATTATGAAATTATGGTATACACATACAATAGAATTCTACTCAGCCATAAAAAATAACACAATTGTGTCATTGCAGGAAAACAGATGGAACCTGAGAATATTATGCTTAGTGAGATTATCCAGGCACAGAAAGTGAAAGGCCATTCATTTTCACTCATATGTGGAAGCTAGAGAGAAACTGGGAAATAAAGAAGACCTCAGATAAATGAGGGAGACCCTAGTGGGATGGGGGAGGGTGAGCAGGAGAGAGAGGGAGGAGGGTGGAAGAGTAGGGAGAAGTCTGATGCTGGGAACGTTTCAAATAACCTTTTGTTCACACATGAAGTGACTTGTATCGATGTAAAGATTATCTATAGGGAGAGGGGCAGTGGAGTGGGAACTGGAGGGAAATACAACAAATGTGGTGTGCATGTATGGATTTATCACTCTGAACCTCACTATTGATATATAATCATAATGAACCAATAAAAAGTTTATTATAGTAAAAAAAGGGTTTATTTTGCTATTAACAGAAGAATCGATGTCAATTTCATTCTTAGCTTTGAAAGGATTTATTTTATTAAGACTTTCAAACTTTGGTCTTTTTGGTTTTATGGAACATCTCTATTGATCCATTTTGTTTTTCCATCTCATTAAAATTCTCATCATTAAAAAAAAAAAAAAAAGGCTTGGTAGTTCACCCTGCAATTCAAACAACCATATGGTGCTGGTCCTTGCTTTTCCTCAAGATAACCAAGTGCTTTATATGTACTTCTCTTATTCTCACAAAGATATTTTAAAATGTGAAGAGTTGAGATCTAATATTAAAAATGCTTATTGCTTAAACAGGGACATTCCTAAATGAAGCTATCTCTTCCCCCACCCACTTCCACACCCAAATGCCAGAAATATAGTTCAGGAAGTCCTTCATTTGGTTGTACCCACCATTGCTTTGGGGACATCAGCATAAGTGTCAACATAGCAACAGAAGCAGAAAACATTGTATTTTTATTATGCCAACAGTTTTCGTCTCGCTGAGCCCCCAAAGGCTTTTGAGACCCAGGGGTGCATGGAACACATTGTAGGTCCACTCTGATGTTGTTTTACTTTGATCATGAAATAAAACTCCTGCCAGGGCTGCATGTGTGAGCACGGGAGCCCTAGATAGGAGGCCGCCTCATGGATGGCAAGGTAAACAGCCATGGATTCAAGCTTGCAGGCTGGAAGGGAACTTTGAGATCCTCTAAGTCAAGGATCCCCTTCCATCGGTTGATGAGGATGCTGAGCCCAGAGGGGGAAGTGGCACACCCTTCGCATCAGAGCTGGTGTGGAGAACCAGTCTCGGAACATGGGGTCCTCTGAGTCCGGTGTTTTTCCCAACAAGCCTGCAAGTTTTTGAGTGATGTCTAACACTCTACCCTTGGCACAAGGTCCTTGTTCCATTCGGAGTGGACAGTGGTTCATGGCTGGTGGCATATGCGTGGTGGCTTGTCTGTTTTAGCCCAGCTGGCGTTCAGGCAGGGGGCTGCCTATTTTCTCTAGCTGCCTGACCTATGATTACTTTGCCTGGCTAACCTGTGTGCTTAGTTACACCTCTGTGCCCACACTTACACCTCCTAGAGAAACAGGTGGTTTTCCCCCAGACCAGGTCACATTGCTCTTCACGGTGACCTAAGGAGTCCATTTGTTCACCTGTGTGTCCCCTTGCTTATAGGAAACTTCTGGAACATTTCCTGCTAATTTCCTTGCTCAGCCCTGACTTGGACCCATTTTCCCTCCTGGCAATTTCAGAAGAAAACTGTGGCCATTTGTCTCCTTCAGACAGTTGGGGAGCGGAGAAGACAGATGTGGCTTTTCTACATAAATAAGCGGCAGTACAGCAAGTCCAAATTATTAATGACAGTGAACATGAAAACCGCTTCCCGGAGACCTGTAGTTTTCTTTAGGAAGTGAGTTCCAGGCCTGCTTGGCTTTCAGACAGCTGAGCTGAGAAAAATGAGACCTTCTCCCCTTGGTTGCTTCCAAACACCTTGAAGAGACTGGCTGCCTGAGAACCACAGGAAGTATTCCAAGAGAAGTCTGAAATGGAACTTGGGAATCCTTTGCAGTCATGCTTTTCTTGCATTTGCCCCATCAGACAGATTTAAGAGCTAATGTCCCAGGTGGTCCCTTCAGAAACTACCTGGGGCTGGGGATCACCTGTCTAGGGGTGGAGGCTGAGCTTGGGGGCGATTCCAGCTGCTTCCAGCACTCTGATGTGTGTGCTGGTAACCGAGGGCCCCACATCTCAGGACTATGAAGCCCAGGGTGGCTTTGGGCTCAGAAGCACTTTATTTCACAATCTTGCTGAGATCCTTCCTTTCACACTGTCCTGAACTCCCAGGCTCAGGAGCAGGGTTCTGCCACCTCTTGGGCTGCTTCTGGTTGGCTGTCCTAGGACCTCTGCCTCACCAGCTTGGGCTTCCTGGGTCAGGTGTCCCAAAGGGGGTAAAGACCTGGATTGCAAAATTGCTTGATCTCGCGGACTGCGTGTTCAAGGAGGAGGCGAATCAAAGGCTGGAGGCTGCTCTGGAAATACGTAGAAGATGAGAGGCCAGCATCTCTAAGAGTGTGGAGCAAGGAAGACCAGGGGATACCTGGGCAAGCCACAGAGACCATAGGTGGAACGGCTCCTGGCCTCTGGAAGAAAAGATAACAGATGTGCTTGTTCAAAGCCTCCAGCCTCACAGAGGAGAAAAGCTAAACTCTTGGATGGGGTCATTTAAGATACAGTGAAATAAACAATGATAAGAAGATGCCACACAGGGGTGCAGGGGACCCGAGAAGGGTGGCATTAACCAGTGCCACACCCCTGGAGGGCAGCTCCTGATTCCAATGTCATCAGGAAAGATGGAGGCTGCTAAAAGCGGCAGCCAGGATTCCTTCCCTCTCCGTCCCCCCACCCTCTCTACCGAAGTCCCAGTGTGGTCACAGATCACCCCTGGGACTCCTGAGGACTCAGCTCAGTGGCAGATCCCCAAGGGCAGTGGCTTGCTAATGCTGTCTGGGTATTGGACTAGCAGCTGAGGGAGCTTGTTAGAAATACAGACTCCTGGGCCAGCTGTTGCCAAGTCTGAGGGTCATTTGGAGGTTGCCTCTCTGGGGTTCTGAGAGGTTTAGGACATGGTTTTGATCTTGGAGGTCTTGTTTTGCATTGGGAGGGGGGATCTAAACACTATGTTTCACATGCCAGAGGGACCCCAAAGTCGGGCTGTGAAGGATGTGCGTGGATCAGGAACTGGAGCGCACAGGGTCGGGGGAGGTCCTCAGGAGATGAGTCCCTGGCTCACCCGCTACTGCCAGCTGCCTCAGGGTGCCATGCCTCATTCCGATGGGTCTAGGGGTGAGCCCTGAACCTGCAGCTGGGTGTCCATGCGTTGGCACTCTGCTTGGTCCATCTGTCCCCCCCCACCCCTCCCAGCTGGCTCCTGTGGCTTGTGTCCTCATGTGGCCCAGGGTTGGTACCCCTGTCCTCCTCTCCACCCAAGTCTGGGCCCGGGAGCTGCCTTCCCTCAGCAGTGGCTCATGACTCTGGTCTCTGGAGGGCATCGCTTACAGGGGAGGGGTCTCTCAGGTATCAGGAAACTGTGATATGCTCAGGTCGCCTCGGGTGATGGGGGCTTATTGTAAGGGTATATAAGGAAGTAGGGAACCTGGGGGACGCTTTGGTTTAGTCTCATCAAGCACTGGACCACCACGGGGGCTCAGTGGGCGACTTGGCCCTCCAACTCTGCCTCCAGCACGTGTCGTCTCTTTGGTCTCCCATGACTCACTGCCTGCCTGTCCCTGGTGGGTCTCTTGGCTTCTATTTAGCTCCTTCGCCCAGTTTCTTTTCCTAACTCCCTAAGAGGGACCATGTGATTGGGACCCAGGGCTCTGCCACTTAGCCTCAAGGTGGCTGCTGTTGCTCAAGGCACCATCCCCACGTCTAGACATTTGTAGCCAGGGTGGTGGTGTCACAGGTACAAAGCATGGTGACCAGTGTCTGAGGAAGGGCCTGGGGCTGCCTTCTTCAGATGGGGGCGTGCACTTGCGAGGTGACAGTGGTTTTAGGAAAAGCCTGCCCATGACTCAGAGCCAAAGCCACCAGGGAGAATGCCTCTCTCCACCCAGTCCCCAGACGTAGCCTGAGTGTGGAAAGTCCTCCTGGATATTCCCTGCATGATATTAGCACCCATCGTAGGTGCCCATCAGAGGCTCTTGACTGATTTATCAAATGTGGAGTTGGAGAGGACTGTTGGGGTCACCCACAAGCGACCCTGCACTGTACCACCTCCAGCTTAGGATGCTCAGTCTCTGGACCCGAACACCTGCACCGAGCACCCTCCCCTCCCTGCGGCTCCTAGCTCAGCTTCTCCCCGGGCCTGGAAGACCTTATATGGGGAGAGGCAAGAGGCAGCGGGAACTGCACACAGGCAAGGCTGCCGCGCACTGCACGGTTCCTCTCGGAGTGACAATTACTCATTGCAGAGGGGAACATTTAAAGTTTGATGGGAAATGAATCACCCACGCTAATGAAAGACCACATTATGTGAAAGCACTTTAGAGGAGGGGGCGTCGGGGGCTGGAAAGGAAGTGAAACCAGCCACCAAGGAAGTCGTTCATTGCTGAGCACGGGGGAACAGGGGAGCAGGGGCCTGGAGGACCACAGAGCCATTGCTTGGCTTTTCCTAAGGGGGGTGGGAGGACTCAGTTTAAAGAGAGAGAAGGAACCCTGGTCCCTCACTAAAGCATTAGGATTCTTTAACTCACCCTGTGGCCAGCAGGTCGGAAGTGGGGGACAGTGCCTTCCAGCCTGGGTTGAGGACCTGCAGACAGGACCCAGCTGCCCCCTGTCCCCTTGCAGTCAGGGGCCTCACCCACCAGCCCAGGTTACACAGAGGAGGTGGTGACGTAGCTCTGTTCTGAGAGCATACCTGGCCAATGACCTGGCCCTCCACCCTCTCCCTGCCTGTCCTGTCAGGAGGGGAGGCAAAGTCCAGTCTGCTGCTCTGGATACGGCCTGCGCCCCTGCCCGCTCATAATTACTCTACCAAATCTCTAGACAGGTGGAGGGAAGAGTAGCACATAGCATTTCTGCTTTGAAGGTAAGAGAATTGGAATCTCCAACGGGTTAAATAAAAGGTTTTCCTGTGCGGCTGCCCCTCTCAGCCCCCAGTAGCCACCCCAGAAATGGACAGGGCCACATGACAAGTGGACACAGCTCAGACCTTTGGCCTGCGATTCTAGTTCCGAGTCAGAGTTCTCCTCTTTCTAGCTATGCGGCATGGGGGTGGGCTAGGTGGGTGTGTGGGGAAGCTCCTTAACTTCTCTGAGCCTGCTTCCTCATCTGTAAAATGGGGATAATAAGAGCCATCGAACAGGGACACTGTGATGCCAAAGCGGGAGGACACCAGGCCCTCAGCATGGCTAGCCTTCCTTCTGTGGACACTCTTCCCTGTGACTACATCCAAGGGTGCTGGTCTGCAGCTCTGTGCGCCACCTGAGGGGGAAAGGCCAACCTGCCCCACCGCCCTGCCCCAGGCCTTACCATCCTCTACGGTATCTCCTGGAGTGACTAATTTAGGGGACAGAGCCACTTAATGAAAGCTTCCAGACATTTTTCTGGATCACAGATGTCTTTAAGAGTCTAATGAAAAGCCTAGATTCCCCCTGCCAAGAAGAAAATGCACCCCGGCACGTTCCGCGCCCACGCGGTTTTCTCTAGGACTTCAAGGGGGCTCCCAGGAACTCTGAGGCCACAGGCTACCAACACTCCTTCACCAAATGCAAATGCAGTATCAGGACAGGCAAGCATGGGGTCATGCATCGTAAGTGATGTGGTGCATGGCCCAGGTGTTCCCCAACTCCTAGGCAGGTAGTCTGCCCCTGAGAAAGGTCCAGGATGATCAGACAGGAGAGGGCAGCAGGGACCAGCAGCAAAGGGGCCAAAACACCAGCCAGTGGCCTCTGTCTGAGGTTCAAATGAGGGAGAAAAATGTTATCAGACAGAAAGAATTGAAACCCTCTAGCAGGGAAAGAAGGTGAGCAACAGAACAGAAGCTGTGGGCTCTTATCCCCTGGGCTTCCAGCTGATGAGACAGACAGACTTGTGCTCTCTTGGGGTGGCTGGGGCCCTGGCGGGGTGAGGCATGCCTGCCATGGTCACACTAAGGCCAGAGAAATATAGTCCCTGTGGGATTGTGCTGCTACCAGTTTTAGAAAACAGAGGCTCTCTCTCTCTCTGTCTCTCTCTCTCTCTTGCAGAGGAGGCATTTCATGAAGATGAATGGCTGCTCCCTGTCTTTGGTCCACCTGGTGTGGGGCCACCAGACTTAATCACAAGCTTGGAATTCTCAGCTCCTGTCCTGGGATGATGCTGACTTTGCCACCTTTGGTTCTGTAGCCACCTTGACCTTGAGCTCATCCTTGCTGCATCAAAAGTTTTTTTTTTTTTTTTTTTTTAAAGCTAGCTATGATTTCAAAACCACACATAGAAGAAAACGTGGAGAGGAATAATCTAGAAAAACAATACAAAAAAGAAGAAAAAATTTAAAAAATCACCCACAATTGCACCAACCCAGACTTATACAATATTCACACTTGATTAGTTGTCTCTAAATTTGTTCCCCCCTACCCTGCATCAGCAGCATTTTAGTCATCTATCCTCAACTTGCTGGGACTTGGGGGTCTGTCTTTCAGCTTTTCTGTTTAGAAAATGTCATAGCCATCTGCTAAGCCACGTAATGACTATCATGGGGTTTTCTCATCTCTTTGGGCAAGAGAAATGTTGATCCGTCAACCACAGGAGGCGGGTCAGGGAGAGTTGGAGCAGTAGGCACTAAGCCGAGGAGCAGGCTGATGGAACCCCAGGGCTCCTAACCTCAACCACAGCGAGGTCCTAGAGAGATTCCACCTGGTGGAATCATTATGTGGCCTGCTGGAGCCACTGCCCAGTGGATCCACCTAGGATCTTGCCCAGAACCATACTCCCATACTCACGCTTCCATGATACAAAATCACAGCAGCATCCAATCCCAAGAGAGCCTTTGCAAGGTGCTTTTTGAGCCAACTGGAAATTTGGACAAACTTCTTTCCCACACCTCACTATACCGGATCCATACGCCTTTAGTTCAGAGAGCCGCCCTGAGCTTTCTGAATGAAACAGGGCTCTCCCTCGCATGGCAACTAATAAAGTCAACACCTGCTGTATGCTCCTTGACTGGTCTTTGTGTTTTTCCCCCCAGAGTTGGTCTTACTCCACTCAATCCCTATGGTCAGCAGACAATCTCTCTCCCTTTGCAGGAGCTTGCTATCATTGCTATCAATGATAATGACATCATTATCATTGCTATCATGGAACCTTTCTCTGTCTGTCTGTCTATCAGGGAGCTTTCTCAAGTTTCTTGGGGGAAGATTGAGTCCTGCTTTCTTTCCCCAGATCCTCGAAGGGTCTATACTCAAAAATGATTAGCCTTGGTTGCCTGGTACCTCCCCCTGCCCCCAAAACAATCCACTTGTTTTTCTGGTTGGGAACTTTTCTTCTCCTAAATTATCCATAGAATGAATGGACAGAGTAGTTTGTTTCTGTTAGCATGATCTGAGAGCTGAGCAACTATTCTATCTCCCATATTTAGCCCGATACCTTCGTCCCCCAAATTGTTTGGATTTAGGCTTATTTTGGAAATCAGAGCCTGGTTGGCTGATTAGAAACAGAAGAACTTCAGAGTAAAGTTGCCAAATGTTCACTGTTGGGGGAAAGAGCTGTAGAGTCAGAGTTTACCCGTCTTCCCCGCTCCATCACCTGCCCGTCCCCAGGTCCCCAGCCTTTCCCTGTGGCTAGCATAGCAAAGCATTTTTTCCCTCGACCTATTGGGCATGATTTCAAGCCAACAATGAAAAAAAACTGGGCTTTCCTGGATAGTGGAGGAAGCTACTGCACGAACATCCAGCTCAACGCACTTAGTGCCCGTCCCAGAACTTTCTAGCAGAACATGTATGTTCCCTGAAAGCTTTCTTTGACAGCGAATGTAGTCCCTATGCTTTTCTCTTACATGATTGGAATAGAGGCCTCTTGAATCCCATCTGCAAATTTGAGCAAATGATATGCAAACATTTGTGATGAATGTTGTCAAAAGAAGAACGTTCTCAGGTGAAGAAGTGCTGTGGCTGACACTTAATAACTAGCAGGGGACAGCTCAGGGGTGACAACACACGTGAGCATTGAAGTAGAGGAGGAAGGGAGGGAGGGAGGGGCTCTGCTGGTGTCTGTTGCAGTGGAGGGCCTCAAGGTCTTCCCCACCCTTCTACCACCTTGGGTACAGCCAGTGAGGAGCAGAGGGGTTGGGGGCTCCCTGCCTCTTTCTCACTGGAGAGGCATCTTCAGAGTTGGGGTAAAGATGGAACTGGATCATTCCAGGTGCCACATTGGTGACTGAGATTGAGTAGAGGGTCCCCAGCCCTCTGACCCACCTATGCCATTTCATTTACAGTAATGCTTTATAGTTAACTTCAAATTGTTGCCCAGAGATGTTAAGCTTCACAGATTTTACACTTCTATGATTCCTCTCTGACTATCATTGCACCATTTAAACCTGTGATCTTATTTAGTGTGTGTGTGTGTGTGTGTGTGTGTGTGTGTGTGTGTGTGTGATATTGGAGCTCAAACCTTCTAAGCTACTTGCCAGCCCCTTTTATGTTTTGTTTTGAAACAGAATTTCACTAGGTTGCTGAGAGTCTCACTACTTGCTGGTTCTGTCCTTGAACCTGTGATTCTCGTGTCTCAGGCTCCCAAGAACTGGGGATTATAGGTGTGTGCCACCATGCCCAGATCAATCTGAAAGTTTGAAGATTCTTCAGTGACCATCTGGCCCAACCTCTCAATTTTACTCACGAGGGGACTAAGACACTAGTGGCTTGTCCCAGTTCACAGGTCTAGACTCTTTGTCAATGATGCCACCTCTCTCGGTGACATCACTCCTTGGACAGCAGACCCTTTCAATTTAGGTGTCATTTGAGATATCCTGGGAGCAAAAATACTTGTTTCTTTTAAAGGGTCGAGAGTTACTTTATGAATATACTTCTCTGACATCCCTAGGAATCTATGTGGGCTTATGGACATCACCAACTTGGCAAAAGACCAGGCAGCTGCTTGGGCTGCAGAGGTTGCTCTTGTAAACAGCCTTTGGCTGCCCCAAAGTGCCCCACGTTTGCGATCCCTCTACCCTCTGGCTATTCATAGGTGATGCTACAGTTAGGGGTAGTGGGGAGGAAAGGAAAGAAGGAAATGGTGGAGTGGGGTGCCAGTAACAAAGGCAAGCATTGTTGCCCACTAAGTATATTCCTGACATTCTGCTTACTGCTGTACCCAATATTATCCCCATTTTTCAGATGGAGGAAATGGGGGTTTAGAGAGGTTAAGTAATTTGCCGGAAGTCTCACAACTAGGAAGTAAGAGGGTGCAGGATTCAAAGCCAGGCCTTTCTGATTTCGGAGCCAAAGCTTGTCGTCACCGTGCTCATGGGACGACAGGGAGTGGAGAAAGCCAGGTTCCCAGGGAGTTCCAAATGGCCACAGCAAAGAATGACTCTTTCATACCCCACTGTTTAGATGACAGGCCTGGATGGGATTTCTAGCACCACAGTGGAAGAGAAAGCAAGAAAGGGAGGAGAGATATTCCCTGTATTGGTCAGGACTTGTTTTAGCTTGCCCAGTTTTTATTGGGGCCACAGAGACTGGAATTTTCCCTGCAGGTATGGTCTAAGGGCATTGGGGTTTTTACTCTGTGCTGGTAAAGAATGTTTTCAGGCTCAGATGAAAACACACTGAGCTGTTTGTCCATTTAAGAAGCATTTCTGAGACATCCTGTCAGTCCTGGAGGAAGCAGGGTCATTGACCCAACGAATCCAGCTCAGATTCAGATCCATCACCTAATTCCAGAGAAGCTTTTTGTTGATCACCTTGGGCAATTGCCACAACCCCTGTATCATTCCCACATCTCCGCTGTTGCTTTACCAACAGGGAACTCTGCCACGGGAGGAATGGAGAGGAGATGGAGAAATTGGTTAGTACTTGGGTTAAAAGTTTTGGGGAAGGATCTGGAAGCCAAAGACTAACAAGAAGTTTTGGCATTATTTGCAAATATCCTTTCTCACTGGTGTTCCATTGCCCTGGGACTTAAGTCAGGGTCATGATGTAAGGGCCAGCTGTTCACTTAAAAATCCATCCCAGCATCCTCAGCTCCGCCTCGGAACTAACTGCCAGTTGCCACTTGCCTGTCCCAACGGAATTAACGGAAGCTGCCAACAGCCCTCTCCTGAGTTCATTGGACAGAACCGTGTCTTTCGCAGACACGAGCTCCTCTCTCTTCTGAAATAGCCTCTCTGCTCTCACAGAGTTGAGGGTCCTCTCATGTGGAGTACAAGCGGCAGAGAAGGAGTTGGGGCCATTCGTCTGCTCCCCCCAGGAACTCATTTGCTTCTATAGGAGTGTCCAGATTGGTCCTATGAAGAGCAGCTGGCAGGGCAGACAGAAGTCGAGGACAGGGTGTGCTTGCAAGGACACTAAAGTGCTTCTGCCTTGAGAAGCACACTGCCCCCTCGGGGCTGAGAATGATAGAAACCGGTTTAAGTCAAACAAGAACAAGGGTATTTATTAAACACATCTGGCTAGCCTCATCCCCAGAGATATTGCAACAGGCAGATGAAGAAGACTTGGAAAGCATTCATTACTGCACGAGTTTCTGGATCAGTCCCTTGTGGAGGGCCGCGTGTGCTGCAAGTGTGGGAAAATGTGTATAGAGAGTGAAATGAGCAGAAGAAGAGCCCAAGGATGCAGAGCCATCTGGGAGGATGGAGACAGACACTCGAGTCATAAGGGAGACTTCATGACCGAGAATGCCTTTCTGGTTCCCATATCAAGATCGATCAAAGGTCAAGGCTGATGGGTGGCTGTGTGCCCACAGAGGCAGCCTCCTCTTGCACCCGTCTGTCTTCTTAGACTTTGGGAAGATTTTCTCCGGGCTGAAGATTGTTAGGTAGATTAAAATATCAAGGAAGGTTATAGTTGCTTTTTTCTCCCTATCGCAAAGGGATTGGATTTCCAGACAGTTCTAGTGGAGGTATGCTGCAGCAAGGGAGAGCATGGGGATTTAGATTTTTCTCTTGGCCCTGCCAAGCTGTGTGCTCCAGGGCCAACCATTTAACCTTTTCAGCTGTGCTCTGAAAAGATTTACGGCCGCCGGTCTCTTCAGGACTCTTTTAGTGGTTCAGAGGGAGAATAACCAGGAAAAAAGACCTGTAAACCTTGGATGGTTGGTACGCATCCTTTCCTAGAGCAATTGTAGCTCAAGGTAATCCTTCCATCTCATGGATTCTCCTAGTAAGGTTACTGGATCCGCTCTTACCTGGATGTTTAAACATAACTGGGGTCACCACCTGCTGCTTTTAGTCCCTGCAGATATGGGCCTGAGACAGTCTCTGTTTGCAACACAGTAGAATGTATGAGGGGGAAGGGATCTTTCACAACCTTTGAGAGCAAAATGAGTGGCAAGTTATTTTTGTTCAGGAAAACAAAAACAGCATTAGCAGGGAAAGATGCAAACCACATCTCGCCTATTTAAAGCAATAAAGGAAGGGAATAAAATTATACAGGCAAAGAGGTGGTTTTTTTTGTTGTTGTTTGTTTCCCCAGCCAGGAATCCTGGTTATGAAATGGCACACAAAATACAAAGATGCTCCATACCCTCTCCTCAAATCCTGATATGGTGTTTCTTATCCTTTAGTGTGTTTCTTTAAGAAAAAAAAAAAAAGACTCCTAAAAATAAGTGGTATCACAATTCTTCAACTTGCTATCTCATTTGAGCTTTATGTTCGCTTGAGAAAAATCTCAAGACATTATCTATTTTCTCTTCTATAGTAGTTGGTTCTCCCCAGGCATCACGTGGGGGAGGGGAGATGTCATTTTTCCATGCATGTGCTCATTCATTTATTCGCCATGTATTCAGTGCTATCATGTGCTATCTCTGCTAGGCAGGGATAACAAAAATCAACCAAAGAAGCTCCAGCTTTAAGGGGAGAAAGGACATATTCTCCAGTGTCTGCATTTGGGTAGACAGTGACTTGTCAAGAGGGAGATAACAGGTTGGGGGTTCAGGAGGAGGAGCAGTTATTTCTAGGAAATCTGATTTTCTGGATGCAGATTGAGTGCCTGAAAAAGAAATAGCAGGCATGACTACTAGAGGTAGATTTAAACCAGATCCCAGGTGGCCTTGGATGATAGGTTACGGATCGGTGACTTTATTTGAAGGCCCAGGGGATAATTGAGTTTTTTTGGGGGGGGGGGTGGAGGGCTAGGGCAGGAGAATAGCATGATTATCTGGCTCTAAATGGATCCCATAATTTGGAATTTCATTTTTGAGGATGAACTTGGAAGATAATTCCAGGGTGATTCAAGGATGACTGGAGGATGTTCAGAAGGGGGTCGCAGTTTGCCCCCCTGCTAATCTGTTTGCTGCTCTCATTTTCTTTAGCATGGGAAACTATGCATGCATACATGGCAGAGCTGAATTCTTTTGCAGTTCACCTCTGTGGCTGAAACCGGCTGTAGACACTTGTAACTGAAATGCGGAGAAGTCCCACAGCCCACATGGTTGCAAGGGAAGCACTTGCCACCCCAGCCCAGTGATGTTCCTTCCTAAGAGGAAGGACACAGAAACAGAAAACGATGATATGCTCCAGTAACCAAGGATGAACACACCAGCTGTCTGGGAGGGTGGGATGTTGGCGAGCACCAAGCTCTGGCAATCTTGGCAGGAGTCTGGGTCTTGTCACTAATTTGCTGTGTGACCTTGAACAAGTCACTTTTCTCCTCTGGGCCTGACTCTCCTTATCTGTAGACTGAGAGGTTAGACTGGATGATCTCTCAAATCCCCTTGGGCTCTGACGTTCTTGGGTTTAGAGGCCCCGGCAGCTCTGGCATGACAGGTCTGATGATCCCCATAGTCCCCTTTGCTCTCGTCGGCACCGAGAGAGACAACGTGGCCATGAGGCATTTTTGCTCAGAACCCAGGTCAGATCAGCGGCTTGAGTTCGAGTCTTGGTCCTGCTGTAGGTTAGCAGTGTGAACTCGGGCAAGTCACACGACCTCTCTGAGCCTCTGTTTCCTTTTCAAAAAAATGAATGTGTCTGTGCCCTCTGGCCAAAGGAGACCAAGTGCAGCTGTGGGAATTACTCTTTGACAGCCAGCTCTTGACCACTGGGAATCATGGCCGATCAGGATCAGCAAGGTGTCCAGAGAACGCCAGGTGTAGCTGGACGATAGGGTTAACACTTTGTGGCTCTTTTGTTGCAGGGTGAATTGTTGACTTCTCTGGCTTAGCAGTGGCTGCACAGCAGCATTAAAGACCCTAAACAGAATAGATCAGCCAGCTGCAATACAAAGGATTATTAGAAATAAAAGGCTCATTGGTCCTTATCACAAGCCTCAAAGCCAAGGGACCTAGATTATAGGTACAATGAAAACATGTCCCAGAGCCCAGCTGCTTTAGAGGGGCAGGTAGACTTTACTTTGACTCTGTCACATATTTGCCCTGTAGTATTGACATGGGTAGCAAGAGCTTCTGTAGCATGCATTTCTTTTAGAGGGCCTAAGGAGAAATTCAGGGTCATGTGGTGATTCCTGAGTAGCCAACTGTAAAGTGGTTTGCTAAACTGCTACAACAAAGGTTGTGTCTTTTGTGCTGTCCGTGAGGGTCAGGGGTAAATTCAGACCTTTTTCACTTGTGTTGATGAGTCCTGGGGATTGTAGCTCCCAGAAAGAGCAGGAAGGATTCTTCCAAGTCCTCTTTGAGTTGCCCGTCTCAGGGGTTCTGAGTATCCTTTTCAGGGACCCTGGATCCGGGGAGAGGAGCAGTAATTTGAAACCTTGACAGTCTCTAACACTTACCCTGAACCTATAGGGTAAGTGATCCTGTTGGCGGGTATGATTATGTTGAAGCCTGATGTCCAAAAAGAAGTAAAATTACTGCAAGAACAGACTGGCTGGGGAGTCTATGCATCATTTAGCACGGCAGGAATGGGCCACTTTTTTGGTTCCTCAAGGTACACAGCTTCCTTGTAGAAGAATTAAGAATAGAGTTAAGCAGTCCCTGCAAAGCAAAGACAGGCTGGCTATTGTGGCTGGAAGAGTCCCCCCCAGTAGCTCCCATTCCCCTTGGGTGAGGCTGGGCCAATGGGGCTGTACTAACTTTTGCAGAAGCACCTTACCGATGTGAGGTTGAGGTTCAGTTTGTAAGACTCAGGTCTGGAATTATGTGAGTGAAACTCAAGAACTGGAAGGGAGTTGTAGAAGGAAATATACTTTCTTCTGTGTTCAAAGGGAAGTAATTGAATTTTGTTAACAGTTAAGTTTGGAATAGTAGCCAAGGTTGGGGAACACACATACACACACACACACACACACACACACACACACACACGAGTTTTTTTTTTTTTTTAAGTGGTAGAAGACCATAGAGAGTAAAAAGTAACAAGAATGAAGGTAAGGGAGGAGATTATATTGAGAAAATAGAGGACATCGGAGTTCAATAGTAGGCAATAGTTGAACTAAAATCTCAACATCAGGTGAGCATCCTTCAATCTAGCCATTATTGTTCCATTTAGCCAAATATAGCTTTACATTTGTATTTACATAACTTTTAAACAGTGTAAGTTAAATCATAAAGCCAATATAGAAAACCTAGGCAGTTTGACTTATGAGAATGTTAACCACAGTCTTGTTCAAGGCAAGGTAGTGACATTCCTCATCTGTGGTAAATTCATTTTTCAAAGTCTTTGGATGGAGTCAAGATCTTTCAGAGCTAAAACTTAGGGTCCCTTATCATCTGATACAGTAAGAAAGGCTATTATGTATAACGCCCAGAAAAAGAAATGAAGTTGAATAACTCCCTTTTTAGGCATTTTGCATTTTTAAACTGGACTCTAGATGGTCCTAGAATACATGGATAGCAGTGTTGTTTCCGACCCATTATGTTTCCAGATTCCCAAGAGAGGATAGAAATCAAAAGCTATGGGGAGCTGGTTTCCAATAAGTAAGCAAGGACCACCGTAAGGCCAATGGTTCTTTCTGCAAAGAGAGAAATAAACAGTTGAGTACAGAAAAACAGGTGTTGACAACGAGCTAGTGACATTACATTGTTGTAGACAACAGTTTGGGCCTTTGACAGTGTTCTCAAGCTGTAGGATGAAAAGTCAGCACTTACTCATCTCTGAAGTAAGGTAACAAATGAGGGGGTGTGTCTCTTACATTAGACAAACTCTGTCTTTATGAGGGCTCCTTCACTTTTTGATTTATGATACCTCTCCAATGAGCAATCTTGTTCATGTCAAAATTCCCCATGGTGGCCTTTTCCACTACAAAGTATCTCTTAAGAAATAGTGCCAGGGAAATAAGATGAGTTAGCATGGCAGTGAGAAAATCTGAAAGCAGCAGGTGTTGAGCGTGAAGGAGTGTGACTTTTTATGTAGAAGGCCCCATGAGAAGCCCAGCAGTGTGTAAGAAGACTTTGTGTCCCTGGAGCTTGGTCAAAAGTCAAAGGTGCATTTTCAACAATGAGTGGTTGGTCAAAAGTATTCCTGATTCCAGGCAAATGGAACTTTAAAAAAGAAAGGAGAGGAGAAAGAGAAGAGGGAAAAAAGGAGGGGGGGGGGAAGGAGGAGGAAGGGAGGGAGCAAGAAAGAAAGGAAGAAATTCTCAGAAACACACAGACATGCTCTAGGAGGAAGCCTTTAAAAGACTTAGAAACAGTGACACGGGTAAAGTTTGTCCCAAAGGATGCTGGTCGGGGGGAGTACTCCAAACTCTGAGACCTACAGGAGGGCATATTTTTCAGGCCTAGGCCTGTGTTCTTCCTGTTGACTTTCCCACTTATACCTAAAGCATTAGACAAGCAGATAGACACAGGAAGAGTCACTAGAAGGCCGGAGAGCAGTGTATAGCTGACCACATAAAAACAAAAAAGCCTCAGTCCTTGAACAAAAACAATCCTAAAGCTAAAGGACTACAAGGAACTCAATTAAGCCTCAACTTACCTCCCAGCTGTGGGCCACCTGGTATACATCGCCAGGTGAGGGTCTCTTGGTTCATGGAGGTGAGGGCCTCAGCTGGCTTCTAATGTTGGTGTCCTATGAGATTGTCCATGACCAACAGAACACCATGATCTGGTGCCCAAAGGAGCTCCTGACAACACTAAGACCTAGTTGTGTGCATCAGGACAGTTTTTGAATGTCACACACACACACAGAGCACACACACACACACACACACACACACACACACACACAGATTCTTGAGCACCAATGGGATACTCAAATAGGGAATGGTTATAAAAGGATTTGTAAAAATGGGAATGAAGTGAGTGATTCTTAGGTTGATGCTTTTCTTATTTGGGAGAAGCTTAGCCAGAAACCTTAGGCATTGAGAAAACAGCAAAGACATTAAAAGCAAGCAGGCAGCATTTCTGAATGGAACTGAAATCCAAGTCCTTCAATGCTCCCTCCCTCCACTATGTTTTTAAAATACTCAGAGTTTTAGGCAAGTTCTATCTAGGCTGCTTTACATGCTTCTGGAAAGCTTGACTGTTGTGCTCATCAAGCATTAGAAATAGAGGAAGGTAGTGAAGGAAAGGCTTAGAAGTAGGAGCAAGAAGAGCAGTATCGAGTGTGATTCAGGCTACAACATGGATGGACCTTGAAGACATTATACTGAATGAAAGTAGCCCGACACAAAGGGCCACCTAGCATATAAGTACATTTAATGAACGAGTGCAGGATAGGCAAATCTAGAGAAGCAGAAGGTAAATTGGTGGTTGCCAGAGACTAGGGGAGGGAAATGCAGAGTGACAATCAACGAATGTGTTAATCGGCTTTCCACTGCTGTAACAAAATACTCAAGATAATCAACTTATAAAGAAACAAGGTTTATTTTGGCTCACAGTTTCAGAGTTTTCAGTTGGCAGCCACTTGACCACGTTGCTCTGGGCCTGTGTTGAAGTAGCACATCGTGGTTGAAATGTGTTGGGAACAAAGCTATTTACCTCATGGGGGCTGAGACATGGTTGGACATGGTGATTGATACATACCTGTAATCCCAGTTCTTGGGAGGCTGAGATAGGAGGATCACAGGTTTGAGGACAGACTTAGCAACTTAGTGAGGCCCTCAGCAACTTACTAAGACTCTGTTTCCAAATAAAATAGGGGTATAGCTCAGAGGTAGAATGTCCCTGGGTTCAACCCCTAGTACAGAACAGAGAGGGGGGGGGGCTGGAGTCCTAATATCTCCTTCAAGGGCACATCGGGCACATCCACACCGCTTAAAGGTTCCACCACCTTCCAGTAGGACTGCAGGTTGGGGGACCAAGTCTTTAACACATAGGCCTTTGGGAAACACTTAAGATCCAAATCATAAGAGGTATGACATTTCTTTTTGGAGGTGATGAAAATGTTTGGAATTAGATAGTAGTGATGGTTGCATAAATTTGTGGGCATCTAAAAACTACTTTAAAAGGGAAAATTTTGTGATATTTGAATTACATGTTTAAAAAAGCATTAAAAAAAAAGCCTACAGAATTGCTTATCCACCTGGGACCTTGCATATGCAGAAGTCTTCTTCTTCCCACGGCTCCACTGGTGCTTGTCTTGTGTCCCTGCAATCCAGAGGGAGACCCAGGGTGGGGTCTGGGAGGCTCGGGATAGGGGGTAGGGGGACTATTCCAAGGGGTCTTGGGTTCCCACGTGCACAGGATTTGGAGCACAGGGCCTGCCTTGTAAAGCAAACATTTTGGAGATGTTAAAGACATGGATTCAAGCTTGTTGCTGGAGGCACACTTCCACCTTGAGGAGTGGTTTTCCACGACACCACCCATGGTAGATCCCAGAGGTCAAAAACCAGGACATGGTGACTGGTATCCTAGTTCCGGGAGACTGCGGCCAAGTCGAGTAGGGGTCACAGAAGCATAAGGGATGATTATTCATGGAGAAGTAAGAGTCGATGATGGAGAAACTCGATCCAACAGTTGCATTTCCAGGGCCTGGTGGAGAGCCAGGCCAGTTTTCAACCCGGGCTTCTGCCTGGGCTGGCGTTGCACTCTTACCAGGAAGGTGCCGAGTGAAATGGAGGGAGCAGGAGTGGAGAATGCCAGGGTGACCACGCACCCATGCCCCGGGCTCCTCCTCCTCCCTCTGCAAATCCTGGACAGGTTTAAGAGCTTGCACAGTGGTCATGCTTCCTTCGGGGCCCAGAGACCCTCATGGGTTACCTTAATTCATAGGGATTTATTGTAAGGCTGTATCTGGAAACTGGGAGGCTCCCAAGTCTCAGGGCACCATCCACTGGGGGCAGATTGGTTTCCAGAGCCCAGGACAGGACCAGCGGCTCTGCTGTGGCCCGAGGGATCTGGTGATCTCCTGAGCTCCACGGCAAGATGAAATTCCTCCAGGGCCTAGCCTGGCTCCCATTCCTCTGTCTCCACAGACCCAGCACCGTGGCCCTCAGCTTGCCTGTGCCTCTCCCCTTTGTCTTTTAGCTTCTAGGCACACTGCCAGCTGCCTTTGCTCGCGTGTTCAAACTTCTCGCGAGAATTCAGTGAGATCCACTGTTGCCGTGGCCCACGTTAGCAGTCACTTTGATGCTTGTCCACCTCCGGGGCCTCTGGGTGGCCCCCTCTGGCTTTGTTGGCTGAAGGTTGGAAGCAAGATCACATAGGATGACTGTGCTTCCTGTACGGCCAGGACTGTCTATGGCGAAGGGGCCTGGGAGATGACAAATGTTGAATAAGGGAATAGCAGGTCTCCTGAGACTTGGCCCGCCTGAACTTTTGTCCCAGCAATAAAAGTTATGCAGCACTCTGGGGAGGGGAGGTGCTTTGAAAAGGTCCCAGAGGGGCCTTCACAGTGCATGGGAAGTGGAAATGTCGGGGGGGGGAGGCTTGAAAGGAAGCACCTCGTTTCCTGTGTGTCTCCTTTTGTGGTTCTGTAAACGAGAACAAGAAAAGGAGACTGGAGAGGTTTGTGGAAGTCTCTCTGGCTACAGAGGTAATTCCCAGATTGCCATAAGAAACAGGGTCCCCTGCACCCCCATCTGCCTGATGCCTGAGCTCATCTAAACCTTTGCTTTTTTATGTGAAACTGAACCACCATCCTAAACTTGGAAGTAGTATTTGGAGCTTAGTAAATGCTTTTAAGTTTGATAAGTGGATGGATGGATGGACGGATGGATGGACGGACGGATGGACGGACGGATGGACGGACGGATGGATGGATGGATGGATGGATGAGTAGGAGCAGCTATGACCCATGGAGACATCGCCGTTCCACTATGGTCATAGCGGAGAGAGCTATACAAAGGGTAGGCCCATTCCCTAGCTGCCAGAGCCCAGGACAGGACCGAGATTGAAATAGCAAGTACAAATGGGGTGAGACCTAAAAAGTCCATCGAAGGGGGCGGCTGTGTTCTGGAAGCCAGGTCTTGGGGATAAGCGGGGGAAGGCTGGCATCCCCTATGAGGGGAACGTCATCCATTGGTGTCAAAATCTATGTGGCGCCCATGAAGGCTTAGAATCCAGAGTCTGGGTCTATGCATCAGTTTGGGGCAAAAGCCAGGAGCCAGCAGGATCTGCGAGCAGGAGGCCCTGGAGAGAAGAGGAGGCTGCGTTGCTGGGAGGGGTGGCCTCTGTTTGGCGGTCAGGAGGGATGTCTGGGTGGTCTTAAAGATACAGCACTGGAGTCCACCATGTGCCAGCTTGCTGCCGAGCAGGCCCTTCTAGTCCGAGTCTGTGATGCAGTGTGGGAGCAGAGACAGGGTCAGGGTAGGAGAAGGCGCTGGGTGCCCAGGGCAGCTCCGGAGGTGGCCCCCTTGCTAAACACCACTGTTTGGGGCGTGCACTGCAGCCACTGAGAATCTGCAGCAGTCCAGTGAGGTGTCCCTCTCCTCCCTCACTAGTTAGAACCCTTCCCCCTCTTGAAGCTGATTGGCCAGGGTCTCCTCCATCCTGATTTCCCCACGGGCAAGGAAGTTTTGCCTTTCCATCCCCCAGACTCCCAACAGGCTTCTTTCTGATCCATCCTGTCACCTACTTGTGCAGCCCCTGCACCCGCGTCAGCCATCACACACCTGGCCTTGACTCTTCCTAGCCCTACACCTCCTCTACTCCTGCCTGGGCTGGCAGAGGGCTGCTCAGGTCACAGAGGCTGGTGCATTTAGGGCAGCACAAGGTTTCCGACCTGTGCCCTCGGTGTTTCTGGTTTTTGACCAGCTCTCTGTCCTCCTCCCTACCATAGCCATTACAAACCCTCACCAGTCTCCTGAGCCCGGTTCTTACCAACCCCTCTCCCACCCCCACTAACCCCAGCTCTTAGCAACCTCGCCCTCTACTCCAAGATAAAAGTCAAGTTCCCTAGCTGGCCCCCTTCTGGCAGCTTCTTCCCCCATTGCACAGTGCTAGAGGTGTCTTTCTTTGGACTAAAACTGCTCCCTCCCCACAGCTCTGGCCCTTCCCCTCCCCCTTTTAAGAGAGCATATTCTATTTAAGGTCTCATTAGTGTCTTGAAGTGCTCCTTGCACTTTGAATAGAAATCCCAACCCAACCCTGGGGCCCTAAGGAAAGACTGCCCCATCACCATCCCACCACAGCTCCTTACAGCCCACGAGTCATCTGCACTTACTGTCTCGGTAGTGTCCTCTCCCCTCCGTGTCCCTTCTCCCCACAAGGACATTTGTGCAACTCTGGACTAAAATCGCTGCTGACCTCTGTATCATAAGCCCAATGGACTCTACTTCTAGGACCTAAATTACTGGGAAGGCTCCTCAGGAGGAGTCCGCCCTGAACCACTCTCCTGCCTCGGCTCCTTACAGCACGGTCTCCTGGCTTCCCTCTAGGAGCTCTCTGCTGTTCTTTTCCATTCTCCTTCCTAATGTCGTCTCCTGTTCACCTAGCTGAATGGCTGGGCTGTTCCAGCCTCCTCGGGGCTTCTCTCTGTAGCTCCAGTCAATGCGTCTCCTTGGGGGAGATGCTTCTCTTCAAAGGTTCAACTACTACTGGGGCGACTCCCCCCAACCCTCGGGGTCTGGAGCCCACGTGAGGGCCAGGTCTGTACAGCCACCTTTCACTTAGGAAGTGTCTCTTGGCTACCCACCTCCAATGAATAATCCCCCCCCCCCAAATCTGTTCATTCTCCTCTACTTCCTCTTGGTAAATACTGTCTATGACCATGCAGGTGGCCAAAGCAACCCACACTCGGGCTGCTCCTCCTCATCTTCCTGGTTCCTTCCCCTTTATACCCACACCCAGCCTACCTCCAGCCCGGTCGATGTCTCCTTCTTACTGTCTGTGGAGTTCATCCTTGTCTCCAGTCTGCTGCGGCCCTGCTCTAGACCTGAGCGTCAGGCAGCAGCCTCCTGCCCACTTCTTTCCCCCACGCAGCTGTCAGAACCGGCCTCTAAGAATGCAGATCTGCACAGGCCTAACTTGGGCCTAAAATTCTCCTGAGCTCCTCCCTGAATGTCTTCAGGGTGAAGTATAAATTCTTTAGCGTGGTGTGGGGCCCAGAGAGATGGGGGTTTAAAACCTGGCCATGTTGGAGCTGTGCACCTCCAAGGAAGTTACTTAACCTCTATGAGCCTCTGTGTTCTCAGGTAGTAATGAGGACAACACTCCTGCCTTCCTGGGGGCAGGGAGCATTCATAAATGAAGTCCTCTTTGCCCTAGCACAGTGCCTGGCTTGCTGTAGGCACCAGTGAGAGGGACCCACTGTTTGTGCTCCCAGGCCATCGGGCCCCCCATTGTCTCTTCTGGTCAGCCACTCCCATGCTCTGTGCTCCAGTTATCCCAAGGGGCCGGTCATCCCTGGGACTGGACACTCTTCCTAATTTCCGCCCATTTGCACTGTCCACAGCTCTGCTCCTGGTGCTCCACTCCCGGTAACTCATCCTCTTTGCACAACTTACTCCTCGAAATTGTTTAAGGCTCTCCTTAGGAACCACCTTCTGGAAGTCCTTCCTAAGCACAGCAAGCCTAGTGGCTGCTCCACGACACGTGTTTCCGTGACAGTCTTTCCACATTCCCACAATATCCTCACTTCACACTCGTGCAATTACCTTTCTCCCAGGTGCTCTTCTTGGAGTCAGGACTCTCAAAGGGTAGAGATCATGTCTTATTTATCTTTATATCCTTAGTACCTGGCATGTGCCTCAGACTGCTAGGCTGTCAAGGGCCGTTTGTTGAATGAACCAACTTAAAACACAGCATTCTCTCCAGGTGGCTTTCAAACTCTTGCTCTCATTGTTTCTTGTTTGTTTTTCTGCTCCTCTGGAGAGCAGGGGCTGTCAGTTCAGTCCGAGATCAGATTGTAAGCTCCCTGAGGGCAGGGCCCCTAGCAGAATTTGGAACAGATGACTCTCAACAAATGCCTGCAAGGAGGAAAATCTAGTGTGAGTCACTGGGTCATCATGCAACCTCTGTCCCAATCCAACTTGGTGGCTGTGAAGGCTCCGGGGCTGGTTCCGAGGTCCTGTGTGTGGTGGTAGTGTGTGTGTGTGTGGGGGGGGGGGAGTAGCAGTCATAAGAGAAGGGAAAGGATTGACAGTGCAAAGCAGAGAAGATCTGGGGAGGGGAGGTGCTCAGCTGAGTGCCAGAGGCAAGGCACAGTTTCTCATTTGGGCTGGCTCAGGGGCCACAGGGAAGATGGTCAGGCAAGGTCTGACCTTTACTACCAGACTGGTAGTAAAGGATTAGATTGTGTTTAGAAATCTAATTTCTAGATTTAGATTGTGTTTAGAAATCAGTTTTCAGGAGGGTCAGAGAACCTCTGAGTGTCCCTGCCCATCAGTCTACAAGCAAGCCTGTCTGCTTGCAGAGGGAGGGGCCCCGGGGATTTCTTGGGCCCTGCCACCTGGGTTGATCCCACTTGTCAGCCTTTGCCACTTGCAACTGTCCCAGTGCTCCCGTTTCCTGAGTTGTTAGATGTACCTCTGGTTTTCGCTGCCGCCGTGGGTCTCCAGCAGAAGTGGAGAGAGAGGGAAGGCCAGGCTCCCTGCTCCTTGTGGTCCTGCGAGGGGCTGAGCAGAGGAGGCCCCCCCTAGCCACACTGGGAAGGCCAGGCTGCCTTCAGCCGGGTACCAGCAGCCCGGGCCGACGCAGGAGGAGCAGGCCACCCCGCCCGGGGTCCCCAGAACACTCTTGTTTGTGACACTCACTCTATTCCATGTCCAGTGGTGGGGGTGTGAGGCGTGGGGGGGACTAGGAGCTGAAGAGACAAGGATTTGGTTCACATCCTCTTTTTAGACACCTTTCTCCACACCGGGGCTTTTAAAGTTGTCTTTCTTGCAATTTGCTAAGAAATGGGGCGGGACTGCATGCTCAACAGTGTTTGGGATCTAGAAGGAAGGTCTCATTTGGGTCACTGGTGCAATAATGGGCTTTAATAAAAATTGTTTTATCTTCCTTCCTAGCACCATGAGTTTCCAGGGCAGGGACCCAAACATTTTCTAGTCCCCCTGGGAGTCGGGCAATTTGAAGGGACTTCAGCTGTAAGGCAGGGTGTCTTAGGTCGGATACACATCAGCACTTCTTGCTGGGGAGTCAGGGTGTCTGGAAATGAAGGAGATTGGAGCCTTTTCTCTGGAGCCTTTAAAAGAAACCGAGTTCAGCAGCAGACGCGTGAGCTCATTGGTTGAAGAGGTCCTGAGCCAGCTGGTGCTAGGCAGACCATTTCTTTCAAGGAGACTGAGTCTCTGCTTTAATTAGGTTTTGCTCTTGGCAGGAACCTAAACAGTGAACCAGGGAAGTGCCCGTGAGCTGTTCTGCACTTGGTTGAAAGGTCCATGGGCGTGCCAGTGTTTTGACGAGTGGCCTTCTTCTGCCTCCTGACCACACACCACGCGTGTGCTGTCTCCCTCTCCCATCTCTCCTGGGGTGGGAGTTTTGTTCAATGCTATGCATGCAGGGAAGTCATGAGAGAAGGAAAATTGGATAAGCCCTTGCAAAAAAGCCTCTTCAGGCAGAGTCCCCCACAGGCTCTGCTGGGTCTGAGCAGTTAGACAAGACTGCCTGTCCCAGCACCACTGGCAGCAAACTCTTGCATTCTTTCTCCTTTCTACCGGTGAAGCATTTGCAGCTACGTTCATGGGGTCTGAATGTGAACATCTAAGCATTTGGCAAGACTGTGAGCAAAATAGGGATGGGGCTATCAGGCTGTCCATTCCGTGGAGGATAGAGGGAGGGACTCCCAGGCACTGGGGACGCTGGGCAGCCCTTTAAAGGAATCGCTGGCCTGCATCATATGTTGGTGAGCAGCCGGTATGTGGTTAACAGTAGGTGAGAACTAGGCTTCCTTACAGCCATGCTGGAAGTGAGGAGGGGGCAAAAGCAGGTGTGGTAATGAAGACCCTGGTCCTGCAGATTGATGCTCTTAAAACTGGTTTGTTTACAAGGCTTCTTCTATCTTGGAAAAAAAATAGCTTCTTAGAAACCCATTTCCTAGACTTTCTTCAGATTAATGTAAGGCAGTGGGCCTGAAACTGAGATGTTCATTCATTCATTCATTCAGTATATATAAGCACCTTATATGAACTCTCACCATTTGGATAGCCACTGAAAGATAAATAAAATAGAAGGCATGGCTCCGTCCTCTGGAGCTTACAGTTGAGAAATCCAGAGGCCTGGACAAGCACATGAGATGACCAAGCATGTATGCTCATGGGAGTTGAAAATGGCTTGAACTTTATCTCAGTTTGGATGTGGGGTGCCGCATGTGCCTGGACTTTCCTTCTTTTTTAAGTTCTAAAATATTTTATTTGAACATTTCTGATGGAGACCTTTAAATTTCTGCCTTAGAAAAGAGAAATTTGCAGGACACGATTTCCTCTCTTTCTGATGGGTTGGTCCTAACCCAATCTTTCCTTCAATGTTCCTCAACTTTTTCTAGGTATGGATGTTTTTCCGAGGCACTGACGGTCATTTCTCATTGTATGAAGTTCTCACTGCTACTGTAACAAAAATCAGATTTTCTTGGAGAAACAAGAGAACTGTTTTTGTTTAATGGATAAATGTAATGTGCTTTGTTTTGATGGCTAAGTATTCACGCATATGACAACTATTCTCCGTAACCTTCCAGAGCACTTTCCTTCCTTTCTCTTAATCTGTGTTCCATATAGTCAGAGTTATTGGATATAACTTTTGGCTAAGGCACGACAATATAAGATGAGGTGTCAAAATGACTGTCACTGTTTATAATGTGGTGAGAGTGTAGAGAAAGATTCCTCAGCATGTGGGAGGCCCCAGGAAAGGCTTTATGGAAAGGAAACGTAACTGGACCTTGGGGACAGGACAGGGCCTGCGCGAGTTGAGAGAGGGAGCAGTCACATTACTGAGGAAGGGGGTGGACTGAATTTGCCAAGAGAATCAGACGGAGTCCTCCCGAAATATATGTATATGTCTTGCTTTGGATATCTGCACATATCTTCACAAGGCTGTGTATGACATCAGAAAACCCATCCTGCCAGCCCATGCAAGGATTTATTTCATAGAACCTTGGTTTGAGCCCCTCCACATTTTACAGGAAGCCACTGTGCATTTGCTTCCTCCAACTGCTTCCTTGATGGTGAAGGTGTCAGGAGAGAAACTTGTACCCTGGCTTTTCCTCAGATGATATAAAATGACACTGTATTACTGAGCTTCTACATGTACTTCAAATATGAAGGGCAAAGACTGGTTTCATCTCCTTCATATGCTGGAAAGGCCCATGCCATGCGCTAGAATTCACACTTTCATCATTCTTGGGAAGAGTTATGAAGTTGGATTGAAAATCCAGAGTCACCAATGGGGGTTATAGCTCATGTGAGCATCTGTTACTGATGAAAACATTAGGGTTCTTTTCTAATTTATTCCTACTTGTGAGTTCTGGAATAGTAGACAGGAGCAAGGAAAAGCTGCCCACATAGAGCCCAAGTTCCTACCAAGTTCTGCATCCACTTGAGATGGCAGGGGAGGCATGCTGAACCCAGTCACTTAAGTCAGTGATTCAATAATTGTTTTTTAAATGTGGAAAATGTTGAAATAAAAGTTGTAAAGAAGGCATTAAACTCACCCCTTCAACCAGCAATTATTTATTGAGAACATATGTCTTTTGGCTCAAGATGAAGGATTAAGTAAAACTGGCAATCTCACTACTCTTCCATCCCAAGTTGCTAAGGATGACAAAATATATACTTTAAAAATATAAACAGTGAAGCCAGGCATAGTGGCACATGCTTGTAATCCTAATACTTGGGAAGCTGAGACAGGAAGATTGCAGGTTTGAGGCCAGCCTCAGCAATTTAGTGAGGCTCTCTGCAACTTAGTGAGACCCCATTTCAAAATAAAAAAATAAAATAGCATCGAGGGTATAGCTCGAAACCTGGGTTCAATCCCCAACAAAACACACACACACACACACACACACATACACACACACACACAAACACACACACACAAACACACACACACACACACACACACACACACACACACGTGCATGATGGAAAACAAAGGTATCCCTCATGCCCAAAAGATGGAAAGCAGGCAAAATCATATTGTTAAAAGATGTACTGTACCAAATGCTCCTGTAGAAAGACTATGTTCTAGACCTGTAAGTGACAGGTGTGGGGCAGAAGGGAGCCAAGAGTACATTATGGGCAAGTGGTTGAGGTTACCAGGAAGATGAGATAGGCAGGTGAATTCTCTTATACTCTGTTTGGCTCTTGGGGACAGGCAATAGAGATTTCTTGGATGCTTGGGTTACAGAATGGAACATTACTCCAGGCAGCTAAAACAACCCAGGAGAAAAAGTTCTATTTCTGCAAAAATCTGTTGTTTTAATCTACCAGGAGTAAGTGCCTCCCTTTGCCTTTGATGAACATGGTGCAGTAAAACCTTCCTATAGTACATCCTGCTTCCTCTTCCCCCATTGTCAGGTTAACAGAAATTTCCCAACACAAAAATAAGCATGCATCAAGGAGTCACCAAAAATGTATGAAGTGCCAATACTGAGAGAAAAAAGCATTGATTTCAGTAAACAAAATGCACACTGAAAGTAATATCAATATCAATGGAATAGGACTTGGAATAAGTATGGCTATCAGATCTGTAAAGAGTCCTTGGGAACTGAATAGTTCACAATAAGATTTTAAAACCAATAGATGGGCTTGGCAAGCAGAGTAGTCAGAACTGAAGGGAAAATTGGTGAACTGAAAGACAAAACAGGAATTCTTTTTGAGTATGTGGTCTAAAAGGATTACAAGATAGAAATATAGAAAGCAAAACACTGAGGTATAGAGAACATATTCAAATATTTCAGCATCCATCTACAAGGAGTTTCAGGGGATAAAATAGAGAAAAATGGGGGAAAAAGTACAAGAAAATTTGCCAAAAGGTAGAAAAAAGAAAAAAAATCCCAATATGAAGTACAATGACCGAGTGTCAAGTAGGATGAGAAGAAATCTATAGAAAGATATACTTCAATACCGAAGATAAAATAAAACTACTAAAAACAACTAGAGAGAAAGGAAGAAAGAAAAGAATGTGTATAAAGGAAGAAGAATAAGAGTGACAACTGATTTCTCACTGACAACACTAGATGCAAAAAGGCAATGGAACTATATACACAAAACCATGGGAGTGAGGGGAGATACTGAAGCTACAATTACGCACCCAATAAAACTGTCATCCAAAAGAGTAAGAAAAAAAAAACAAAACACCTCATTTTGGACATGATGGATTCAGAGTTTACCAAGTACTAGTTCCCACTAAGGAAATTATTGGAGGTAATAAAAAGCAAAATAAAATGAAGTCAGAGTCAAGAATATACTGTTTGCTATTAGCAGACACTTTTGCCTTTAATAATTCCAGTGGATGCACGGGGCAGAGGGACACCCTAAGGCACATGATGTTCTTACACAATCATATTAAGGTCACTCAGTGAACTGAACCTGAGGAGGAGGGAGGGCGAGGGAATGGGGTGGGAATTGGGAAAGGGGTCAAATGAGAATTGTGTAATTGTGTGCAAATATGTTGTTAACAACTTGTGCTTAACAAAGATGTATGCTACATTGCACGAATAACTATAAAAAAAAAAAAAAGAACAAAATCATGTTATTTGCAGGGAAATGGAAGGAACTGGAAAACATTATGTTGTTAAGTGAGATTAGCCAGTCACAAAAAGTAAAAAAGCGTATGTTCTCCCTAATATGCGGATGCTAGGGAGAAGATGGGGTATGGGAGGGTCTTCAGATGAAAAAGGAGAGACCCTCGAAAGCAAAGAAGGGTCTCTGATTTAACTGAAGGGGTTGGATGGGGGGAGGGGGCTCACTAATGTATATCAAGGTTACTCACTAAACTGAACTTGAGAGGGAGGGGGAGGGCAAGGGAGCGGGGCGGGAATTCGGGCAAGGGGTCAAATGAGAATTGTGAGCTCATATATTGTTATCAATTTGTACCTAACAAAGATGTATACTTACAATCTATGAATAAAAAATTAAAAAAATAAAAATAAGAAAAAAAAATAAAAGATCAAAGCAAGGCAGTCTGTCTTGACCAGTTCACTAGTTCACTCTTGGTCAAGGAAGAGTGAACTGGTCTGTCATCAATCTAAGACAAATGGCTGCACAAACAAAAACAAGCACCCACACAGAAATCTCTCTCTCCCTCTCTCTTGGATTGAACCCAGGGTTTTTCTACCTCTGAGTTACACTTCCAGCCCTATTTTATTTTGAAATAGAGTCTCGCTAAGTTGCTGAGACTGGCCTTGAATCTGAGATCCTCTGTCTCAGCATCCCAAGTACCAGGATTACAGGCATGCATCACCACACCTGGCTCAGAAAGTCTCTTAATCTGGAGCTGCCCTTGTGGGTTCACTGTGTCAAAGTGTGACACAGCATGTTGGCACCAAGCCCTGGCTTTTCCCTATGGCACCTGAAGAGGTATGGCTACCTGGCTGGGCTTTCCACCTGTCCATTAGATGTTTGCTTCCATGAGTGCTCTGAGATGAGGCTGGGGTATTTATTCCTCTCTCCAGGACTGATGAGGTAGAATGGACGAAATAAAAATTTAGGTAGAAAGGAGATGGATTGGGAAGAAAAGGAAAAATATAGTTTCAAAATTTGGAAAGTTCATCTCTTAACTCCACCCTATAGGGTGTGTCAGGTCTTGGGCAGAAGCCTCAATGAGCCCACATCCTTAATCTCAAGGGCCCCTCTCCCCACTTGAGATTCCTGAGATCCAAGAGGAAGACAAAGGTCAGACCTCAGTCAGTCACCACTCATAGTTGCTGAGAAACCTGAGGAAGAGGAGGTCCAGACCTCTGCTGTGCCCACCCCCTCTTGGGGGTTCTATAAAAGAACTCCAAAGGCTGCAAAGACCCTCTTGTCTGGATGATCTCCCCTCTTGAGATGGCCTGCCTTCTCCCTCAAGTCCCTCATTTTCCTAAATAAAACTCTGGACTTTGTCCCTGACTGGTGTGTGTTGAAATTCTTTTCACCACAGAGGCCAAGAACCCTAAAGAAGTATTGTGCTGACCCACAACAGGCTGATGTTCTGGTTTCCAGTAAATATACCTCTTTGACTTTTTTTTAAATTGGAAGCAGTACAACGGCAAACTTCGACTGCTGAGAACAAGTAGTGTACACCCTGCTGAGCAGGGGCAAGCATTGCCTGAGGTCTCTGGGAACTCTGCCCAGTGGCCTGGCATCTTGGGATGCTGCCAGCCCCGCTGGATGGAGGAGAAGGACCAGTAAGCAAGAGGCCCTGACAGTCTTGGGAAGTTATTGTAGGAGGTTTTAGGTACTGGAAATCCAGAGGCAATTCCAGAAAGCACTGGCTTGGTAATCTTGGGCAGGAGAGTATGAGAGGAGGCTGCTGGGGCAGTCTCATGGGCCACCAGAGTCCAGCCAAGCCAGGGTACTAGGGTATAACAGGTTCTGCCTGGATCCCCTGGCAGGCCGCTCCAAAGAGGAGGGCTTGGATGCTTTTTAAAAATTCATGTTAAGGAAATCGTTCTTCCTCCCAACATTTCTGTCTTTTGTCTACTCTCATGTTTGGAAAAACCAAATGGGACCAATGTTCCCAGCACCTCCTTGGTGGCTTCTCTAGTTCTCAGGCAGCCCTGGTCCTTGTGGATCCTCCCTTCTCTAGTTCAGCGTTTGCCCCTCAGCTGTCCAGATCAGAAAGCAACCAGACACCAGGAGCCCATGAACTTGGCCAATGTTTTTTTAGCCTTTTTATTACAACCATAGGCTGTATAATCTAGAAGGGGAGCCCTCGAAATCATGGTATCCTGTCCTCTGGCTCTAGGTAGGACTAAATTTAAAGCAGTTTCCTCAGATAACCATCTTCTTGACTTTGCTATAAATAAGTTAAATTCCTCCAAAGAGTAGCTACTTCAGTTTCTCTTGGAAACTCTTCCCTGCATTTCTTGCTGTTGGCCAAGATAGGTTATGTCACTCGCCTGCAGACCTGCTACAACTTAGGGAAAAAATCAACACAAGGGTTCTCTCCCCAGCTTCTGAAAGCATCAAATGCACCTGGCCTTGTCCCAACTTTGCCCAGAAAAAGAAGGTCTCTTGGTTCTTGAACCTGCTGTAGAGTTTTTATGTGTTACACATCAGTGTTGCATCTTGATGTCAGAATGTTTATTCCTACTTTAGGCACTTTATATCCATTGGGAAGCCTCTGAGCACAGCTGGAGGAAACCATGGTCGAGGGGCTGGAGGGTGAGAAACTCAAAAGGGAGGCTGAGAGAGGAACAGGCCATTGTTTAGGGCTCCCGTGCAAGATGGATACCCAGGAGTTCTAGTCCACAGATGCTTCTCCTGGGCACACCCATGTGCATGATAATGGACCAACCCTGGTGGCTCTGTTTCTCCATAAATCTCCAGTTGGAGAACCCTCTGCAAGATGAACTTGATGAAATATTTAAAGACAGATGATTCTGCTATGAGATTATTCTGCTTTGAGTTCCTCAAAGGGGAGGAGGTGGTATTTAAAGTTTATCTTTCCCCCCACCCAAGAAAACTGACTTTGAAGATAGGTAGGATTAGGTATTCTTGAGACCCATGTGCTTGAGTCCTCGGGGCACAAACTCTCCCAATACTGTTTCTTTCTTTCTCTTGCTTGCTCAGAGAGTTGGGGCAGGAGCTCTACTCTGCCAGTCGCAATAACAGAATGCAAGAGTTGGATGTGACTCACAAATTCAGCTTGTTCAAATACCTCACATTTCAGGGGAAGAAGTGAAACCCAGAATCCAGAGGACATTAAGGGTAGAAATCTTTAGCTACCCGCCTGCCCCAATTTCCCAGGAGTCTCTATCTGACATTCCCCTATCCTGGGGTCTTCATTGCTTCATTGGCATGTGGTAGAACCAGGACTAGAATTTGACCTCTCCTGATTGCAGTTCAGTGTTATTCTTTCTTTTTTCTATAGCTCCATGCTTTCTCTAGGGCTCACAGTCCAGGGCTCAACTCAGCAGCAGGCAGAAGAAATATAATTATATAAGTATAATTATATACCAGCATAACAGGATTTTAAAGAGTGCCTGGTGAACTTCCACTCCAAGATCCTGGTCGCATCAGCCTGTGTGACTGATGCTTGACTTTCCACCATTAGAGATTCATTCTTTTGTCGCTGGAGGTTGTGCAGTCTTCCAGAATTTCCTCTTGAGATATAGATTCAGTTGGTAACTCCTAGACTACAGGGCTATTTCTCCAAGAGAATTGATAGTAGCATGGAGAGAAAGCCAGGACAGAGAGATTTGGAAACTTATTGAAATTGGAGGATAAATCAGGTATTGATGTGAGAAAGGGTTTCCCCTCCTACCCTACCCTGTTGTAGACATTTAATAAATACTACCACATGCCACACTAAATAAGACAGAGCACAACCCAGATGCATTGTTGGGAAATTCCTTTCATAAGGCCTGAGCATGTGTTTGGCAACCCAAAGGGAAGACAAGGCCACCCGCAAGCATGCCCCACCAGAGGATGCCCAGCCCAGTGTTTTCTGTCTAACAAGCATCAGAGCTGAGTGAGAACCAGTCTCCTCCTGCCCCCAAAGGCTTCCTTTTCCTGAATTGACTGTCATGGGCACGTCTGTCTATGACTGGAGAAGGGAAGAGTTTGTATTGTTATTCTGAGTGGAAGATGGAGGCCGAGACCTGGACAACAGAGAGCACGGCGTGTCCTTTGTGTCTAACCTGACCCTGGGGTTTGCACCCTCACCGAGGAATGGAAGGGCCAGGGCCAGAAGTGAAAAGGATTGTTTCTTCAAGAGTCCTGATGGAACTCTGAACACAAGGAACAGGTGCTAGAGGATCACAGGACGTCACCATGCTCTGCACAGCGTCTAGGAGCCCTGGAACAGCTACCCCCCACCCCCTGCCCCCGTCTCCCCATGATGGCAACAGCAAGGCAACTTCAAGGTTATTGGACATTGACTAAGGGGAGCCAAAGGTGAAGAAGATGACCTGATGTGAGTACATACGATGTGGTCTTGTGGGATCTTCTAGAAACCCTTGGGGAGGGGTCTTATAAAGGGAGGGGTCTTATAAAGGGAGGGGTCAAGAAGAGGAACTTTGAACAGTTATTTAGTGTGACGCAGGAGGCAATGGCCTGGTGATACTTGAGTTTCCCTCGGATCATTAGATCTCTGCCTGGGATGTCAATAAATGAAAGTGGTCCAGTTGCTCATGGATACAATCCTCCTTCCCCAGGCAAATTCAGGCTATGATTCTACAGGACTGGAAAGTGTGTTCCAAACTCCATCTGGGAAAGAGTAGTGACAAGAATGGTCTTGGGGACTCCACTGTCCCATTGGGAAGGAAGGAAGACTCCCACTATGTGTCTCAACTGACTCATGATAAAATTAGGCAGAAGGAAGAGGGCAAGGTTTTCTCAGAGCCTGCCAGTCAGAGACCATCACTTGAACCTTCCAGGGCCTGGTTTATGGATCAGGAAGAAAAGATGCTGATATTTAGTTTAAATTAATCACAGTGTAGCACAGACCATCCTGCAATGGGTGACAATAGATTGCATAAAATAGGAGAGAGAGAACCAATCTTTGCAAATTGGAAAAGAAGGCACATATACAAATATGTATTTATATTATTTATATATGTATATATAAATATATATTGTTCTGATCTCATTACCCTCCTTCCTTCACCACCCACTTGCCAAAATCCTTCCTTCCTGTGATTAACCCCACCTTTGTGCAGGATGCATCGACTAAGCCCCAATGTGGTTGGATGGTAGAATTGGACACTGTATAAGCTGAATTGTCCAGAAGTTAAAAACAAAAAAAGCCACATCTTCCATACCTGCAAATGTGTTATGCAAGCCACAGTGACAGCACTGTGAAGAGTTACTGAGCGGCTGTGACAGACAGGTGCAGTGAGAATACAGGTTGATAGGTGCCACTTAGTTGGAGCCGCCTGTCTAGAGCCATTGCTGGGTTGACAGATACTCTGGCCTCTGGGGGTGGAGTGTGCTTTTTCTGTGCCTGAGAGTCTAACAGCAGACACAGCTTTGCTGAGCTAAGTGCATCACATCGGCCACATGCCACTTGTCATAGCTGTCACTTATTGGGGTCCACAGTGAGCGTGGTTCTGTGTGAGGTGCTTTACAACAGCCCCACACAGTAAGCAGGTTTAAAGCAGGCCCACTTCTTCTTGCAGGTGGGAATTTGGGGGCTCTGAGAAGTGAAGTGATGTGGCCAAGGTCACAGAGTTACTTAAATGCCAGAGTTCATATTTGAAATCAGCTCTGCATGGCTGCTGGGTCTCTGTCCTTCCACTGGAGGTGTCAGGAAGACTTGGGTTTAAACAGGGCTCCATCCCCTACTAGGTGTATGAGCCAGTTCTTTTACCCGAGCTCTTCAGCCTTCCCGAGCCAGCCTTCTCTGATCTATATAATGGGGATAAAAATGTCACCGACTCCTGAGTTTGGTGTGAGCTTCCATTGGGTCAGATTTAGCATGGTGCCGAGCCCAGATGGGTTCTTGGTCTGTACACAGGCTCTCTCTGCCTCCAGTGAGGCTCTGGGAGGGAAGAGTCCTGGTCTCCCAGAGACAGCTCCTAGGATTTACCAGCAATATTTCCCTCTCAGAAGAGGGCAGTCCTGGCCTCTGCAAGCCACAAGCACATTAGAATTAAACATAACCTGATAGATCCAAGAAACAGGTACCACTCTTCTTTGCTGTGTGCTTTTTAAATATATATACTTTCACTGGTGCATTGTAATTATACATCGTAGTGAGGCTCAAAGTCATACATAGATCTGCAGGTATCAACAAACATGCACACTGGTCTTGGTGAGTTTCCCTTTGGATCCCACCTGCTCCCTACCCCTCCGCGTACGTAACAGTGAGATTGGCATGATACCTTCATACCTGGACGTAGTGTTCTTTGGAATGTCTCCTTCATCCATTCTCCTTTTCCCCCTCCCCATCTCCCTGTTCCATTCCCCTTCCACTATTCTACTAGTCACTCCCCTCCACTATCTACAGTCTCTTTTGTTTCCTGTTTTCTCTCTGGCTTCCACACATGAGAGAAAACATTCGGCCCTTGACTTTCAGAGACTGACTGATCTCACTTAGCACAATACTATCTGGTTCCATCCATTTTCCTGCCAATGACACAACTTTGTTCTTTGTGGCTGGGTAGATTTCATTGTGTGTACATGCCACATTTTTGCTATCCATTCAACTGTTGATGGACACCTAGGTCAGTTCTGTAATTTGTGAATTGCACTGCTGTGATATGCGTGTCTCACTATAGCATTCTGACTTTAATTCTTTGAAGAGATACTGAGGATTGGCATAGCTGGGTCATATGGTGGTTCCATTCCTAGTCTTTTGTTGTGTGTTTAAAATGTCACTTAATCATTATGTAATTTTTCCTGTAGAATAACTGGAACCACCTTCACCCCACTTTACATAGACTTTTGGTTGAGCTATGACAAGATGCTAATTGATTTTTGTTTCCCCGTAGGTGGATCAGTCGGTCACAGGGAAGACTGCTTCTGGCAAGCAGAACACAGTGGCTGCTTTTTCCAGCAACCTGCTGGCTGCTTTGGGGATATCAGCTGTGGCCCTCATTACATACTTTGGAGCAGCACGTCAATTTGAATATGTGTTGAACAAGAATTATTGGGCAGGTAGAAATTCTCTGTGTGTATCTAGATATTATCTAGATATATAAAACGAGTCAAGAAGAAGTGATTCTTTTTGGATAATCTCCTGATTTGCATTATTCATGCAGTACGGACATGGATGGTTGAGAGCTGATGAGGTTTGCTGACTTCTAGCCCAGTAGCCTGTGCTGGTGAGAAATGTACTGGTTCCCCCACCGGGCTCTGTCCTCAACAAGGGATGTGGGAATCAAGTGATGGCAGTCTGTAATGGCTGTTTGCTTACTGTCTTTGAGGCTGGTAGAGTCAAACAGATTGTTTTTTAACTGCAACTCTTTTGACCTCTAAGGAAGCCCAAACAAAAATACGGTAACTACTGCTGCCTATAGTCCTTTGCAAGCCTCTGACCTGGTTGGGGACGGGACCTCCCTTCTCCCCTTCCTGCATTCTTACAGGTGGCAAGGAGGGGGCACTCCACTCTTCAGCCTTTGTTGGGGCCACCAGAGTTGAATTTTGGTTTTGAGATGCCTATGGACAGCCTTTGTTGTGACTTGGGTGCTTGAAATTATCATACATAAAACGACAAAGTAGAACATTGTTGTAGGGCTTGTTTCAGGCAAACCCCTCCTTTTAAAGCAGAGGAAGTGGGTCCAAAGAGGGAAGATGACTTTTCCAAGCCCACTAGACATTTTTTTTTCTTTTTCCACCCAGCATTTCAATGATGAACATAGAGCTAGCACCTAGGCTTGCTTGACCCCTGTCATGATGTCATGCTTTTTCTAACCCCTCTACCAGACAGTGACCACCACCAAGACCCTGCCCAGAGAGGTTAACTCACTAGTCTCCCAGGCTCTGCTAAATGTCTCCTTCCCATTACCTTCTTCTTCCCCTGGCCTCCCTTACACCCTGAAACTCCCTTTGATTGACTTGTTTTCCTTGAGTCAAGAGTTAATGCGTGGACCACATCTGGTGGGCAGCTCTGAATACAGAACATTTTGCTCCAAAAGAAAGTGGAATGTGCTCTTCCAGGAGTAGAGAGCATGGTGTCCCGGTGGCTGGGTTTCTGTTGGCACTGGGGACCAATAGTGGTGGCATGCTGCTGTCAGCTGAGGTGCTCCTCTCAGGCCTGGCTGCCTTGTGGCAGATCTGAGAAACAGAAATTGGTGCCAATTAAAAAAAAATCTTTTTCAGATCACAAAACTTCTTGGTACACCAAATTCAGTCTTGTTGCCTTATCACTTGGAAGCGATCTGGTTTCTGTAAAGAGTGTCAGTGAAAAGTGCCCCCAAGTCTCCACTCAGCATCTCCCAGGAACCTTTCCCTGAGAAGGATGTTGACATAGAAATGCCTTTCAAGCAGGATCGTGTCTTTTATTTCATGTATCTTCCTTGAATGCCTGATTCAGGGCTTTGAATGTAGTAGGTGTTTTTGCATTTGACATTGGGGTAGGAAAAGGAAGGAAATTTGGGTTCATGCCTTCCAAGTGTTCAGGGTACAGTATTAGAAATCTCAATATATATTAGCAATATATATTAAACTAATACCACTTTGGGGGACTATCATATGGAAATAAAAGATTCCATTCACAAGGTATATATAAAAGAATGTTTATTTTAATATTGCTTAGAATGATAGGAAACTAGGAACAAATTGAAAGTTCATTAATAGAGCAGGGTGTGGCGGCACATGCCTGTAATCCCAGTACTTGGGAAGCTAAGACAGAAAGATCAAAGGTTTGAGGCCCTCAGCAATCTAGTGAGACCCTGTTTAAAAAAAAAATACAAAGGACTGGGGATATAGCTCAGAAGTAGAATGTCCCTGGGTTTGATCCCTAGTACGAAAAATAAAAGTGTGGTTTATCCGTACAATGAGACATTATATAGCTTTTTAAAATAACAACCTGCAGAGCTGGGCATGGTGGCACACACGATGAAATAATCTGAGAAAGTTTATAATAGATTGTTTAATGAAGAAAGCAAGTTTCTGAGTAATGTATACAACATTTTCATTTCTATAACATATACCAACCACACACACACACACACACACACACACACACACACACACACACACTTATATCTAGTATATATTCGCATGAGCAAAAAAAAAAAAAGAAAACAGCAAAATGTTAACATTATCTTAGGTGATTTTTTAAATTAAAAATCTAACAAAGTTTAAATATGGAAAGAGAAGAGATCAAGGTAGTTAAATGGTCCAGAAAGAAAACAAATTAAATCAGTCACAGCTTTGTTGTGCATTTTTAGGTGGTTTTGTTCCTGAAACACCAAACACTAGCCCTACATTAGCTGTGTGTGATACCCCGAGTGATATCAGTACATGGTGTATTTTGAGAGTCAAGGCTGCAAAACTTCTCGTCTGTAAAAGTTCCAGAGACACACAAGAACACTGGTATTTTGATTAAAGCATGTGTCCCCAGCCATACTTGAATGGAAGCTACTATGCTTCTGGTGCAGGCAGGTCCTGTCACTTCCAGGGTCTCTCTGTTAATGTCAATAGATACTTCTTGCAGGAGCTAGCTGACTGTAGGTCACAGATTATAGCTTTATTTGACCTATAAGAACCAATCCATAAGACCCCCACTCGTATCTGAGTCTATTATAACACTGATTATACTCGAGTTTGGCATTTGACCAACTCTTCCTGGATGATAAATGTCACCAGGGCAGAGAAACATCTTTTCATCTTTTAGACCAGAATGCCTAGCACATGCCTGGCCCATAGTCATTGCTATATAAGGGTTCATAGGAAAAAATACGTATTGAGATATTGTGCTGGATTGACTGAATAGCTCCCAGCTGGCTTTTATTCGGGAGAGATTTTCCATAAAAAGGCAAGCCTTTATGAAATATTTGAAAGGGAGGAAAGGAGTGTACAACCTCCACCAAGTAGGAAAAGCTAATTCTGTTATGACAGCGTTTTGGAATATTTTAGTAGCTTTAGGGCTCTGCTATTGCATTCCTCTTCCCTCTTCTCCAAAGAAATTCAGGTGGCATCATAGGTCATTGAGGAAGGTGGGTATCTTTTGGGTCCTTCTCACCCCAAGAGAAAGGAAGGTGGGTCACAAGAGTATTTGACCTTTTTAGGAGCATTAAAACACCAAGGATTAAGCTACTAAGCTAACACAATGCCTCCCAAATATTGTTAAACCAAACAGTGTCATGTGAAGCACAAAACTAAATGAGTTGATTTAATCAGACATCATCAGGGCAAGGAAGAAATAACATTCTGGTTTTAACAGCAAAAAAAAAAAAAAAAAAAAAAAAAAAATTCTCAAATTGCTTTCAGGCACTGTATTTTGGAATGTGGCTTAAGAAATATTGGGCCTTGGGTTTGGGAGACATAGGGCTGCAAATACTGTCGTGCAGGAGAACTGCCCAGGTGTGGGACTGCCTGAAACCTCAGCCAGGTAGCTGGCTGCTGCAGCCTTGGCCCAGGCCCCCATCTGGCCCCAAAGAAACTGAGAACGCTGCTGGGTCTGCTGCCATGAAGTGTGATGGATAACGGCTGTGGCCTGATTCTCTAGGAGGCGGGCATTCACCGTAGTGTGCGGTGGCCATATGTGAGCCCTGGCCATGTGTGAGGAGCAGGAGGAGTAAGCCACACCGGAACAAGACCCAGAGCCTGAGCTTTCCCAGGCAGTGTGATCTGCAGCTACATAGCTGAATCCTGATTCTGGGTCACTGGATTTAGGTGAGACTGCAGAGGAAGTGTTGGTGCCCCTGGAATTAAGCTATTACATAGTCTTCATCTTCTGGCATCCCAACACAGACTCAGAGATGGGACAGAATTATGAGGTTCCAGCAGCAGGCAGGCAGAACCTTCAAGGCCTTGCTTAACCTTCTAGTGGTTGCAACTCCTCTGCAACATCTTTGCCAGATCACTAGTTCAATGGAACTCTTCCAGTGACAGGGAATTCACTACCCCTATGGCACCCCGCAAAGCTGGGTAACTTTTCCAATCACAGCCCTCCCCAAGAGTCTCATTTCAACCTTTGCATAGGACCTGTGTTAGAAACAGACCTTTCTACAGTGTGGGGGTCACTGTAGACGCGAAGGGCCCTTTCTATAGCTTAGGAACCACCTTCCTCTGCAGTTCATTTTATCTCTAAATATCCATTTGTCCTCACCCATGACCATCTATTAGAATTATGGAGTAGAAACAAATCCTGATACCCAGGCTCACTAAATCATAGTCACTGGGGGTGGAACCAAAACCGTGGCATTTTTAAAGCTCCCTAGAGGATTCCCTAGTATCCAGCCAAGGTCGAGAACCACAGTCTTGTTTCCAGAACCTAGTTAACTTTTTGGGAGTCATGCTGTCAATCAAGCATCCTCGATTTGGAACTTGATCCTACAGTTCTCTGGGTTTTTATTTTCTTGTCTGTTAGGTGGGGGTGATGACAGCGTCTACCTCAAAGAGTTGAGAGGACTACATGAGAACACATGTAAGTCTAGAAGAGTCCATGGCATGTAATAAATGTTCTTCAAAGTCTAACTCATGAGCTGAGAGAAAGCCTCACAAATGTTAACATAGTATTTGTGCTCTTACCATTAGGTAGGCATTGTTCTGAGCCCTTGATACGTACTATTCAATACACTTTGCTTTGCTGAAGGTCTAGCATCAGAAAAATGACATAAGCAAAATGTATCTTCAGGGCCCTTTTTGGATTTCTTGTCCAAAGCTACCCAAACAATTCACCCTGTGATGAGATCTCTGAACCCCTTGTCATCCCATGTCTTCTTGACTTCCATCAAAATCAAAAGCGCTACAGAAGCTCTGCACTTTTCAAAGCATCCAAAGTGACTAAACTGAGAACTCACTAACAGTACAATATCTGTCATTGGCTTTTGTTAAGCTTTAGTGCCTGTTACTGAGCTGAGCATATGAGATGCCCAGACGTTAGTTCTATAATGGAACGATTAAACCAACCTGGTAAAAGGGTATGCTAATATACTACTGATGCAAAAGAGATGGAGAAGAGCTGAATTCACATGACTGGTGGTGGTGGTGAGAAAAGAGTACTATTAAGTGCATACTATATGCTGGTGCTTTTCATGCATCACGAATTTCCGTAATACTAAGAGGTGAGTGTTTAGTTCATCTCTTGCTATATGACAAATTACACTAAAGTAACAATGATTTTGCTTGGGAATTTGTAATTAGGTGGCTACAGAGCAGGGACTGCACCTCTCTGCTCCAAAGTGTTTCGACAAAGGGATGGGGGATCTGCTTTTAAGACAGTTCACCCATGTCCCTCTCCAGCCATTGTGGAACCACCTCAGTGCCCCGGGCTCCTCACTCCCAGCTCCCAGGCTGGCTCTGGGTTGGAATAGAAAACTCTTGTCATGAAAATACAGTTCTCCATCTCAGTCTCTCTACTCCCCATTCCAAGGGGAGCAGTATCTGTGCTTGGGGAGAAGCCAAGCCAAGCAAAAGATTTCAACAGAGAACAGAGGAAACACACCCACTGAGGTTCTCATAGCAACATAATCACGCACAGGCAGCAGCCTATTTCGGTGGGAGCTCATTTCAGCTCCCCTCCTCTCTGGTTAGTCACGGAATGGATGCAGAGCAGAAGGAGTGTGGGGTGGGGGCAGAGTGTTGGACTGAGAGGAGTGCTGGGGAGCTGGTCTCAGATGCTCCCTCTGCTTGCTGAGGGACCGTGGACAAATGTCCTCTTCCCTCTGATCTCAGGGCCCTTAATCTATAAAATGAGAGGATTGGACCACTGAGCTGTGGACATCCTTTCTTTTCTGATTTTCTTTGATTGTACAAGTACTAAAATTCAGTCAGGGATCAGGTGTCCCTCAGAATCTTTTATCTCCAGGAAGATGCTTAGAGAAAAGAAGGTTCAAGGGGGTGCAAGTTGCCCTGTGGGTTCACCCCAATTCCTTTTCCTACCTTCTCCTGCATGGTGGCAGCAGGTAAAAGAGGAGGAGATTGACCCGGTGTTGCTAAGGACTCTGTTTACTCATCCTCAGCTCTAATCCAGGTCCAAGAAAGGAAAGGTTAAGGAGGTTAAGGTCATTCTTTCATTTGCATTTACTCTTAATACAACACAACGCGAGTGCGCGCGCGAACACACACACACACACACACACACACACACACACACACACAACTCAAGCCTCTGGTTGCATTTTCTTTCGTTCTTCCTCTTCCTCCTCTCCCCTCACCTCCAGTATTGCAGCATCTCCTCCCTTTGCCTGAGGACCAGGTGATGGGGGCATCTTTACCGCCGCACATGGCTCTGGCCTTTTTCCTCAGTGGGCTCTGAGGTTAGTTGAGGACAGTGAGGCTTACACTTCCTACTGTCAAAGGTGATGGTAAGAGTAAATAGGGCATCCAGAACGGATTTTCCCAAATAAGGCCAGCGATGGAACTGGAACGAAGAGAGGCAGGACACTCAAGGCACATCTTCCAGGTCCCTGTCCTTGGCTTGTGGGCTGAAAGCTTGAAAGTGCAGCTGTCTTTCACGGAGTCAGCCTGAGTGTCCTGTTGCAATGGGGAGGAAGAGGGGGCCCCCTCCCCCATTGTTCTATTTCCCACAGCCTGACAGATGGCCAGTAAGACAGAGAAAAAGAAGCTCTAGAAGTGAAGACAGGAATGCATTGTATAAAAATTCACACCCCCTGCTGCCGCCCAAACTCCCTTAAAAAAGGATCTAGAGAACCCTAATGGGTACGTGACATCCTCCTTCTCTCCCATAAAAGGGACTTCAAAATCTGGTGACGGTGGGGGAGGGGTGAAGAGGGAGAAGAGAAACGTGTGGGCAGGGGGCTGCCTGGGGAGCCGGGGCAGGGGGAGCGGGACAGCAGGCTCTCCGGTTTGACTTTGCCCCATCCTCTTTCCCAAGACACCTCTGGATGCCGCCTTCACCGAACCCCGCCGGCCCACCCGCTCGCCCGAGTGGCTCAGAGCCCCCCAGTGCCCTGCAGGCGGACAGCGGCTAGGCAGTGGCACACACGGAGCCTGGGGGTTGAAGGAGTTAATGGCCCTCCCCCATCCAGACACCCACTCCGGGTTCCCCAATCCGTAGAGAGCCCAGCCGGCGTCCGGGAGCTGGCCGGGAGCGGGAGCGGGAGCGGGAGGGCTGGGGGCGGGGCGGGGCGGGTGCGGGCGAGGTGGCGGCGGCCCCGCCGGGTCCAGAGCTGGCCCTGGATGGGAGGACGCGAGCCGGGTCCGCCGACCCACGGGAGCCGAGCCCCGGCGCCTGCCGTCTCCGGCCTCGCGCGCGGCCCCGCGACGTCGGTGCAGCCGCGGCCCCCGCGCGAGGAGCGCGGCGCCGGGGAGCGGGGGCGGCCGGGGGACCCTGCGAGCCCGGGGAGGGGGCGGGCCCGGGGCGCGGGGGGCCGCGGTCTGCGCCCAGCCGCCGCCGGCGCCGCCGAGCCTCCTCCCCCGCCCCCACTCACCCGGCTCAGCCCCTGGGAGAGACGCGCAGCCCGCGCGTGGCTTCGCCCAGCCGATCGGCAGAAGTTGAGAGGAGTTGGCGGCTGCCTCCGGCCGGCCGGACTCGGAGCCGCGGGCAGAGGAGCCGCCGCCGCCGCCGCGGAGCCCCCGGGGCCGCCTCCCTCCTGCCGAGCCCGCAGCGCGGGTGGAGAGGGGCGGGGAGGGGGTCGGTGCGCGAGAAGAACTTGAACTGTGCGAAGGAATCCGGAGCGGATGAGAAGGGAGGAAAATAAAACAAAGTGGAGACCGCAGAAAGGACTTGGCCGTGGTTGATTGTACCGCTGACGCTCCGCGGAGGGCTGCGTGCTTTTTCCTCCCATTCTCTGGCTATCTCTTTTAAAGCGACACCAGCTCTCTCTCTCTCTTTTCTCTACTATCTCTGTATCACCAAACCCTTGCTGGCTCTTATGGGCATGAAACACTCCTCCCGCTGCCTGCTCCTAAGGAGGAAAATGGCGGAGAACGCTGCCGAGAACACCGAGGTAAGGAAGCGACAGCGCCGGGGCTCACCGCGACCCCGCCGCCCACCCGGACCACCGCGCCGCCGCCGCCGCCGCCGCCGCCGCTCAGCACCGGTGCCAAACTTTCCCCAGCTCCATCCCGCTTGCTTCCGCCGGCCGAGTGTGTGTGTGTGTGTGTGTACGTGTTGGGGGGGGGGAGACAGTGCATGTCTCAGGTCCCCTCCCTCTTGAAAATGCAAAAAGAGTCGCTCTCACCCCATCACCCTCTCCTGCCACCCCTGCTTCCTTCCCTTCCCCCAAGTCCCCAGCCCTGGGCAGCCGCGCTCCTCTGCCCCGGGCTCTCGGGCTCCGTTAGGGAGCCGGGTCCCGGCTTTATGCAGAGCCGGGGTGGGTGATCCTGGGGCCGGGTCGGCTCCCTGCAGCGGCTGGACCGTCTCGGCTCGGCTTTACCCTTCAAGCTCGAGTCGGTCCCGAGCTCGCGGCCCCCGGCAGCACCGCGGAGAGCTCCGGGCCGCGGGGGAGGGGGACCGAGCCACTGGTCATACTTAGGCAGCTCCTACAGACCCCGGCCGGGCTCCGGGCTCGGGCGAGGTCTGTGATTCTCCGGGGAGGGCACGCTGGCCGAGTCCACCTTCAGGACCAGGGACAGCGCCCGCGCCTGCCGCAGCCGAGCCTGCGCCGGCGGAGGGGCCCGCACGCCACGGCTGCGGCGGGAAGCGGGTCTGCAGCCGCCGGTCCCGCAGCGGCGTTTGGGGAGGTCGCTCTGGCTCTGCGCCTGCCGCAGTCCAACAGCTGCCCTTTCTCTACTCTCGAGGTGGCCGCGAGCCGCAGAGATCCCTGCCGGGCGCTGCTCGCCGTGACCCCGCTGTCTTTACAACCGGACGGTTCCGGAGGCTCCGGGCACCTGTAGTCGCCAAGGGGATCGGCGTGGGCAGCCCCCTTACCTTCCCGGAGAAACGGTGCGCCGAGGTGGGGGCGGAGTGGGGTGTGTGTGAGCGTCCCTTACTCGGTGGCAGGAAAAAGACACAGAGAGCAAACTCCCGGGCTCTATTAATAGCCGGGTGTCTGGTGGGGCTGCCGTACATTTCACATATGGTTACCCATATGCAGCGTGGGGCGGGGATGGGGGTGTGGCGCGGGGATTGTCCCTCCGTCTTGCCCGAATGCAAAGAGGGTGCGGAGACCCTTGCGGAACTTCTTTCCTCGAGGTCATAACTCTCTGCTGCTAACCCCTACCCAACAGCGTAGGCAGCAAAGCTTAAAAAAAAAAAAATCCCCGTTCCCCGAGAGACTAGAAGTAGCGTGCATCTGGCAACCGTCGATTTGGAAACCGACACGCTGAGGCGTGAGAACGGCGCGGCGTTCCGTAGCTCCTGCCTTCCCCTTGAGTTAGGGCAAAGCCGGCACGCGTGCAGTCTCCTCCCCACTTGCTTCCCCCCTCCAGCCGAGAGCAGACCTTGAGGAGCCGCGTGTAGTGCCCGGCGCCTAGTCCCGCAGCAGAGCCGGCCGCACCGTTCTCCTCCCCCTCCGCCCTGCGCTCGCCCACCGGCTCAAGCGCTTTCTAAAAATAGCCCAGCGTCTCAAGGCCGCGCGCTTCTGCAAAGTGTAGGGCCAGCCGGCACGTAGCAGTCCCTGCAGCCAGGTGGCGGGAGCGCCGGACGCGGGAAGGCACTTCCCTCTGCCTCCCCCTCCCAGCCCACCCCTGGATTGTTTCTTTTAAAAACAAAGTTTTGGCTGGTCCCTATCCCCGAGAGCCCCGCGGTTGTGCTGGGCCTGGGTGCAAACCCCCTGCGGCGTTCCGCAGTGTGCGGTGGCGCCCGCCGCGCTCCCCACCTCGGAGAGGGTTACAGGAGTCGGGAGCAGGCAGAGCGCCGCGCGCCAGGCTATTTTTACTTGCTCCCCCCCCCCCCCCCGCGCCCGCACGCGCCAGCTCTGCTCCAGCCATCAATGAAAACAGCAGTGGAGGCGGCCGGCGAGCTTTTGCGAGCTGGGGGGAGGGGGGAGGATGCCTTGTATGAGGGCAAAGGCGGCAGGTGGTGGGGTAGGAACCTGTCCCAGCTGGGACTCCTTGGAGAAGAGGAGGTTCAGTCCTTTGCTGGTTCCCTGGAGAAGGGGTGGAGCCCAGACTTGGGCAAAGGCGCCCATTGAGGCATCCAGGCAGCGTGGCTTTCTCTTGGTTCTCCTCCAGGAAGCAGCGGTTGGGAGAATATGTGAGGAGGGGAGCAGTACTTTCCAAAGTGGGGTGTTATGGGTGTGTGTGTAGGGGTTGGGGTGATGATGGTGAAGGTCCTTCTTAGTTCAACTCTTCTCTATGACACTCACTCTACCAGGAATAACTCGGTACCCAAGATCCAAACCACTTGGTCCCTGCCCTCTAGGAACTCACAGCAGTTGTGCCGGGCAACCCTGCAGTGCCTCTTCTAGCCTTTTGCTGGAGTGGTCTGCTCTTTATCTCATTTCTACTCATGATAACCTTGTGAGATAAACAAAGGTCAGTGTCCATTTCTGATGCCCCTTTTACTCGAGGACATGGAGACGACCGCGGGGCGATTGGCGGAGCGATTTCTGCGAGTCCTTGGGTGGGGTAAGTCAGCCTGGGAACACAGGTTGCCCCCACTTGTGATTCATTGCTGTTAGCCCTACCCTTGCTATTTCTAGCAAGATGCCATGTGTGAATGGGAGTGGATGCGGAGTGGGAGGAGAGGAAAGCTTTGGAAGGGAGATGCAAGGAGCCGGGAGGAGGGGAGGAGGGGAGGAGGAGTTCTTTCACAAGGTAAAGACAGGGAAAGATATTCCCAGCCTTGGGCAGGAGAGAGGAAGCTAGGACTAGGACCACATGTATGTATGCTGTGGCCTCAGCCACACTTGCTTGCAGCGGAGGGATGAGCCCAGGCACCGGAGTCTGAGGGCACAAGCTTAGTGGGCACAGGCTGGTTCTGGGTGGCCCAGGGCACACCTTGAACACCTTGACCTCAGTTCCCTCATCTGTTAACCTGAGCTGATTCTGTTTATGGTGTAGTGTTAACGTGGGGCATATAGAAATGCCAGGGGAGCCCCTGGCACATGGTAAACAGTACGGTTAGTTCTCTCATATGCTCTTCTTCCTCGCTAAGGCCTTCGGCCTCCCTTCCCAGCCCCTCCTCCCTCCATCCCCAGCGGCCTTCTGAGATGTCTGCAGAACCTCCAGGCCTGCCCTCCTGCACAGCCCGCCGTCAGCCCCTGAGGCAGATAGCCTCAAATTTGTCCTGTGGGTCCAGCCTCGCCATCTCTACTTGATTGACTTTGAAAGTGCAAATCTGCTCATGATCAGACATCTCTTTCAAATTTAGAACGTTCCCTAATTTCCTACAGGGTGCTGGATAAATCTCACTTCCTTAGCATAGTAGACAAGACCCTTTACTTCCCGCCCACTGCACTCCTCAGAAAGACTGCTGACTTCACAGCTAAGTGCTCCTGGGTATACTCTTCCCTCTGCCTGGGATGCTCTTTCCTTCTCTCTAGGAAAACAAACAAACAAACAAACAAACAAACAAAAAACAAAAAAAATATCAACAACAACAAAAACCCAAACAAATAATGATAATAAAAAAAAAAATCCTTCCTCTACCTCTAAGACCCAACTCCAATGTCACTTCTTCTGGACATTGGAGAAGATCCAGATCTATGAATCATCTACCCCTGGGGAGACTGATCCCTCTTCCTTAGGGTCCCTCATGATTGCCTCTCACTTTTCCTATTACAAAATAGTTGGCCTTTTGTGTGTCTCCTTCTCCAGTTAAATAATGAGCTTGTGTGTGTGTGTGTGTGTGTGTGTGTGTGTGTGTGTGCGCGTGCCCTGTTCTTCCCATGATGTCTGACACACAGTAAATAATTGATGTGGTCTAAAGTGATTCACATGATATGAACAGGTTATCTGAGCCTTCTGGCTTTCTGAAAATCGGGGTTTCTATCTCCCATCCTCTCTGCTATACTTAAGTTTTTGTGGACCTTTAAAACTCAAAATGAATAAAGATTCTGAGAACCAAGGTATTGCAGCCACTCATAAGCGCGGGTACATTTTGGTTTTTCATGTACCTATTCAATATTCAGTAATTACTGACTCTTGCTATGGGGCGTTCCTCTGAATAGCAGATAAATGGATTAATCACAATGCCCACTTATGAACGATGGGGGATAATGGACCCTTCTGAGCTCTTGCCTGCTTTACTGATTCTTGGTGAAAGCCCGATGCATTATTTATGGTGATGATTCCCCTGATTGGGATTTCATCACCTCAAAGGAGAGCACCCAGGGGTAGAAAAACAGTTTTAGCAAAGAGTCATTTTGTTTCTTGAATGTTCTGTTGACTTGTTGGCCCAGGGAGAGAGAGCTGCCTGAGCTATGGGAATATCTGAGCCAACTCCTGAATGGTGCACTTTGGTGCTTGGCCAATGAATCCTTAATTCTCTTTTCTTTTTTTCTTTCTTTCTTTTTTCTCTGAAGTACTGGGGATTGAACTCAGGGACATTCTACCTCTGAGCTACACCCTTAGCCATATTTTATCTTCTATTTATTTTTTAAACAGGGTCTCACTAAGTTGCTGAAGGCCTTGCTAAGTTGTGGAAGCTGGCCTTGAACCTGCAGTCCTCCTGTCTAAGCCTCCCAAGTACTAGGACTACACGTGTACATCACTGTGCCTGGCTGAATCCTTCACTTTTCCTTCACTGAAGTATGTGGTCCCATTATCTAGAGGTCAGGGAAATGAGAAACAGGGACAAGAAGGAGTCAGGATGCAGGTCCACTTCTCTGAGGATGGTCCCTATCCATGTCTTTTTGGAGAGTGAGCACTAACTAACCACGTGGGCTCTTGAGCCGGGCTGCCTGGTTTTAAATCCAGCTCTGGACTTAGCAGAGGTGTTGTTATATTGGACCAGTTGCTTAGCCTGTCTGGGTCTCATAAGGTTGTTGGGATGATTAAAAGGGTTCATTCATACACAGAGGTTAGGACATTGCCGTGTTCATGGTGAGCGGTCATTAAGTGTTTATGATTATTGTCCTGCTAGCTTTTAGGAGTCTTGCCAAGAAAACTGCAAACTGGATGGGGGCAGTTTTACTTCCTCACTTCTCCAGCTGAAATGATCCATGAACCATTGTCTACATCAATTTTTCCTCCATCAGCAAACACAGATTTCAGTCCTTAAGTGTGCTCAGGAGAATTAAGAAGATACCCACATTTTTTTCTTCTGGCAAACTTGGCTTTGTAGAGTCCTAAATTGGCTTTTGGCTGTCAAAGAAGGTGGCACACAACACTCCTGCCTCCAGTTCAGGAGTGGGTTTCATTTCCTCCTCTTTGTTAGCTGCAATGTGAAATGATTTTCACATACTAGTGTGGAAAATACATAAATCTGTAAATGCATCACTTACATCTTGGAGTCTACTGTGAGCAGCAGGACAGCACGTGAACTGCCAAGGTAAATGCAAGCTGCTATCGAGTGTGTGAAGTACCAGGGGTTGGGACCCGTGTGAACTGGCGCGGTCAAAGGATGGAATGAGCGAGCACAGGCGAGGTGTCCCCTCCAGAAGGCAGTTCTGTGCACGCTTCTGCCTCTGAGAACTCTTAACTCAGGATGTATGATTGGTCACTTGGTTTCTTGTTGAAAAGACTCAGTGAAGATGATTCCCCCAAACTCTTGAGTATCTCATTAGTCAGGAACTTACTCCTAGAATCGGAGCCCAATTTCTTCTATTGCAATCCAAGTTACTTTGTTTTTATTATCCTAAAAGGAGATGAAAACTGTCTGGTTACATTTCTATTTGGGGTTGTGTTAGGTTGTCCCTCCTCTTCTTTCTTTTTTGCTTCCTTCCGTCCTTTTTTTAAAAAAATGTACTATGAGGGATTGAGCTCAGGAGCATTCTACCTCTGAGCTACACCCCCAGCCCTATTTTATTTTGAAACAGGGTCTCAATAAGTTTCCAAAGACCTCATTAAATTGCTGAGGCCAGCCTCAAACTTGCGAACTTCCTGTCTCAGACTCCCATGTACTGGAATTACAGGTATGCACCACCACACCTGGCTGCCTCATCTCACCTTCTTTACTAGTTTGGTTCCAAATGATTCCAGTCTCTTCCTCTGATAATCTGGTACTAGCTTTCTCACGGGAACAGTGGAGAGAGAGAGGTGTTTGAGATTTGCCTTTCCAATATTATCCAGCCCATTAGATATTTCAAGCATCAAATATCTTTTATGTCTTCACTTCTTATTAGAATTCCTCAAACAGCACGGTTTTCCCCAGATTTGTAATGGGTGACCCATAAGTAAAGCTCTCTTTTAAAAGTGTAGTTCTATAAGAGAAAAAAGCTTGATAGGCACATTTTCATAATGTCTCAGAATCTTAGAGCGGAAGGAAACTCCAATTATTTAAGACAAAGAGATGAGAACTCTTGTTCAATATCGCAGAGCTCCTTAGTGTTGATGCTGGGTCCTCCTTCAGTCGGAGAACATGCTCCTGATGCCTCTTTTGAATGGAGCCTCTGATTTGTTCTTTTAATTTCTTGTGTTAGTTTTCTGGTATACCCTGCTCTGTACTCTCTAAAGCCCATTTTTCTACGTGAGACCTAGGAATTACCTATGGCAAGAACTGTCCCCCCTTTGTACAGCCTTTGAGGTGTGCATGCCACGCATTCCATCATATGAGACACTGCGAGGTGCACAGGATCCCCGTTTTACACGAAGAGGCTGAGGCGTAGGAAATTAGTGCTACTTGCCCAAGATTCCAAGGCCAGTAGGTGATGGAACTAGGACCCAAACTCTGTTGGAGTTGGGACCCAAACTTTGGCTTTCTAGTCACTGAAACCTATGCATTTACCAGTTCCATAGGCTAGGGAGTCATGAGAAGGACCAGGGCAAGGACTTAAAATATGAAGAAGGATGGAGAAATTAACCTGAGAAACGTGGAACGGTGGGTTTGGGAGAAACAAGGACGGGACCCCAGCACCAGTCTCTTTCCCCAGGCCCTCTTTGTCACCCCCCACCTTCCCAGACTCACCTCCACAATCCTCAGCACCCTCCCCCCCACTCTTCTAAGACATCCCTGCGCCTGGGGTTCTCGCTGATGGATAGGGAAAATGAGTCTCGTCACAGGAAGCTCGACACAGGGCCATCAGTATTGAGCCTGGATTCTCATCCAGCAATTTTGCTGGGATGTAACGAATACCAAAGACTATGGGACAGGAACTTTGTTTTTAAAATTTACCTTTGTAGTCTTAGCACCTGTGTTCCTTTCCTGGGACTGTTGTAACCAAGTCCCACTGACTGGGTGGTCTACAATAGCAGAAATGTAGTCTTTCACAGTTCTGGAAGCCAGAAGCCTGGAGCCCAGGCATCAGAAGGGCTGGTTCCTTTTGGGGGTTCTGATGGGAAGTCTGTTCCTCGCCTTGTTCCCTAGCTTCTGGTGTTTGCCAATTATGCTAGGCATTCCTTGGCTTGTAGATTTATCATTCCAATCTATGCCTCCATCTTCACATGCCGTGTGTGTGTGTGTATGTGTGTGTGTGTGTGTGTGTGTGTGATAAGGATGTCATTATATTAGATTAGGACTCCCCTTCCAAATCCAGGGTGACCTCATCTTAATTGACTGCATCTTCAAAGACCTTATTTACGAATGAGGTCACATTTAGGGGGCTAGGAATCCACACATCTTTTAGGGGGACACAGTCCTATGCACGTCACCCAACACAGTGCTCCGCATGTGGCAGTGTGGTTGCCTGGTCAGCGCCCGCTGTCTCTCTCCCCCTCGATGCCTCCTGCTGCTCATTCATCTGTCCACTTTGCCGACTGGCTTCCCCAGGGTCATTACCGTGGCTTTTTTTGGAGCACTAGCATGAATTATAACAATTACTGTCCACATTATAAGTTGAGTACAATGTTAAGCACTTAGTAAGCATTTTCTTACTGAATTTATGCAACAATAATACAAAGCAACTGTTATTAATTGCATTTTGCAGTTGAGGAAACTGAAATTTGAAGTGGTTAATTATGTTATCCAAGATTATAGAGCTAGTAAGTAGCAGAGTTGGAATGCTCTTGGTGTTGGAATGTGCTCTGCTGTCGATGTGGGGGTCTCTCTCTCTGTCTCTCTGTCTCTGTCTCTCTCTCTTGGCATTCTACCTCTGAGATAAATGATAAATCTCCAGCCCTTTTTTTCCTTTTTCTTTTGAAACAGGGTCTCACTAGGTTGCTGAGGGTCTCACTAAGTTGTTGAGGCTATCCTTGACCCTGTGATCCTCCTGTCTTAGCCTCTCAATTACTGGTTTACAGGTGTGCACCGCCACGCCCAGTTTCTCCTTTCTTTTATCCACATCCCCAACCTAAAGTTTGTTTTCTTCTTTGCCCCACAACAGTTCTCACCCACCTGGAGATTAAAAAAGGAATTGATAAACTTCCAGACGTGGGAAAGGACCTACAACCCATTGGAGCCTACCAACCTGTAAACCCTCCTTCCTCCTCCCAAAGGGTTTGTTTTGTGGTTGCCAGAGGACTCATTTTAGGGGTAGAATTGTGATTCTACTAATAGTTTATCTGAAGGGCTATTCTAGAGAGCAGGTGGGACAATAAATCCCTTGATGCCTTCTAAAAAATGAAACTACTGGACTGATCTTTCAGTCAGCTTTTGCATTGCCATGACCAGAATCCCTGACAAGCGCAACTTAGAGGAGGAAAGGTTGATCTGGTTCACAGTTTCAGACATTCAGTGGCTTCAGTCCATGGTCAGACGACCCCAAGGCACAGGACAGCAGAACATCTCATGGCAGCCAGAAAGAGACAGAGATAGGAAGTGACTAGGGACAGACACAGTACCCAAGGCCACGCCCAGTGACCGCCTCCTCCAGCCATGCCCCATGTGACCAAGTCACACCCAGTAAACCCATTCAGATCATTAAGTCTTCCGGAGATTTATTCATTGATGAGATCAGAGGCCTGATTCAACTATTTCACCCTGAACATTGTTGCACTGGGGACATGCTCTCAACGCATGACACTTTGGGGGACATCCCAAGCCTAAACCATGACAGCTGACTGTTCCTCGGCCTTGTGTGTAAGTTGAGTATGGGCTCCAGACCAACTGCTTACCAGCGTGCACCGGCCACTCTGTTAATAGTGTTTTATTCCATAGGGGTGTTGTGAACATTAAACAAGTAATTGCCTATCAAACATGTGTCTGGCACTTAGCAAATGATCAACAAGGATTAGCCATCATCAGTCATCTGGGCTTATCTGGTGGTGTCACAGAGCGGGAACAGACCATAAAGGGTGTTTCTTATGATATTATGGGATCAGTGCTCACAGAAGAGGGAGCTGGGCAGTTGAGGAAAGGCCGGTCAGTCTCTACAGCCAGGAGGGCAGCTGGAGACGGCTTTACAGCGTTCTTGCCCAAGGGCCCCTGGCCTCCACCAGAGCCCAGCCACAGGAGGATGAGGGAGCCTCTGTGACCTGCAGGCTGGCCTCCCCAACTCCAAGCTCACTCTCAGCTCTGGGACTGTGTTCATCACCTTTTCATTACCGTGACTAAAATGCCAGAGAAAAACAACTTAAAGGAGGAAAGATTGATCTGGGGGGTTTGGTTTGTGTCTGGCTGGCTCCATGCCTGAGGTGAAGTGTAACACCATGGCAAAAGGGCGTGAAAGAGGAAAGTTGCTCAGCTCATGGCAGCTGGGAAGTGAGGGAGGGGCGCTGAGCACAACAAATACCCTTGCAAGGCATGCCCTGGTGACCCACTGCCTTCATCCAGGTCCCACCTTCCACGGTTTCCATCACCACTCAATAAAGCCATTAGCTATGCACCCATCAATGGGTTAATCCACTGCTGAGGCTCAGGATACAATCACTTCTCAAGAGCCCCGCCTCTGAACACAGCTGCACTGGGACCAAGCTGTCCACACGTGAGCCTGTGGGGGCACTCCAGACCCAGGCCACGACAGGGACCTAGGACTCCTGTGTCTGGCCACATCTGCACTGTGTCCCCAATAATGAGAGAATGGGGGGCTGGGGGTATCTGTCAAACTGTAGACTTACTGGGGGACTCTCGATGTCTCAGGTACCTCTGTGCCCCTCCCAAGTCTGGCTCCTGGAGACAGCTCAGGGCAACTTTCCTCCCATGATCCTACTAAAAGAAACTGAAGCATGGAGGGAGAGAGGGAGGGAGAAAGAAAAAAAAGAGAGAGAGAGAGACAGAGAGGAGAGAGGAGAGAGGAGAGAGGAGAGAGGAGAGAGGAGAGAGGAGAGAGAGAGAGAGAGAGAGAGAGAGAGAGAGAGAGAGAGAGATGCCCAGGACAAATTAGATGTTTAATTACCATCTTAAACTCTCTGTGCTCTTGGCCATAAATTCCACAGACTACATATTGTGTGTGTGACCTGACCCAGAATATGTCCACAAAGACCAAATTGGGCTAATGCCACTAGAAAGGGAATGGCTATTAGCAAATTCATCAATTAGGGCCCCTTTCGCCTCTCCATTGTGAAAGATAATCTCCTGTTAGCTGAAGTAAAGTGGTGGCCTTTCAAGACTGGGCCTCCCAGAAAATGAAAGACTATAATTCCCACAGACATGTTAAATTCAAGGACTTCATTTCTCCCTGACAAGCAGTTATGACAGCAATTCTCTGAAGAGACTCAATCAGAGAATCCCACAAATGATTATAGCCTCTCAGAGGTGTAGATAGGAGTCTCATCAGGGAATGTTCTCTATTAACATGCATTAGTTTAACTTTTGCCCACAGGTATGTAGTAGGAAATTGATGACTATTTAATGAATGAATAAAGAAAATAAACTTGTATACCACATAGACCATGCTAACTTCCTTTCATTACAATCTCTTTCTACTTCTCCTTTCCCCAAATTAAAGCTGCAGGCCTGGTGTGGAGGATAGTTGTGGAGTTAGACCTGAGCTTAAATTTCATTTCCATCCCTGTGGGATTATAAAACCCATTTTATAGGGTAGCCACGAGGATTACATTTAATAATGGAATAAGACATAAAGAAGCTTGATAAATGCTTTTGTTCTTTCCTTTCTGATGTAACTTTATCTGCCCATCATTTGTTTTGCTTTTAAGGGGAATTTTACAGTTCAAAATGAGAACCGTTACTCCTAATGTTCAGTGAAAGTGGCTATAAATAAGTGAATCCAGACAGACTGCAGGGTGCATGGGGCTGTGTATGTGTGGGGCTGTGTACACACATCTGAGTCGGTAGGTACACTAGGCAGAAGAACATACACTTACATACGTATCAAGTGCTCTTTGCAATTCATAACATTTAATAAGGCGCAAGCTCAAGTGCTGACTTGGAGCTCCTGAGCCAGTCACAGGGTCGCTGTCTCAGCCTGGGGAGGGTGCTGTGTGAGGGACACAGATATGGGAAGAGTTGAGGGAGGGTCTCGTGGAGAGAGATCTGAGTTTCAGCAACAGAGAGATTATGCCTCCCTGACTTTGCAGCCAGTGGTCACCATCTTTCATGTTATTTAGGTGTGATGATCTTCCTCGGGGCTGGGTTCTAGGCTGTGTTCCTCTTACTCTACATACTCCCTCCAAGCGATCATATCCACCCCACTGGCTTCTGCTGTGCTTTGAATATGGCTTGTGCCCACCCACCCAGGTCCAGTATTGCAAGATGGTGTGGACCTATAAGAGGTGGGGCTGAGTAGGTGTTTGAGTCAGCCAGGTCATTCCTCAGAAGGGATTTCATAAAGGGATGAGACAATTCTGTCAAGATATGACTGTTAGCTCCTATCTCTGCTTCTGTCACGATCTTCTGCCATCCTCTGCCTTCACCAAGGGCTGAAATGATGGGATACCCCAATCTTGAACTCTGAACTTCCCCAAACACTTTTCTTCATAAGCCTCTTTTCTTCATAAGCATCCTGCCTCAAGTATTTTGTTATAGTAATGAGAAGCTGACTAATACAGCTTCTGTTCTCATTTATAAGCTAGTGGTTCTCCTCCAGCCAGTGCCACATGCCTGACTGCCTACAGGACATTGAGTAGGTTTCCATCAGGACCTCAGGCCCCTCAGGGTCTTCCCACCTCCTGGGATCTTCATCTTGCTCAGAATGAAGTCACCAGAGACAAAGACCTAGCCTCTTCTCTCTCCTTTTCCCACAAGGCCTGGTGAGCCCCCTTCTTCAGTCTGTGTTTCTCCTCTTGGTCCGCAGCCTGCCCTCCACTTCAGGACAACCACAGTGGGTTTGTGTCTCTTTGTCTCATGCCTGGACCTCTGGGGTGCCTCTTAGACCTTCTCCACAGGCCTGTGCTTGGATCGACTCTCATAATAGTGTGGATGCACATTCTGAAATGGAAATCTGATTATACTTCTCTCCTTTGGTGCCTTTCCATTATTCTTAGGATAATGACACACCTTTGCCAATGGCTTATGAGACTCTGCATAATCATGCCCTGGAAGCTTTCCCATCTTCATTCTTTGTGTGTGTGTGTGTGATACTGGGGATCAAGTCCAGGGGTACTCTACCACTGAGATACACTCCTGGCCCTATTTTAATTTTTATCTTGAAACAGGGTCTCCGTAAGTTGCTGAGGCTAGCCTGGAACTTGTGACCCTCCCATCTCAGCCTCCCAAGTACTGGGATTATGGGTGTGCACCATTGTGCCTGGCTTCCATCTTCATTTCTTATCAGTCTTTCCCATTTACTTCAGCCATATGCGACAGTGTTCCTCTCTTTATTACGTGGGTAGGTCCTACTCTGGCTTCAGGTCTCAGCTTAGAAGTCACTTCTTCCAGGAAGCCTTCCCTGATGTCTTCTCAGTTACCTAACTTCAGGTTTAGTTCTCCCCCTGTTATTCTATAATACCCGTGCCTCCTCTGTTACAGCCCACGACATACTGTACTGTTTCCCTACTTCCTCGTCTAAAGTCAACCATAAACTTTGTAAGAGTGGGCGCTCTCTGTGTGATTCACCAGTGAATCCCCAGCACCTGCCACAAGGCCTGTTGCCTATTACAGGCTTAAAACCATTTGTTGAATGAACGGGCATGGCTATGTGTACCTTTCCTGTATGGGAAATGTCCTATGGATGATAGCAGCGAATTCAATTTCTATTTTTACAATTTTTTGAAGCTTTTATAGACACAATTAATGTACACATAATCACATGTATGCACATAAAAATATACTTTGGGGTTTTTCTTAAAGCAATTTCCTCCCATCTTATTATTTTAAAAGTTGCAAAAACTTTAATTTTTTTAGAGACTAATTTTTTAGAGACTTTAATTATTCTTTTAGACTTCCCCATGTGAGTTTTTCATTGTTTTGATGCTGGGCTGCTTTGACCAAGATCCATTAAGTGTTCATTTGCCAACATCACCAATGAAGAGCAATTATTTAATTTTCTTGTGTAACTAAATATTTTTATTTACCTGCCACTTTATTTATTTATTATAAGTAATTTTATTAGTGCATTGCAATTATACATTATAGTGAAGTTCAATGTGATAAAAACCTACATGCATACAGCTTTTGGTTTATTTCCCTCCACTTCTTACCCTGCTCCGCCCTCCCACATTAATTAAATTGGTAGTAATGTCTTCACATATTGCCATATGTGACAATATGTTTCCTTCTTCAGCCCTCCCTCTTCTCCTCCTTAACTCCCTCCCCCAATTACTTCCTACTATACAAGTCTCTCTCTGCACTATTTAAAGTCCTATGTCTCCTATTTTCTCTCTAACTTCCACATATGAGAAAACAAAAACAAAAACAAACAACTCTTGACCTTCTGAGACTGGCTGATCTCACTTAGCATAATATTCTATAGTTTCATTCATTTTCCTGTGAATGACATGCTTTTGTTCTTTATGGCTGAGTAGAAGTTTATTGTGGGTATATATCACATTTTCCTTTTCCATTCATCTGTTGACAGACACCTGGGTGGATCCCATAATTTTGCTATTGTGAACTGTGCTGCTATAAACATAGATAGACATGTATCACTACGATATTCTGAATTTAATTCTTTTGGGAAGATATTGAGGAGTGGTATATCTGGGTCATATGATGGTTCCATTCCAAGTTTTTTTCTTCTATTTTCCCCATTCCCAGTTTTCTGATGAGCCTCCATACTGATCTCCATAGTGGTTGTACTAACTTACAATTCCACCAATGGTGTATAAGAGTTCCTAGTTCCCCATATCGTCACCAGCAAAATGAATGCCTATTTCTCCCCTTCCTTATACACCACTTAAGGCAATGACAGTCACATAAGACCCTAATATAGAGTAAGTCTCAGGGGTCACAGCTGTCACCTCCCTGGCCTAACACTACACCGTAGGTAAGCTGTCCCAATTAGATGTTCACTGCTGAAGGACAACGTTGGAACTGCAGAGAGAAGGTGTATAGCCAAGGAGAACCGGGGAAGGGGAGGCTTTCAATAGATAAGGGGAACTACAGGGATGCCAATCTCAGAAAGGTCTGGGGAGCTGGGGCTCTGCCTGGGGTGGCTGGGAGTTGCCTGCACTTTGGCAGTGGAGAGAGGCAGTAGAGATGCCCTATAGGCTCCTCTGAAAGCCTGGCTTGAGGTGGGAGGGTCTAGGGTTTGGATCAGCCAGTGTATTTTTCCTGTTTGGCTTGATCCATCTGAGTGGCAGATGCAGTGGGAGGTGTCGCTGGACAAGGGCCTGACTGCCCTGCTGCTGTGGCTGCTGTCAGCAGGTGGTCAGGCCCAGGCTCCTGCTCCACAGACTGGACACTTCTCCTGACTCAGCTTGGTTCAGGCCTCTTTGGTTCATGCTTGTGCCTGGTTGAGCACTGCCCTTCATTCTTTTAGTTATAAGGTTAAAATAAGATGTCCCTACTCCAGGATGTGAAGAAAACCATACCAATGGCATGGGCTGCCAGCACTGCAGAGCCTGGGCACTTTGTTCACAAGGCCAGTTCTGGTGGCTTTTCTCGGAGGCATTGCCAAATCCCTGCCTTTTTCAGGCTTTGCTTCAACCTCAGAGATGCAGAGGCTGAGGGTGTTTGGGTCCATCCTCCTGCCCTTCACCTCTAGAGTGTATACTACATGATCTAGTGAGAACAGTGGGGAATGTATCCTGAGCCCTAAGGAGGAACTGCCTCAACTTTCCCTGGTCCCTCACTCCAGTTCCACTGGTGCTCAGCAAATACCAGGAAACATGGCAAAAGTGAAGAACCAGGAGCCAGAATCCATGGTCCTGATTCTGTTGTCATAGGCCGGCAGATATATGACCATAGACCCTCTGAGAAATGACCTCCTAAAAAGTGGATGAGAGGATTCCTAGTGATCCCACTTTATGGTGTTACCCTTTTTTTTTTGTGGTACTGGGGATTGAACTCAGGGGCATTTTACCTCCGAGCTACACCCCCAACCCTATTTTTTTTTCCATTTTTTATTTTGAAACAGGGTGTCACTAAGTTGCAGAGGGCCTCACTAAGCTGCTGAGGCTGACCTCGAACCCGGATCCTCCAGTCTCAGCCTCCCAAATGCTGGGATTACAAGCGTGAGCCACCACGCCCAGCTGGTGTTACCCTTTAAATAAATGGAGACAATGGACATCAGAACATTTTGAAGAGGTAGGCATGCTGTGCAAACCCTAAACTTGTTATTAACTTGCCCTCTCAGGTGTAACTTCAGGCTCATCTCCTCTGACTGAGTTGTCAGTGGAGCTGGGGACAAGCTCGCTGCCACCCTCCCTCCCCGTGGCTTCCTTGCCCAGACATGCCGGCATGCGCTATATTCATGATGTTGGAAGTGGAGAGATGTTTTCCCCCTGAGGTGGCAAATGGCATAGAAGGTGGAGGTTTAGAGCCAGGCATGGTGGCGCACTCTTGTAATCCAAGCATTCAGGAGGCTGAGACCAGAGGATCCAGGTTCTCGGCAAGCCTCAGCTACCTAGTGAGGCACTCCGCAACTTAGTGAGACCCCGTTTCAAAATAAAGAATAAAAAAACAGGGTTAGGGGTATAGCTCGGAAGTAGAATGTCCCTGAGTTCAATCTGTAGTACCAAAAAAAAAAAAAAAAAAAAAAAAAAAAGTGGAGGTTTGGGGGGAAGTGAGAAAGTGCCACAGTTTGGGTTTGGCTCTGTGGGGAGCAGAATTGCCTTGGGGCTCAGACTCAGACTAAAGACAGTTAATTTGGCAAAGAATGAACCATTCTCCAAAAACCTCTGCCTTCGTTTTTGCTCTCCTCCTGCTGGCTCAATCTTCTCCTCCTTTCTCTCTCACATTCATGGACATGGGTTTCTATGCTTCCAAGAGTGAAAGCTCTCTTTTATCAGGCAGGAGAGACTAAAAAGGGCTTGCTCCCCAGCCAGAGACTCCAGCTTTTCCACTCTGGGCTCTGTGGGCCTGGAGGTTGGAGAGCCTCCAGCCTCAGGCAGCCGGTCCTTTCAGATCCACTTGACTGTGACGCATAACCTTCCTTGAGTGTCAAGGATTTGACCTGTTCTAAATATGAAAAGCGGTGGTAAGAAAGGAGAGGGAATATTTGAGTTTTAAACCTGTTAAAGCCATTCTTCATTGCTGCCCTCAGTTTGTAGGGCTGGACCATTATTTCTAAAGTGATGGAGCCTGACTTATCTCCCAAGACACAGACCTGAGCTAGGATGTTGTATTCCTTTGGGCAGTGTGGCTGGAACCAGCAGCTGAGTCCCACACAGGAGCCTTGGGGAAGTGGAGAGTCTGTGGCCATCCCTGCAAGTTCCCTTCTCTGATATGGTTCTTGCTACTAGCCCTGAGAACCCTGTGTGACACTGCAATGGCTTCTCCTTGATCTCATCTACACCCGACCCATCGAGGGCATAGGACACTCTACCTGATACCCTCCGCTCTTCAGGCTTCTAAACTTCGCTTTCTCCTGCCTCTCTGTTAATGGTTTGATATGAAATGTCTCTCAAAGGCTCATGTGTTGAAGGCTTGGTCTCCGTCTCCAGCTGATGGTGCTACCGGGAGGTGGTAGAACCCTTAGGAAGCTGGATCCAGTGGGAGGAAGTTAGGTTATTGGGGGTGCACCCTTGAAGGGAGTTCTGGGGTCCCAGCTCCTTTCTCTCTCTCTTTGCTTTTCAGCCACTATGAGGTAAACATACCTTCTACACCATGTGCTCTCTGCCACAATGTGCTGCTAAGTACAAGCCCAAAGGCAGCAGGGCCAAGCAACCATGAACTCTGAAAACTCTGAAACCATGACCCCAAATAACCTTTGCCCTTATAAGCTCTTTATCTCGGGTGTTTTGTCATAGCAATGGAAAGCTGACCAACACACTCTCACACCTCCCTGACCGTTCTCTCCCAAATGCTCATGTGGACTCTTCTGCCTTGCTCGTTGATGTGGCCTCCAGCTTACTGTCCCTGGATAATCCTCTTCTTCATCTTGGGACATTCAGACCTGCACTTCTGGCTGATTTGTTTTCAGGGTTCTACAGGTAATTCCCATTCACTGAGACCCAAACTGGAAGCCTTAGCTTTTCTCCTAGTGCTTTCAGTGCTTTCTCATCTGCTTCTCTCATTGTGTGCCTATCTCTACGAAGGGCCCTGTCACTTCACCCTTCACCCTAACAAGGAATTAGGAATTAGACTAGAGGTCTCCCTTATTGTTGACCCTTTCCAAATGCCAAATAATCCGTAACAAAATTCTGCTAATTCTACTTTTTTCATCTTCCTTCCTTTTCTTTCTTTCCTCCTTTCCCTTCCCTTCTTCTCGCTCCCTCTCTTTCTTTTTCTCTCTCTCCCTCTCTTCCCCTCCCTCTTTTTTCTTTCTCCTCCCTTCCTTCTCTTCTCCTCTTCCTCCTCTTTCTTTCTCTCTCTCTTTCTTTCTTTCATGCTGCGGATCAAGCCTAGGATCTTGCACACACTAGGTAAGCACAATTCTACTTTCTTAACGTGTTTTACGTCTACCTCCTTCTCTTTACTTCTTCTCTATTGTCTTAGATCAGACCCTTGCTCTCCCTTGTCAGGGCCACTGTTACTGACTTCTTCTCTCCCTTTCTGGTCCAGTCTCCACTCTGCAGCACAATGTATGGCTACAGAAGGGCTCAGGAGAGGTGCTGGATGAATGAAGGAATAAGTGAGCAAGTGAGTTACAGGTGGAGATTGCTTGCCTGCTCAAAGGAGCAATACGGGCTGTTTGTTCTGCAGCGGGTTGGTGTCACGTGTTCCTATCAGGGATCACTGTTCTCTATTGCATTTGGCCTCAGTGGGTATTGAATAGTTTTAGGATGAGGTTCCTGGGATTCAGGAGACTGGAGTTCAATTCCAGGCTCTGCAGCTTGCCTTCTGTGTGGCAGGTCTTTTTCAAGATGATCTCTGTCCCTGAGAACACTACAAAAGCAAGGCGTGAGGAGTCTGAGATTCTCCGTTGCCCTGCCTCTACAATGCAGCATCTTCCCTGGGAGGATCAAGGGTAAAGGTTAGGACAGAGAGTAAACCTAGAGACAGTGAGCCCAGGGAAGTGGCTGAGTCCTTAAGAACCTAGTGTGGTAGTTTCTTATGCAAAATATTTTCCAATCCTGCCAACATCACCCAATCCTCCTAGAAAGTTTTAATGAGGGCTCTAATATCCTCTGTGTCTTTTTCCCTCATGACAATGTGGGCTTGAGTCTTGGAGATTCTGGAAGCCTCTTTAAGGAGCTCTGACACCTAGACCAAATATAGCACGTATCTGGTGAATGGATAACTCCTATTTAAATTTCCCTTCTATTTTGGCTGGAGCAGGGAGCTGACCAGGTGACCATCAGTAAATCCTTCTGATTTTATAACATCTTATTTGGTGATGGGAGACAATGCCACGTGATTCACTGAGGTCTTTCTGGGTTTCCATCTGTTAATTCTGCTCTTCCAATTGCAGTTTTTAGAGAATCAAAGTGTGCCCTGACAATACGATCATTTTGTTCCATGGTAAACTCCCTGTCATATTTTCTGTACTTCATTGTACCTGTTTTTTTTTTTTTTTAATCCATCTATGTTCCTCTTCCATGTTACTTTCCCTAGAATTAACAGATGGCATTATAGCTTGAATCTGGAATGTTTCCCTAAAAAGCTCACGTGCTGGCAGTGTTCCGAGGTGAAATGACTAAACCACAAGGGCTCTATCCCATCAGCGGGTTAATCCATTGATGGATTAACAATCTGAATGGACCACTGGGCGGTAACAGGTGGAGCGTGGACTTGGTTGCAGGCTGCACACACTCCTTCCCTGTGGATCCCTAGAGCCCTCTCCAGCTCTTAGTTCCAGCACCTTTGCTCCTCTTGCCTGGTCCATGGAGGGCCATCACGGAGATGTCCTTAGCCAAGCCCAGGCCCCCACCCCCCTTAGCATTCACTAAGCTACTTTTACAAACACCAACTAGCATCATCACTCATGGAACACTTGCTCCAAGCATCTTTCAAAACTCTCCACACAGATTATCTCATTTAAATCTTAAACAGTTCTCTGAGTAGATACTACTCACATATCCTGGACTTAAGAATGAGGAGGAAATGGAGACACAGACAGGTTTGGTGGATTTCCCAAGGTCACAAGGGTTACTTGCATTCAAACAGAAGCAGTCCGGTCTGGTGTCCCCCCCCCCCTCCGTTGCCAGCGTGGTCCCTACACCAGTCATATCAGCATCTTCTGCGGACTTGTTAGAAATGCAAGTTCTCCCCCATCCCACACCTGCTGAATCAGAAACTGGAGGTGGGGCCGGCCCGCCCTTCTCCAGGTGATTCTAGTGCTCACTGGCTTGAGAACCGGCCCCAGACACTGGACCTGCTCATGTGCAAAGATCAGCCCATTGCTTCCTTCTGGGGAGCTGAGGGCAGGGCAGGTTCCGCCCTCCCGCCTGCTCTGGTCTCAGGCTTGGGCAGTTTCTACTTCCTGCTTCTTGGAGATGGTGTCACCAGGAGCCCAGGCTCTGCTCATGGCCGGTTCTCAGAGCTGTGTATCTATGTGCCCTGGCTCTGTGTTTCAGTGATTAACTCCTTTTTATGGGCCTCCACGCCCTAGCTATGAATACAGTGCGATAAATAATGGGGAGGTATGGGCCAAGCCTGCCCATGAGTATGTTTCATTCAACCTTATACGGAGGACCAACATTTAAATATCAAGGTCGGTGTCTGATCAAAAGATAACAGCATGGGGGGCCTTGTCCACCTCGTAGGGGAGGGGCCTATTCTGCACCTGCCAGTTGCCTTGCTCACTCAAGGTGGGTGACATCACCCATACCTGCTCACCGCGTTCATGGGGGGTGGGGAGATGACATCCGTGAAGGGTCCAGAGGAGTTCCAAGTGTGAGAGAGAGGGAATTGCAACTGGAGGGGTCTTTGGCTTACATGCTGGAAAAGAATTTCAGCACAAGCCCATCACACACAGACAGAGATTTATTTAGGAAAGCAAGAAATTCAAGGGGGAATGTGGGCCATCTCCAGAATGACTCTTCTTCTGTGGGAGACTTTTGTGAGGGGAGGGCAGGAGGAGGCATGTGAGGATGACATCAGTCCTGTAGTCACAAGAGGATTCAGGGTGTTTTGGTCATCTCCCAGGTCCTGTTACGGCCTACGATGTCTTCTCAATAGGCATTTCTTTTGTTTAAACTCTTCATAGGTGGGATGGGTGACAGTGCTCAGGATAATTAGTAGGGACTTGTAAATCCCTCAGACATTTGGGACTAACAGGCCCAGCTGGGTGGGATGCAGGTGATAGGCCTGGCTGAGGGTAAGAGTATTGGGAATTTTGTTGCCATAGGCTTCCATCCATATTACATCATATATTCCTTGCTCTTTCTTTACATCTCCTTTCTACCTCTTGTATTCTACGGTGACTGTTCTAGCTCACATCACCTGCTCAGTCCTCTTGGACCTGCTTGTTTAATTAACCCTTGGGCTTAGGAGTGTCTAGTCTAGTCCCTTCTCGTCTTACAGATGGGAATCCAAAGCCAGAGAGGATGACAGGTGACTCAAGGTCACGCAGTGAGCTAGTGGCAAAGCTGGGACTTGAAATAAGAGCTCCTGACCCAAAGTGGGACTTTTCTTCTCATGTAGATCTTTGTCTGAGGTTGAGGATCCTGTGTACCTCTGAGCCTTCAAGAACCACGCAAGTTGCAGCTTCCCTCTTCAAGAGTGTTTTGTAAGTCTAGCCAAAGGCAGGCTTTCTCAGTTTGATGGAGATAGGCTCCAGGGTGGGGCAATTTGTGCACAGGGTCAACTTTCTGTATCCAGGTAGCAAAATAGCAAGGTGCTTAAGAGAGAGTTCAGAACCCTGCACAGTGGGTCCTAAATGGGCTGAACTTGGTTGGGGAATGTTCTAGGCAGGGGCCGTTATCCTTGACCGCTTACCCTCCTGGATCTTGACCTTAGAGCAGCACTGCCTGTCACGAGTCTGTGTCAAAATACAGGAGGCAGTTTCCGCTAACTTGAGTTCTGTTTTTTTCCAGCTTCTGACTCTATGACCTGGAACTGTTACTTCTTTTCTCTGGAACTCATTTTCCTTATCTATAAAATGGGAGCATATTTTCTTTCTTCAAAAGACTAGCGTGAAGATCAAATGAAATAATATTGAAAATGCACGTAGTATGGGTCCTGGTGAAAAAACAGTGGCTGTTGTGTTTGTGGTGGTGACTGTTAAATCAGATTGCTAAGTGCTTAGCTCTTTTGGATGAATCAGAAAAGCAGATCTGGTCAGAGTCAGGACCAAAGAGCACGGAGAGAAAGAGAGGCATTTGGACCCTGGTTATCTGGGAAGATGCCTGGGGAATGGAAGGGAAGCTGGGTTTCAAAGAGGCATTGTGAGCACTGAGCAGTCCTGCCCACGGCCAACTCTTGAGGCACAGAAGCTATGAGCTGGGTCTTTTATTGGCATCAGGGACTGGAGGGGAAGCCACGTGAACTCTGAGTCTCAGTTCTGCCTCAGGGCTATGTGTCCACCCACCCATTGGTCCATACAATTAGTTGTTTCTTCAACAAACATTCGCTTGAGAATGTTCTAGGTGCCAGCCCCATGCCATACATGATTGTATACCCTGGAGATTCAATCAAGAGAAACAAATGGTCTTTGCTTTTGAGGAATGTATGCTTGTTGTGTTGAGAGGGGTCAGACATGGAAAGCAGGGCATCATGGAGACTATAGGAGGGGTGCTGGGGGAGCTATTGAGGGGAAATACAAGACTTGAAACTTGAAATAGAACTGTATCATTTACTAAGAACAGGAAGAAGAGAGGCAAGTGCAAAACCCCCTAAAAGTTGCAGTCCTCAATTCCCTCCATTCCTTAACATTTCATAACACTTCAAAACATAGGCTTTCATTAATGCAGAGACAGAATGCAAGTCCTCTTCGGAAAATTGCCTGTGGTCAGCTGAGTGAGTGGATGTCCCAGCACTCCAGTGGGGAAGGTCTGTGACACACACAGAAGGGGACATCATGTGATATTTAATAAGTGCTCTTGGTACTCTCTGATTAACAAAAGGCTGTTTGTAGATAGCAGTCAGATAAAACAAGAGGACCTACGATTAGGGTGCAGTTTACCTCCCTCTAAGAGCAGGTCACACATTCTGTGATTAGTTTCTCCATGAGGGTAAGGTGATCCACGTATACCTGCCCCGAGTAATGCCATCTGGGTGTCCTTGAAGACTTGGTGCAGTTGTCCAGGTGTGGCTTGGGCAGGTGGGTCAGCAGTGGAGAGGGAGGAGCTGCTGGTTCTAGGTTGTCTGAGTCAACCTGATCACTGCTAAAACCCCAAACCACTGACCACACCACTAAGAGGAAGGAAGATTTATTTGCTCACAGTTTCTCCGGAGATTTTGGGTTCAGTCGAGTGGAGCTGGGGACTGTGAATCTCAAGGTTTAGTGGTAGAAAGCAGAGAGAGGGAGAGAGCAAGCTTCACATTTTGGAGGCCAGAAACAAAAGAGAGCAAACAACAAGAGGATTCAAAGACACAAGCAGCGCAGTCCCTAAGGCCACACCCCAGGGACCCACCTTCTCCAGCCACAGCCTAGATTTCCACCCAGAGAAATCCATGGCACTGGTGAGATTACAGCCCTCATGACTGACCCTATTAGTCCTGAGCTCTTCGGGGGGCATTCTATACCTGACCATAACATAGGTGGAGGTGCAGCAGGTGCAGAGGTCAGGAAGCACTCAAGGGTGTTAAGGGGGTGCAGTGAAGGAGGGGAGAAGTTTTGGAAGGAACTCAAGTGGATATCAAATCATGATAGGGGAGAGAAGGACTTGTCATCTTTGTTAATGAACTTGAACTTTTCCTATGAGGACTCTGGTAGCTCCAGCTTATATTCTGGCCCCATGGACCAAGTGGCTGCCAATAGCTGACTCTGGGCTCTGGAGCTGCCGGGCATGAGGCTGAGAGCGAGTCTCCAAGACTGACTTCCAGCACCTCCGTCACTGTGCTCTCAGCCCTCTTCTTTGCATCATCTCCCTCGATCCCTTGGTTAAAGGATTCACTCATTCATCCAGTTCATTTGCTCATTCATTGATGCACTCGATACATATTTATTGGACACCCACTCAGTGCAGTGCAAGGCATGGCTCTATAAACTGATATTATGGTAGTGAAGATCCTGATGCTGCCAGCATTGATAGAGCTTACATTTTATGGGGGAGGCAGACAATACACAAATATATGAAACAGTGTCAGAAAATGAACAGTTCTGAAGAAAAAATAAGGCAGGTAAGAGAACAGAAGACGACGGACGTAAGGAAGTTTGCAGATAGGATAATGGGGAGAGGCTCACGTCTGAATAAACACCTGAGTGGGGAGAAAAGTAAACCACTCAAATATACAGGGAAACAGCTGGTTGCAAAGCACCTTGGAGTGAGTCTGAGGATGTGAAAGGAACAGAGGGAAGTCCAGGGTAGACAGAAGTCAAAGAGCAGGAGGGGGTGGAGAGTTACAGGGCCCTACAGGTGTGTAGGGATGCAGAAGTTTGGATGTCGGTGTAGAGCCCCAGAATTCCAAGGGGATGACATGAAGGCTCTGGACTTCCACGCCTCTTTAAGCTCAGGGTTCTCATTGCTTCTCAATACTACCTTTCCCAGGCTTTGGAACCCATAGGTAGTTCTTGGGAAAATAATTGTTTAGACTTGTCTTTCTTCCTTCTTTTCCCCATCATTATTAAAATGCACTTTCCCCTCTTTTTACGAGTAAAGGGACCTGATGAGTGAGTTCACACCAAGGTGTTTATTTGACAATCAAATGCTTGGAAGTCTTAATTGAGGAGTGCTGGAAGTGATAAAAAAGATAGAGAGGGAAACACTGCATTGATATTTCAAAGGCTTCAAGTGTAAGGTTTGGTCTATTTCTCCTGGTTATTTGGTTAGATGTTTTTCTCCAAGATTTTTATTTTGGTAAAATACATATAATATGAAATTTTGCCACCTTAACCACTTTTAGATGCACATTTTAGTGGTGTTAAATAAATTCATATTGCTGTGCAACCACTGTCACTATCTATTTCCAGAACTTGATTTATCTTGCAAAACTGAAGCTCTATATCCCTTAAACAATATTTCTCCCTTTCCTCCAGCCTCTGGAAACCACAATTCAATTTTCTATCTTTATGGTCTTGGCTATTCTAAGTACCCCAAAGGTGGAACCATACTGTATTTGACTTTTGTGATTGGTTTATTTCACTTAGCAGAATGTTCTCAAGGTTTATCCATGCTATAAAACACATCAGAATTTCATTTCTATGTAAGGCTGAATAATATTCCATTGTAAGCATACATCATATTTTGTTTATTCATTCACCAGTGGATACTTGTTTTATTTCCATGTTTCAGCTATTGTGATGCTGATATGAACATGGGTGTACAGATATCTCTTTGAGAACCTGCTTTTAGTTATTTTGAATATAAAACCTAGAAATAGAATCACTGCATCATATGGTAGTTTTATTTTAAAAAATTTGAGGAACCACTATGTTGTTTTCCACAGTGGCTGTTCCATTTGACATTCTCACCGACAGGACACAAATTTTTCAATTTCTTTACATTCTTGCCAACATTTGTTAGTTTCTAGTTTTCCTTCTTTCTTTCTTAAAACATGTATTAGTCATCTTCTGGGTGTGAAATGGTATCTGTGTGTGTGTGTGTGTGTGTGTGTGTGTGTGTGTGTGTGTGTGCTTTTGATCAAACCTAGGGCTTTGCATGTTCTAGGCAAGTTACTGTACCACTGAACTATATCCCCAGGCCTTACTGTAGTTTTGCTTTGCATTTCCCTAATGATTTTTCCATACTTTTTGTCTTTTATTAGACAATGAATGCTTGGAATTATGTCCTTTTGATGAAATGATTATTGTGGATGACCCTCTTCTTTCCTAATAATATTATTTGCTCTGAAATATACCTTGATATCAATAGAGCAACTCGAGTTTTCCTTTCGTTAGAATTACCATGGCAAATCTTTTTCATTTGTTTACTTTGAACCTATTTCTTATATTAAAAGTTAGTTTCAAATAGGGTGGCATATGGTTGTTTTTAAAATCTAATATGACAACTTCTACCTTTTAATTGAAGGTTCAATCATTTATATTTAATGTAATTATTTTTTGCGGTTGGGTTTAAACCTACCATCTTTCTACTTGCTTGCATATCACTATTCTTTGTTACCCTTCTTCTTTCTTTTCTGCCTTTCTTGGGGGAAATCTATATGCATTTTTTGCTTTTATAAAGTAACTTTTTTAGGGTTTATCATGGATACATCCTGAACTTACTATGCTCTACCTTCATGTAATATTAGAGTATTGCATGTGTTTGTGATTGTTTTTTCTTATCGGGTATCATAACAGGTATTTTGGGTAGTATTCTCTTGCCTCTTTGCAAGCCTGGTAATTTTTGACTGGATGCCAGACATCATGAATTTTACTTTGTTGGGTGCTGCATATTTTTAGATACTTTGCGTTTCTAAGATTTGCTCTAGGATGTAGTTAAATTACTTGGACAGTCTAATCTTTTTCAGGTCTTGCTCTTAAGCTTTGTTTCAGTCTAGGGCTAATTTTCCACTATTGAGGAGGGGAAAATCCATCAACAAGACACCTCTTCTGAGTATTCACGAAGTATGTGGTTTTCCACTCTGACTTGTGGGGACAAGACCATTCCTGGCCCTGTGAGTACTGTGGTTAGTCACTCTATCCTTTCAGGAGGGTTTTTCCTGGCCTCAGGTAGTTTATTCACACACATGGCTTGATCAGTCTTAGCTGAAGACTTGAGAGGTGCTCTACAGAACACCAAGGGCCCCTCTTTGAAGAATATTCTTCTCCCCAGGACTCTGCTTTGCAAACTCTAGCTGACTTGCTGTCTGCATCCCATCTCCATCTCTTCCACTAACAGAAATCGTTGGCCTCTGCCTGGTTTGCACTCTCTACATTGTAGCCTGGATAATCTCTCCAGGCTGTAAGCTGGGACAATCATAGTCTTCACCTTGCTCGCCATCACTCAGGGTTCACGTTTTTTCCATTGCCTAATGTTCAGTGTCTTGAGAACTGGTATTTCTTATCTTTTTGTTTGTCTTTTTAACTGATTGTTGAAATTATCTGTGAGTGCTTAAAACATCACCACCACCAACAGAATCCCAGAGGAATCTATTGGCTAATTTGAAGCCACCTTTAGAACAGACCCAGATATTACCCAGTGGCTGACATCATTTCCTTTTAGCTGAAATGCAGTAATTTCAGTGAGCATTTGCATCAGAATCTCTGATAAAAGGAGCCAATCACTCCTGCTAAGAATTTGGGTGGAAATATATTTAATGGAGTAAATGGGCTCGCTAGAATTATGTGGAAAAGGTCTGGAGACCAGGTGAGAGTTTAGGTCAAGTTGGTGTGGCTGTAATGTTGGGCAGCAACTTGTGATCTTCTTTCTGTTTTATAACATGACTTTGTAGCTTGTTTTTCCTCCAGACATTGGCTTAATGGTCAAATGATGAGGCCTGAGGGTTGTGAGGGGGCAGTTCCTGACTCCACACCAGCTGTGCTATGCCGGCTGAATCAGTCTGTCAGCTTTTCCCAGCTGTGGTATCCTTACCTGCAGGGAGGTCTTGTGCTACTCCAGTGTAATGCCTAATAACTACACTTGAGTCTGTACTGAAGCCACTTGTAGTCTACATGGCTGGAATTATGAGTCTTGGTGAGCGCAATCTGTATTTGCAAGATATTTTCTTCTAGAAATCCCAGGAGATAAGGCACTTCTCGGTAAAGACGTTTGGAGTGTTGTTGAACCCTTCAAAGGGTGTTGAGTGTTATTGGGATTCTGATGATGATTTGCCTTGGGTTTTGTGTTTCCTTCAGCTGCCTCTCTACCCTCCCATTGAAAGTTCTCTGGTTGCAGGATGGCAGGAATCTCCTTCATTCTACTTTCATAATATATTTATGAAGGGCAGCATTGGCCCAGTTGAAGTGTAAGGATACTGTAATCAACACATTTTTATGGAGGACTCAGTTCTGGGCCAAGTATGGGGGGTGGGATAAAGACATATATAATCTGGTTATAAGCCTGAAAGAATTTACTTCTTGCTCTAAATTGTGAGAGGATTTGTGTGAGACAATTTGCCCACAAAACAAAACAAGCAGATCATAACCAGTAGCTTGAGCCCAGCAGATGCCACGAGGGTTCAGAACAGAATCAGGACAGAGCCAGGTGTCGGGGGTTGAGGAAAATGATGGATTTCCAATGATGGTCCCTTCTTGCAGAAATCGACCTCATAACACTCAGAAGGCACAGAGGAAGGGGGAGGGGTTAGAGTGAAGGCCGAGAAGCTGGACAACGTGGAGCGCAAGGAGCCAGGGTCAGACAGCTATCAGGACGGAGCTGTCAGGGCAGCTGAAGCCACTGTGTCCACTGCCAGCAAATGGACCCAGAAGCATCCAAAAATAGCATGATGGCATGGAATCAGATGTCGAAAGCTGGACACCTCAGGCTCCTGTGTCACACTCCGGCATTTCCCCTGAATATTTGCACACTCAGCAGCGTCTTTCAGTCATCACAATAGCCCCCGTGCAAGAGACTGGACACATAATTCTTGCTGTCTAACAAGAGGGAACAGTGGAGAGGAGAATTAAATGCCCTTTGCATGGTGATATGAATAGGAAGAGGGTGCAGAGGACCAAGCGTAGACCCCACAGGTACTCTGTCTGCGTGACTAGGAAGGGGGCACAAGAGACACTTCTCTGCTGATGCCCCAGCTTGGGGGAGCAAGAGGCAGGAGCTCAACCCAGATTCTACATGAACAATGTGATCCACATTTGGCACTAAAAGTGTAACCTAACTCTGGAGAGGCGAGTGTATGAGAGGAAACTGAGGAGAGCAGAGGGGAAGCCAGGCGCTCAGCAACCTCTTTCTAGTCAGAGAAAGAGAATCATGACGCCTTGGGAAGGGAAGAAGGAGGAAGAAGAGGGCACGCACAGGGAAGGCTGCCTTTTAAGCCCGTTCAAGAGGAAGTGCCAGGAGCCAAACATCCAATTAACCTGACATCTCTGCAGCCCAAATATCTGAGCATATAAGAAGAGAATTTAATATGTGGAGGCTTGGGAGAAAAGTGACTAATAGTGGAAAACAGCCCCAGTTTATTTAAAAAATAGGTCAGACTCAACAAATCCAAGAGACACTTTCCCAGTAGTTATGAATCCAGGAGACAGTGTCATATAAGAGCCATGCCATTTCGATTTGAGGCAGGCATTACCTTTGTACCACAAAGAGACAGCCAGCGGCTGATAGGAAGTCCGTGGGCAAGGCGCTCTGTTGCTCTTCTGCTGTTTGGTTTGAGCCACACTAGGACCCTCGTAGTGATAGTCAGGGATCAGCCAGAGTCAGGGATCAGCCAAGGTCACAAAGCCTGAGAGGTCAGATCCCCGATCTTCAGCTCTTAGTGTTAAAGTGCTTTCTGGAACCTTCACCACCTCTCTTCCAGGGATCCTTCGCTGTCTCTGACATTGTGTGGGAATCTCAGGAAGTGCCAGGCTGGCATCTGAAGGCCGAGCTGGAGCTCAGGAGGTCAGAGAGGAATGGAGAAGGCAGGTGGCTGTCCTCAGCACTTGTCAGGACCAGCGTTCATGGGCGTCACCCTGGGAACTTGTTCAGTGTGCAGACTGTGGGGTCCTGTCTGTAGGTTCTGATCTCATGCATCTGGGGTGGGTCTGAGAGCCGCCCCACAATGGTCTAACACATATTGGGATACAGAAACATTGTTCTAAATAGGAGCCCAGATTGTTTCCCTCGGAACATTAGTTTCCAGCATGTTGATGGATCTCTCAGGAAAACAGAGTGTCACAATCATAAATTTGGTGGCAGCAGACACCCTCCTTCCTTCTTGGAGATTTACAAGTCATTTTAGCAAATTAAAGGCTTAAGAGTATTACAAAGAAGAAATCTCTTCAGCTTACCTGCCTGAGTGTATTTGGCAGGGATGCTTATTCTAGGAGTGCCTATCTGGTGGGGAACACCACTTGGGAAATGCCATTGTAGACTAGTGGTTCCCAAGCTGGATGACTGCTCATCAGAATCCCCTGGGGGGCTTGCTGAGCATAGATTGCTGGGCCCTACCCCAGAGTTTCTGACTTTCTGGTTTCCATTAAGGTTCGAACATTTGCATTTCCTCCTTCTCCTCCTCCTCCTCCTCCTCCTCCTCCTCCTCCTCCTCCTCCTCCTCCTCCTTCTTCTTCTTCTTCTTCTTCTTCTTTTTGTGGTACTGGGGGTTGAACCCAGGAGCACTCTACCTCTGAGTTATACCCCTAACCCTATCTTTTTATTCTCTATTTTGAAACAGGGTCTCACTAAGTTGCAGAGGGCTTCACTAAGTAGCTGAAGCTGGCTGCGAACCTGTGATCCTCCTGTCTCAGCCTCCCAAAGTAACTGGGATTACAGGAGTGTGCCACCGTGCCTGGCTTGAGCATTTGCATTTCTTACAAGCCCCAGGACCACACTTTGAGAACCACTGCCCTAGGTCCATTTGTGAGCCCTGGCTCAGCCCCGGGGTCCTGTCTGCCTCCCTGGCAGCACCTCCACACGGTGCACTGAGGAGGGAGGCAGGTGGGGACTGAGGGTGGTGAGCAGCAGGATCTGAGAGCAGGGGTTTCCAGGAAGTGCAGCCTGAGAGGCTTGACTCCAGAATCATGAAGCAGGAGGTGGGGAAAGGCTCTGAGATCAGAGTCCCAGCCAGAGACCCTGTAAACAGGGATGTAAGTGGGCCACGGCAGCTGACACTCTGTGGCAGGCAGCAGTGACCGCCTTGCCCCCTACATTTGGGGCTGGGGAAGTGGCATCTAGGGAGGGTGCCTCAGAAGCCCACTCTAGTGGGGGCATGAGGACAACTGCTGGTAAATGACCCAGAGCAAGTTGGGGAGCCCCGGAGACTAAATGCAGGAAGATAATAGTGACTTATAGAACCCTCCCCCTGCTCCCACCCCAGACTACTGGGGTCCTGGACCCCACAGTAGAGGGAGAGAGGCAGGGCTACTTGTTGAAGCACACTGCTTCGCTCTGGGGTGGGGTGGGCTTCAGGATCACTTTGTGGGGACCTATCCTGCAGCCCAGCTGGCAGGAAGGGTGGGTGTAGAGCAGATAGGAAGGTGGGTCTCGCGCCATCTCTGGCCAGAGGCAGATGGGAAAGCTGCAGTGTGGTCTTAGGCAGCAGGTGAGGTGCAAGCGCTCAGCAGAGCCCCGCCTGACTCCCACCATTAGAATGTTCTGCTGGGTGAAACCCTGGTCTCTATGCAGAGACAGACAGATGGTGCTAGAAGAGCTAGCTCTTTATGCCCTTACCAAAGACACGGGCCACAGTTTAGATCACAGTCTTTTGAGTAAACACCGACTGTGTAAGGGTGAGTGTGTAAGGATGATGCTGCGTGTGTAAAGGTGATGCTGGGTGAGGGGCCAGTTGTGAGGATAGGCGGGGAGGCGGCTGAGAAACAAGGTCAGGGCGGGGCCAGGCCAGAAGCCCCACCCTCTCCTCTGCGGGGTCCCACCCCTCGTGGCCCTCTCTTCCCTGCCTGGGACCTCCAGGCCAGGCTGACCGCTGCTGCGGATGGACGGCTCAGGTTGGAAAAAGCTCTCTTGACATTTGGAGAACAGAGCAGGATTTGGCTCCTCTAGCAGAGCCTCTTGTTCTCAGGAAAAATGTTTTAAAGCTTGGGCTGGTGCCAGCAGGAGCCATTTATAGCCCAAAGGGCTCGGGTTTGCTTCAGCTGCCTGGTGCCGAAAGCACAGGCTTCTCTCTGCTCTCTATGGCCCGCCTCCCCCCTGTAGCCCCCGGCCTCTCCACTCTCCTTCCTTCAAGCCCCTCCCCTGCCCCGTCACCCCACTGCTTTCCTACTTTCTTGGAGGTTCCAGTTCTAGATCTACCTCTGGTTCCCATGTATGACCCTAAACAAGTTCCTTTTCTGATGTGGGCCTCAGTTTCTCCATCTCCACCTGCAATCTGGAGCCTATTGTCTGCTTCCTTCTAAACTCAGCCACCTCAGACAAGTACCTACATGTGCTTAGCTCCATTGAAGCACTTTCCTCTGCTTACTCGTGGCCCGTTGACCCGCTTTCTGCCCCCCAGTGCTGGCTTCTGCTGAGGCCAGCTCTGCCCCCCGTTTCTGAGCACCAGGCCCGGCTCCTGGTAGCAGCTGGGTGAAGTGGGGTGGGATCGAGCTGAGCTTGCCGTAGCATCAATGATAAACACATGGTCTTTGGCGTCACGTAGTTACTGGTTTACATCCTGGATCTGTTACTTGCTAGCTCTGGGCTCTGGCAAACGACTGAAGTGTTTTGGAACTTGAGTTTTCTCATCTGTAAATCTCAGCACCTCGTGGAGTTATCACGAAGGTTTCATGAAATAGCATTTGTTAAGTGCTTGGCACAGCGGGCCCCCGTTGATGCTGGCATCGTTGTCATCATCACCGCCTATCATTTGCCCTCCTTTTCAGGTGGAGGTGGGTTAGCCGGAAAATGCTCTCCCTGACACCCTACCCAAGCCTGGGGGAAAGCCTACTGATCCCTCAAGGACCAGCCCAAATTCCCCCTCCTCGGGAAGCTGTCCCTGTCTTGGTCTCCAGCTTTGGGACTTCTATGCCCTTTATCTTATTTCATCGGGCTGGCGCCTGTTCACCCCAACAGAATGGGTAGATCGGGGAAAACACTGGCTGAAGATGCCCCAGGAAAGGCCAGCGTGGAGGCAGGTCACAGGTTAGAACCCCCTGGGCAGGAATAATGCGACACAAAGCCTGACAGTGAGAGGTGATTCTCAGCAGGTCAGGAGACAGACAGCATCGAGAGACCACCAGCAAATAGCAGCACCCTGAGCCTGCCCCAGGGAGGAGGGGGAAGGGCAGGCCAGGGCCCTTTCCATGCTCTGAGGCTCCAGATACCCGGGCAGAACCAGGGTAAGGGTGTCTGTGCAGAAATAATGACCAACACTGGACCTCAGGCAGAGCAGGCAGCACCAGGACTCCAGGGTGGTGAGATGCCCAGGGGAGGGCCCCGGGTCCCAGGAGCACATTGGAGCTGTGACAGCTGTAGCTGTGGGGACACGGAGGCACCGAGCTTGGGAGCCTTTCAGGCTTCAGTCCTTTTGTCCACTTCTTGGTCAATATATTATACAGGATAGTTTGATGTTTGAAGACTTCCTTTACCCAGAACCTCTGGTTGCCAGTGCGAGAAAGGGAGGAGTTGGGCTTTGACTTTATAGATGAGGCCACTGACTCCAAGACCTGTCACCTGTGTCCCACAAGTGCTTCCAGGGCTGCGGGTGGGCAGGCAGGTGAGCCAAAGGCCAAGGGTTCAGGGACCCTCTCAAGGCTTCCATCTGCATCGGAATCCTCTTTTATAGTGGGTAGATTCCTCTTTGGGTTTCCATTTGCCTGTACGGGAACCTGTAGGGTTCTTTTGCATCTCTTTTCCCACATGACCTGCACAGAGCTTTTCTGTAGCAGAAGTTCAGTAGGTATTTGTGGAATTAAAAGCAACACCCTACATAGCTGAGTGCCCAGGGATTTGGGCTACTTCCCCTTCCCATCCTGGAGAAGACTCCTGGGAGAGGGCACACCCATCAGCCCTTGAACAGAGGACAAGTCCCCTCTGCAGGAGCCTGAGCTGGGCCTGCAGCCTTTGCGACCAGGAACTGGCCTGGGTCAGTCACCTCGTTGTCCCCAAGACCTGTGGCTGTCGAAGCCAACCCCCTCCCCCCAATCCATTCATCCCTTGTCTCCAAGGCAATGTGGGCATGTGGCAAACACTCCATGATTGGCTGGTTGGGGAGGAGATTCAGGGAGCCTGTCAAAAAGGGGACCTCGGGTCAGAGGGGATCAGAGTGGAATGACAGCTAACAGGTGCTGAAGGCCCTGGGACCATGACCGCACACAATGCTGGGAGTCTTTCTCTCTTTTGATACATTTGAATGGAGCCAACATTGGGGCCAGCTTCTTGCAGAGAACCCTCAGCTTCACGGGGCGCTCTGCACTGCTTTCTGAGCTCACCATCTTCCTGGGCAGATGGGGCTCGGAGGGCCCTGGCCAGGCTGAATGGAGGTTGACTTTGTTCTGGGGCCTTCCCTGGACACTGGCGTGCCAGGCTTGGCCCAGATGCCCTCAGGGTAGGGTCGGTCACAGTGCTACAGGAGTGAGGATATATCGTCCCCACTTCACCGTTTGCCTTCCTGTCCCCAGTCTTCTCGTCCTCAGCAGAGGTGACTCTGGCTTCTTCTCCAGTACATCCTCACTCCCCTCTGCCCTTCCCACCTTGGGGTCTTTCCTGTGGGAAGAAGCCCAACCCTACAGACAGTTTCCAAATGAGAGTCACAGCCTCAATTTCTCTCCAAATATCTGGGATTACAGTTTTCATTATTATTATTTTTGTTATTATTATTGTTATTTATTATTATTTTGCTATTTATGAAAATGGCACATTTTAGTGGAATATATTTTGCTTTATTTTTTATTTTTTTGGTGCTAATGATTGAACCCAGAGAAATTCTGCCTCTGAGCTACATCCCCAGCCCTATTTTATTTTTTGTTTTTGAAACAGGGTCTCACTAAATTGCTGAGGGACCTTGCAAAGTTGTTGAGGTTGGCCTCAAGCCTGCGATTCTCCTGTCTCAGCCTCCCAAGTACTGGGATTACAGGTGTGTGGCACCACACCCGCCTAACGGCATGTATTTTAGAAACTATTAATCAAGCATGAGATAGTAAAGGATGAAGTATTCACAACCCAATACCTGCAATAACCACTGCCAATTCTGGTGCCTTCTCAGAGCCTCCCCTTTCATACAAAAGCAGAATAGTCTTTACTTTTTATAACACAATTACACTGTCTATTCTTGTTGTACTCATTTTTCTCCACTAATAATTTATTGCACACTCTTTTGTATTATTGAACACTCTTCCCATAATGTTTTTATTTTTATATTTTTATTGGTGCACTGTAATTGTACAATACAGAAGGATTTAAAGTGATTCATTCATACACACACATCACTTGGTTTATTTTGGGGGGGGAGGTACTGGGGATTGAACTCAGGGACATTCTACCTCCAAGCTATACCCCTAGCCCTTTTTGAAACAGGGTCTCACTAAGTTGCAGAGTGCCTCACTAGGTAGCTGAGGCTGGCCTTGAACCCAGATCCTCCAGTCTCAGCCTCCCAAATGCTGGGATTACAAGCGTGCGCCACAACGCCTGGCACTTGGTGTATTTTTGATGGCTGCATACCCTTCTACTGTGGGATACACCACAGCTGATTTAGTTGGTTTGTTTTATAGAGTGTCTACCTTGACTCCTATTTTTTAGCCCATTATGGATAACACCGTCATGAAATTCATGTGGCTCTATATTTATGATTACTATGATTCTTTCTTTGTGATAAATTTTAAAATGTAATTATGGGTTAAAGGATTTATGTTTTTTACACTTTTAATGCATTTTACCAAATTGCCTTCCAGAAAGTCTTGACCTATTTACATTCTCACAAGAAGCATATGAAAGCACCTATTTTTCTGCCAACCTTACAAATACAGGATTATAGTTGGGGGGTGCCTGAAGATATGTTCTTTTGTTCTAATTTGCATTTATTTGATTGCTAATGAGATTTTTTCCCTTCGGTCTCATGTTAATTTGACGTTTGTATTTCTTCTCATGTGGACGGAGTGTAAGACCCTCTGCCATGTTAAACTCTTCTCTTAGTGTTCCTAAGAACTCTCTCCATAGGGGGCTATTAGCCTTTGTGCGCCATATATGTTAGGATGCACTTCTTGGTTTGTCATTTGCCTTTCCATTTTGTTTGTGATATTTATTGACTGAGGCAACATTAATATCTGCTTGTTCTACATCTTTTCTTGACATTTCCAATTCCACATATCCAAACTGGAATTCATTATTTCCCCACCCCAGCCGGCTCTTCCCGCTGACTTGCTTATTTCTGTTAATGTCACCACTATTTTCCTAGTCACTCTGGCTTGAAATGTGGAAGTCATCTCCCATTCCCACTCTCTCTCTTCCTCCACCTTCCACCAGTTGCCAACTCCTCCTGTAGGTTCTATTTCTGCATCTCCCTGGCAGGCAGCCCCTCCGACACCCCAGTAGTTCAGATTCTCATTATTTCTTGGCTGGACTTTGAAAATAACCTCTTAAATTCATCCCCAGCCTCCCTGATCCCAGTCTCTCTCCTCCTTCCTCTTCCTTACCCTGACTACATTCATCTTCCTGAAGTAGAGCTCAAACACAGAGCCCTCTGGTGATACAAGGCAGCGGGCCTCCATTGTCTTCTGTGTTTAATTATAACCTCTTAACCTGGCCACCATTTCCTTCCCAACGAATCCCCCACTATCTCAGCCAATCTGCTCCCAAATGAGCTCACTGCTTTCCCATGCCTATACCTGTTTGACCCATGGCAGTCCTTCCTCCTAAAATTCCATCTCACCATTTCCACCTACCCAAACCACTCAGCCCCCCACCTTACCCCGTGGCCAGTTATTCCGGGATTTCCCGACTCTCTGAGTTGAAGTGAATTCCCCCTCTTTTGCACCCTCGGAACAATTCCCTTGAATTTCTTTTGTATGCAGAATACACTTGATTCCAGCTTCTGTGGAGCCGTTAAGGGTCTTAGGGTCTAGAAAGCAGAGTCTTGGAAGGTACACTTTGCATATGTCTGCTTCTTTGATAAGACCCACACGGCGCCTCACTGTAGCAGGTGTTCAGTAGGTATTTGTGGAATTAAAAGCAACACCCCAGGTAACTGAGTGCCCAGGCAGGGACCAAAGGCCACTGCTATTGCCTTGTGGTCCCCTGTTAGCCCATAGGCAGAGTACAAGTTCCTTCTGTAAGGCTGAGCAGGCTGGCAGCCTTTGGGGCCAAGGATTGGCCGATAGTCACCTCTTTGTTCCTGAGACCTGTGTCTGTTGAAGTCAGCAGCCCCCCCCCCCCCCAATCCATTCAAACCTTTGTCTCATGCAAAGCATGTCACACGGCAGATGCTTCCCAAGGTGGCTATTGAGAGCATCTGTGGAGAGGGGACCTTGGAATCAGAGTTGAATGACAGCTAAGGGGTGCTGGGGGCCCTACGGCCATGGCCATGCACAGTGCCTGGACTAGCTAGGAGTTTTTCTCTCCTTAATGTATTTAAATGGAGTCAATATTGGGGTCAGCTGCATGCACAGAGCCTTCTTCAGCTTTAGAGGTGACTCCATAGCCAGCACGGGAGTGTGCAATTGACACAGTCTATTTTTAGCCTCCCGGAGACCGTGACCAGCATCCGAGCTGAGGGTGGGCGCACCTGCTGCATTCTAATGAGGCAGCCCCGCTTGCCTCTCTGCCAGCCAGTCCAGGCTCTCGCCGCCCTGAAATTTGATGTTGCTAAACTGGGAAGTCTACTTATTTCCCAGAGGTGGTAGCCCAGATATACCAGGAAAATGGGACCATTGCACTCCCCCACCCAGCGCGCTCCCCCAACCCAGACACAGGGCAATCTTGGGGCTGTGCCCACAGCATGACAGAGGATTTCTTGATCTCCTCTGTCCTAGGATCCACCCATTTCCCTTGCTAATAGGTCTGAGCCAACCCAGCTCATGGGTGAGAAAGTTGAGACCTAAAACAGGGACACGAGTTATGTCATCTGAATAATAGTAAAAATAATCAAGCACTTATTACGTGCCAAGCAGTGTTCCAAAAAGTCTTTACGTCTACAAACTCATCCAAACACCGTGACAACTCTTTCAGGCAGATTTTATTGTGGCTTGTATTTATGAAGGAACAAACTGAGACACAGTGGTGACAAAGGGCTTCCCAAGGTCACAGGCCAAGTAGCAACGCTGGGTCTCAGGACCCACCCAGGGCTTGAATTTTCAATCAGCATGCTATTTGCTCTCAATTCTATTTTTAGTTTTACTAGAGTCAGGATAGGATCCTGGAGCCCCAATTCCCAGCCCCAGAGGACCAGCTGCTGGGTAATCCTGCTTCTCTCTTTATATTTTTTTAACTTCTGCCCTGCTTTTTTTTTCTTTTCCCCTCCCTCCCTCTCCTACTTCTTTCTTTCTTTCTCTTTCGTTCCTTCCTTCGTTCCTTCTTTCCTGCCTGCCTTTTCTTCTTTTGTGGTGCTAGGATAGACCCAGGGCTTCATGCGTGCTAGGCAAGCGCTCTGCTACTGAGCTACACCGCAGCCCTACTGCCCTGCTTCTAGGCTTCTTCTCCTCTTGTACGTCTCGATGCCCTATACTCCAGGGAAAGGAGGCCTTCTTCGGGTGTAACTATGCTTCTGCAGTGAAGTTCGAGCCTCCCTCTGGTCTCTGGAAGCTCTCTGACCTGCCTCTCCTTCTCCTCCCACCCCTCAGACTGATGGGCAGCTGCAGTGACAGGGGGAGCTGGGCTGGATGTCAAGACTGGAGTACCCAGAAGGAGCAGGAACCGGCAGGGCTCAGGCAGGTCAGCTATCATGGGCATTCCCAGTGCTGAAGTTCAGGGGAAGCTGTGAATCAGAAACTAGGGGTGCAAGACAACAGATGTGAGATGCTAGATCTGCATTTGTGGGGCCAAGTCCTATTTTAGCTCAGAGTTACTTGTTGGGTATAGAAGAATATATAGGCCTCATCTTCCTAGGGCCTCAGGTGGGACTTTTATTTTTTTTAGTTTAATGAACACTTACTATATGCCTAGATCTTCTCTAAGAACTTAAAAAATACAAACTTAGCTGGCCTGTGGGCACACATCTGTAATTCCAGCTAATCTGGAGGTTGAAGTTTGAGGCCAGCCTGGGCAACTTAGCAAGACCCTGTCTCAAAATAAAATTTTAAAAAGGGCTTGGGGTATGTAGCTCAGTAGTAGAGCACTTGCCTAACATGCACCAGGGGCTGGGCTCAATCCTGGGTAGTGAAACAAAACAAAACAAAACAAAACAAATTTGTTTAATCTTCACGACAACTTTAAGAGGTAAGGATTATTGGTTTTCATTTTAGAGATGGGGAACTGAGGTATAGGGAGGTTAATAACTTTGCCCAATGTCGTATAGCTAGCATTTAGTCAGTTTTCCAGAGTTATAGCAACATACCCAAGGCTAGGTAATGTGTAAAGAAAAGAGGTTTATTCAGATTACAGTTCTGTAAGTCCCAGAGCTTGAACCCAGCTTCTGTTGGGCTCTGGCGAGGACCTGACACAGGGAGACACACTGGTGAAGGATGTGCAAGAGGAAGAGATCCCCTGGTGAGGTGGGAAGCAGAGAACAGAGGGGCCAATGTTGCTCTTTTATAAGGACGCTCTCTTGAGAACTAATCAGGGTCCCAGGAAGAATGGGGTTAATCCCTCCCAAGGTCACGCCCCCATTGACCTAATCACCTCTCACTAGGCTCCGCCTCTTAAAGACTCCACTACTTCTCATATTGCCACAGTGGGGACTGAACCTCCAACACACACACCCTTGATGGACGTGTCACACCCCAACCCCGGAGCTGGGATGGGGCACCATGTGCTCTGGAATCTGCGCTCTCCCCTACTGTGTGAGGCTATATTATTTGTTTTTTTTTGTGTGTGTGTGTGTGTGTGTGGTACTGGGGATTGAACTCAGGGGCATTCTACCTCCGAGCTACACCCCCAGCCCTAGTTTTTATTCTTTATTTTGAAACCGAGTCTCACTAAGTTGCGGAGTGCCTCACTAGGTAACTAGGTAGCTGAGGCTGGCCGCGAACCCGGATCCTCTGGTCTCAGCCTCTCGAATGCTGGGATTACAAGCATGCGCCACCACGCCCGGCCCGTGTGAGGCTATAGTCTTTCCCTTTGTGGAATGTCTCCTATTCACCTCTAAAGGAAAACATTATTTCCCCCACTTAACAGATACGATCTGAGGCCTAGATCAACTCAGGTCGCCCAGCTAGAAGAGCCGGCACTGGGTTCAGTCCAGGTTGTGTGGCTCCCCGGTGTCCATCTCTCTGACTGCCAGGAGGCTGGAAGGGGTCACCCACCCTTCCCAGTGGCAGCTGTGGCTGATCAGAGGTGGCCGGGGAGGAGAGGGGAAGAGGAGTAAAAGTTCAGCAACAGGACCTGGCACCCATGTTAACAGCAGCCTCTTTACTCCCCCTCAGGTGAGCAGCCCCCCGTCTCAGCCCCCTCAGCCCGTCGCCCCGCCCAAGCCTGTGCAGTATGTCCATCATGTGTCCACTCAACCCAGCTGCCCTGGACGGGGCAAGATGTCCAAGCTGCTGAACCCAGAGGAGATGACGTCCAGAGATTACTACTTTGACTCCTACGCCCACTTTGGGATCCATGAGGTAAAACATCCTGAGCTGGGGGTGGGCATGGGGTGAAGGGCGAGTGGGGCCGGCTCAACCCTGCTGCTTTGTCATGATTGCAGAGACAGCATTGTGTCCTCAACTCCGCGCCAGTGAACTGTCCCAGCACGCCTGGTTTGGTTCCCAACCCTGTCTCCTCTCTGTGGGTCCTCCTGGGAGGGTTGGGGCCAGACCTGGAGCAGGTGACCAGGTGCAGGAGTGTGACTCTGTGTGCCCCAGGCGGGCAGAGGGTGAGGGCCACTTAGGGCTTGCTTGTTTTGCATTTTAGAGCCCGTGTCTGTCCCTGTCCTTGAGCCCAGGACATTCCGGGTGGGCTGGATAGTGTTGGTCTTTGCACACGGACCTCAAGTGCTTGCAGTCAGAGTCCCAAAGCTTGAAGGGTCTCTGCAGGTCATGATGACCATCCTTTAGACCAATGAGCATCTCCAGGGAAGAGATATGGGCAGCTTCTTTGGTAACCTGGCCCAGGTGTGACCCTGATTAGATCTTTGGAAGTTCTTAGGTCTAAATGCCCATTTTCCGCCGTATCAGGGGATACTTATTAGCCATGAAACAGAACCTCCCAACAAGGGGATTCTTGACTATAGGGGGGAACATGGTACCTCACTCTGTACCCCCATATAATCTCTAGCACTCTCTTAAGCCTCATCAAATAAACACCAAACACTTACTGAGTGCTTATTAAGTGAGAGGCAGAGTTCTAAGTAAGAACCCTATAGTTCTGAGTAAGAACTCTATGAAGGAAATAATTCCATGCTCCTCACTGAAAAAGGAACAAAAGTTTGCTTGCTGTGCAAATGCATTTTCAGAACACATCTCTCAGAGGCGGCTATAAGCCCTGTGATATCCAAGTGGTGATGCCTTTTCTGGAAGGTATTTAATAATAATAGCATTTTTTTTAATTTGAAAAATTAAAAAAAAATGTGCTTACTGCATGCTGGGTGTTGTTCCAAGCATTTTATTTTATTGGCTCACATACTCCTAAGTCAGCCCTGTGAGGATGGTGTTATTGTTTGTCCCCATTTTACAGATGGTCTGGGACCTTAAAGAGCAGGTCAACTCATTGCCCTTGCTATTTCTTTTTCACAAGGCCAAGAGCTAGCGAACACAGAACTAGAAATGAAACCTTCACATTTAGCTCCAGGGACTTTATTTCCAACCATCATTCGATCTTTCCTATCATCCTCCCTCCCTCCCTTTCTCCCTCTCTCCCTTCCTTCTTCCCTTCCCCTATCTCTCTGGAAACCTTATGACTCAATTTGATCCATTATTTCCTGCTGTTCCTTGGCAGTCCCAAGGAAGTAGAGGTGAAGGTAGGACCCTCGGTTCCTTCTGGACTCAGGGTTTCAGCCTCATTTACTCCAGGGAGGTACAAGCTTCGTCTCCAAGTGCTGCTCTCTACATAAAACCATTAGGCTTAGGCCTGCAGGGCAGGGAATTGGGACCCGAGCTCAGTTCTGAGGGTCCTGTCCCAGGACAGGAGCCAGTGCCATCTCAGCACAGGTGAGTGATCTCAGCAGGTGACCTTCCTCCACCTGCTCCCTATTGGGGTGGGGCTAGAGAGCCAAATAGGGCCCAGAGCTAGGACTCCGAGAGGCTCTGAGAGACTACAAAAGCTCCCACTCCCCAATTCCCTGTTCCTAATTAAAGAGCATGTTCATGTGACAAGTTCTAATGGGCCCATGGTTCTGGGTATCTATTTATGGCAGATTTCTCCATGAAATATGGCAGACCTCCCCTTGGGTCTGCTTGAAATCCCCACTAGAAACCAGCCAGACTTCCCCACCTTCAGGCTCACCCCTCCTGGCCCCAAGAAACCTCCCTGGTCAGCTTCTCAGACACCTCCCTCTGAATTGCTGGGCCATCTCTGGCACTTGGACTATGCACTCCTGGGCTAGTTTTGATCTCTGTAATTCCTTCAGGACTTGACGTCCCCAGCCTGGGACCTAGGGCTTGTCTGATTTGCAAAGAGTTATTGACAAAGTTGCTGGTCTGGTCACTACAGTGATGTCTGGTCAGCACCATGACCCAACACCAGAAGAAGACACCAAGGGCCACCAACTAAATGCCAGACCAGATTCCCTTGACTTTGGGTATTGATAGAAAAACCAAACTTTTATGTGAACATAGATAAACAGCACAGACCAAGCAGTGGACTTAAAGCATGAGCAAGTCACAGTTAATACTTTTGTCTCAGGAAAGCCCTTTGCAACCCTATTGGGAAGTACTTCTGTGCACCTAACTTTCATCCTCCCTCTGCTGCTCCAGGCCATAGACTCTAGCTGCTAGGGAAATGCACAGATCTTTTAATACAGGGAAGCTAAATACCCTTCCTTCACCCTTGATGTCTTCCCTCCACTCTGTTTTCGGTCTTCAAGATCATCAGGTGTGAAAGGGAGGGACACTTAGATGGACTCCTAACATTGTTTTGTGCAGAGCAAAGGCCTGGTCGTTTCCCATTATCAAGTCCTAGGGATTTCTGCTCGGGGCCAGACTGTGTGATCTACCTCCTCTGTCTGCGCAAGATCTGTCTCACTGTGTGGAGCTGGGCTGGCCGCTTGGTGTCCTCTTCCCACCAGTAACATGCCTGTCATCCTAGTACTTGAGAAGCTTAGACAGGAGGATGGCAGGTTTGAGGCCAGCCTCAGCAACTTAGTGAGACCCTCAGGAACTTAGCAAAACCCTGTTTCAAAATGAAAAATAAAAAGGACTGGAACTGTAGCTTGGAGGTAGAATGCCCCGGGTTCAATTCCCAGTACCAAAAAGAAGAAACAGGATATTCACGTGGCTGGCTGCACTGCTGGCCTGCTGGTTAACAGTGGTCAGCAAGTACCCTGGAAACAGGTTTGATTAGTGTGTAAGTACAAGCAAGCAATGCCAAACGAGGGTGGGGAGTGTTCTGGCGCACACAGCAGGCGGCTGCTCTGGATGCTTCCCATCCCAGGCCTCCATCCACAAGTGACTTCGTACCCAGCCTCCTTAGGGCAGGGCTAGGGAGAAGACCTGAACAGGATCTGGAGTAATAGATGTGTGCTTCCTGATCCTTCCACTCAGAGAGGAGGGGCTGGCCCCATGGCCTCTCAGATTCCACTCTGACTTCTCAGTGGCTCTGAGAGCCAGTGCTGAGCTTGGTACCTCGGACTTTAGAAGAGTCCTGGCCAGTGTGGCTGGTCCCTGCACCTGAGCCCTGAGGCCTGGCCAGCTCCCTTCTTTTGACAATCTTGCCGCAGGCTCTTTGAAATAAATTCTTTGGGGCCTCGTTTCTCAGCAATTAGTCAATGTGCTGTCATGTGCTTAATAGGCAAGAAGGCTGCGATACAAAGCCATCCACTGCCCAGGGCTGGGAGCTGCTTTCACAGAGTGGCATGTTCTTGTCTGAAATGCTTGGGCGTCTTTGGGCTACTCCTCCAGGAATGACTGAAGCAGGGTGGAGGAAGAGGAGAGAGCTTTTTCTTTTGGCAGGCCAAGTTGCAAAGTCCTGACTTGCATTCTTCCGGAACTTGTACCTTGGGATCTTGCTTCTGTGATTTGGGACCTTAAGGAAAGGAAGAAGGGAACAGAGAAGTGACAAAAGTCCTCGTTAGCAAACACAGGCTCTCCAGAGGTGCTCGGCCAACCCAGGAGGCACAGTCAGGGCTTTTAACTGTGTCTGTGACTGAACACTTCTGACACCTTTGTTGTTATTTCTTCTGACTCCCACTCACCTTCAGCGACTTCCCTGCATGGATGGAGAAAAGGTTTGTAGTGATCAGAAAGATCTAGAACTGACACTTTGGTGAAACTTCCTGCATTTACTTAGTCATTGCTACAGCTCTATGGAGTAGGCCCTATTATGAATCTGTTTTCGAGATGAGGCCATTGAGGCTAAATGATGGTCTGAGTCAGAGTTCAACAGCAGGAGAGGTGTGGTCTAAGTGTAGGAATTCTCCTTCTGGGCCCCTGTGCTTAGCCCTATGCATGCATTACAGACTGTCTTCTTATTTACTGAGCATTCCCTACACACCATGCCCCGTGCCTGGTTCAAGGGATATCATCTTACATTCTTGTGATCTTGGGTCCCAGATATCTTTTGAAGAGAAAGGGTTAGGCTCACCTTCAGAGTATTTAAAGCCAGAAATGAACTAAATTGAATTAAACTCCCACCTTATTTCACTTGTAATAACATCAAAACATCAACCCTGGCAGCAGAGGGAGTAGTGCCTATGGTTCAGAATGGTTCGTGCCTCCTTTTCACCTTGCATACCTCACAAGACTCTGCTTTGTGATCCACCCTTAAAGAAGTGAGAATCCTAGAAAATGCAGCTTGGCTAGGCCAAACCATGTGGCAAAACCATGATGCCATGTGTGTGTGGAGAAAACACAAATGAAGTGAAGTCTATAGAACTAAAGGGAGAAAAGGACAACCCCTCAAGTAGTAGCTAAATATTCTTAACACTCTTCTCTTGGTAACTAATTACATGGACACACACACAAATCAGTAAGGAGGTAGAAAACTTGAACAATATAAACAGCCTGACCTAGCTATCACGTATAGAGCATTGTATCCCCAAACTACAGAAAACACATGCTTTTCAAGTGCCTGTGGAAACACTCACTAAACTAGATCATAAGCTGGAGGTGGTAGTCAGGTTTCCACTACTGTGACAAACTATCTGAGATAATCCATTAAAAAGAGGAAAGGATTGATTTGGTTCAGTTTTGGATATTTCAGTGCATGGACAGATGGCCTGTTGCTTTTGGGCCTGTGGCGAGGCAGAACATCATGATGAGAAGCACTTTATGGACCCAAACTGTTCACCTCATGGTAGCTGGGAAGCAAAAGAAAAACAGGAAAAGGAAAGGGCCCAATATCCCCTTCAAGAGCATGCTCCCATGACCTAACATTCTCCCACGAGGCCCCGCCTCTTGCCTGTTTCACTGCTTCCCAAAAGCACCATTGGCTAGGGACCAAGCCGTCAACATATGGGCCTTTGTGGGACTTTCAGAACCCAAACAATAGCACTGGTCACAAAACTTCAAAAGATTGAAAATATACAGAGCATGGTTTTTATTAAAATGAATTAAATTAGAAATCCCAAACAAGTTATATAGAATAATAATTCTCCAAATGATTGGATTTTAAGGAATATACTTCTTAACAATGCATGGATTAAAGAAGAAAATACAAGAGGAATTAGAAAATAATCCAAGCTAAATGATGGTGAAAATGCAACATATCAAAATTCGTGAGATACCGTTAAAGCAATGTTTAGAGGGAAATTTATAACTTTAAATATTTATATTAGGAAAAAGAAAGGTATAAAATCAATGTTCAAAACTTCCACTTTATGAAAGTAGAGAAATCCAGGCATGCTGTCACACACCTGTAATCACAGTACTTGGGAGGCTGAGACAGGAGGATTGTAGGTTCGAGACCAACCTCAGTAACATAGAAAGATTCTCAGAAATCTAGTAAGACCCTGTTTTCAAACAAAAAATAAGATCTAGGGAGTGTAGCTTGGAAGTAGAATGCCCCTGGGTTCAATCATCAGCAACACATACACACACACACACACACACACACACACACACACACACACACGAGAAAGAACAAATAAAACTCAACTAAGTTGAAGAAAAGGGGAAAGAAAAATAGATAAGAGCAGAAGTCAATAAAATAGAAATTGAACAATGGAGAATACCAACAAAGCCCAAAGATAATTTTGGAAAAGACTAAATTGATAACACCTCTCCAGACTGATCAAGAAAAAGCAGAGAAAACACAAATTACACTATCATAAGTAGAGGCAAGGGCATCACTACTGGTTGTGGAGATACTCAGCAAGCAGCGAGAGAACATTATGTCAATAATGTGCCTATAAATTTGGCATCTTAGATGAAATATATAAAGTCATGGAAAAAAACCTTGTCAAAACTGAAACAAAGTACACAGAAAACTAAAAGAGCCCTTCATCAATTAAATAAATTGAATTTATAATGTAAAATCTTCCCACAAAAAGAATTCCAGGCTCATATAGTTTTACTGGTGAATACTATCAAACATTTAAGGGAGAAAAATACAAATCTCACAAAACTTTTGCAGTAAATGTTTGAAAAGAGAACACCTCCTAACTTATGAGATGAGCCCAGCATGACTTTTATTAGCAGAGGAGGTTAGGAAGAAATTATAGATCAACATCCTTCATAAATACAGATACAAATGTCTGTGACAGAATGTTAGTAAATAAAACCCAGTAATATTTAACATGGATAATACAGCATGACAAAGTGTTGGTTTAACATTTAAAATCAATCCATGGAGTTTAATACATTAACAAAATAAAGGGAAAAGTCATATGTGATCTCAATTAATGTAGAAAAGGCATGTAACAAAATTAAAAGCCAATTTATAATAAAAGCTCCTGACCAGTTAAAAATAGAAAGGAACTTCTTCAGTCTGATAAAAGACATTTATGGAAAGCCTACAGCTAATATATTTACTAGTGACTGTTATATATTGGAATAAATGAAGGATATGTATCTTGTACAATTCTGTTCAACACTTTGCTGGGAATCTTTGCCAGTGCAGTAAAGCAAGAAAAGAGAACAAAAGTAAAAGGCATATGGATAGGAAAAAATGAAGTAAAATAAGCTTTCTTCATAAGTGACAAGAATTTCTACATAGAAGAATAAAGACATCTACAAAACAAAAATCCTACTAGAATTAATATGTGAGATGAGCAACATTGCAAGATACAAGGTCAATATTTACATTAACACATCAGAAAAGGATATTTTAAAAATGCATGTGCACTACCATAAAATAGTTAAGAATAAATTTAATGGGGAAAATGCAAGATCTCTTTGCTGAAATCTAGAAAACATTCTAGAGAGAAATTAAAGAGGACCTAAATAAATGGAGAACAGTATCATGTTCTTGGCTTACAAAACTCAATTTTGGTAAGATGTCAGTTCTCCCACAAGTTTAGTGCAATTCCAGTCAATCCCATTACTCTGTATGAATTAATAAGCTGATGCTAAAATGTATATGGAAATACAAAGGGCCAAGAAAAAATAAAATTATCTTATAAAATAAGAACTAAGTTGGAAGACTTTCACTACATTATTTTGAAGTTACTATAAAGCTTCAGTAATCAAATCAGTGTAGAGCCAGCCTATCACTGAGCAGAGCAGATTAGAGAGGCCACACATGGACACTCAACTGATTTTGACAAAGATGGGGAAGTAATTTGATGGGGAAAATGACAGGATTCAGTAAGTGGTGCTTGAACCATTTGTTTGTATAACAAAAGATGAGCTCACACACCTAATTTACACTATAGACAAAATTAATCTGACACAAATCAAAAGCCTAAAAGCGAAAGTCAAAACTATTACAATTTCTGAAAGAAAACACAGACTATTTTGTGACCTTAGGGTAGATTCACTAGGACTCAAAAAGCACAAAGTATAAAAGGAAAAAATACTGAAAAATTGGCCTTTCTAAGAATTAAAAACCGCATTCAAAAGATAGAAAGGGGGAAAGGCAAGCTATGGATTGGGAGAAAATACCCAAAAAGGACTGGTTTCTAGAATATGTCAACGCTTATGTTTTAGTAAGGACAAGACAAACAGCTCATAAATAGAATGACAAAGACTTACACAGGCATGTAAACAAAGATATACATGAATAGCCATGATCTCCATTAATTTTCATCAAGGAAATGCATTTAAAACTAACATGAGATATCAGTTCATGTCCGCTAAAATTAAAAAGAGCGATAATACTAAGTTACAGGATGTGAAATAGCCTGCGCTCTCAGATGTTGTTGATGGCAGCTAAGATGGTACAGCTATTTTGGAAGAATATTTGTCAATTTCAAATGAAGTTAAGTTAAGCATGCATCTACCTCAGATCCAGGAAATTCAGTTCTAGGTATTTACCCAAGAGAAATAGAAACATACATCCTCATACAAGAATGTTTATAGCGGTTTTATTTAACTATAGCAAAAAAATTGGAAACAATCCACATATCCATCAAGTGAATAGATTAAAAAATTGGGGTATGCTCATACAATGGAATACCACTGAGCAACAACAGAATGAAACAAACCTTGGATACATGCAATAACGTTAATGAATGAATCTCAGAAACATTAAGTGAAAGCAGTAAGACACACAAGGGTACAAATCAAGGGATTCACTGAAGTCTAGAACAGACAGGAGGAAGCTTTGGCGACAGAAATCAGTTTATCGGTTGTGTGGACTGTGGGTGGGAATGGACTCCAAAGGGGCATGGAGTAGTCCCCAGGGTAAGGGAAACGCCATGTGCCTTGGAGGTGGTTACACAGGTGCACATCTGTGCAAATTCTTACCCCGAACCATGGGCGGTCATGTGCCACACAGTGATGTTTCAGTCAGCGGTGGACAATGGTCCCACAGGATTATCTCGCCTAGTGACGTCATGGCCATCGTAGTTCATGTGACATTCACACGATGATGAAATCACCTATTGGTGCATTTCTCAGGATGTATCCTTGGTGTTGGGTGACACATGACGGCACTTAAAATGTATGCTTTTACTGTACCCAAATTATACTTCAATAGGGTTAATTTCCAAAAGGAATCACCCCAGTACCATTGGTGAGAAGTTAGTGAAAATGGTTTGCTGATAGTTTGAATGACCAGAGCTCCAGGTCAAACCACCATGCACAGAATAACCATGTTCCCTTTAGGGGGAGAGAAAATTTTCACAGATTATCTAGTTACTCTGTTGTTACAAAGCACTTACTTCTGGTCAGAAGAGCATGTTTTCTATTCTTAAAAACAAACAAGCAAGTGAAAAAATACATACCTAACATCTCCTTTAATTACCTGTTCAACAACAGTCCTTTCACTGAGGCAGAAGGGTGGGTTGCAGGTCTAACGTAAACCTCTCATACTGTGTTAAAATGATTATTGCTTTTGTTCTTTGGTAAACCAGAGCTTTCTCAGGCTTGAATGTGAACTCTCTCTCTCTCCTTTGTGTGTGTGTGTGTGTGTGTGTGTGTGTGTGTGTGTGTGTGTTACTAGGGATTGAACCCTGGATATACCTCCAAGCTACACCCCTATCCCTCTTTATTTTTTATTTTGAAACAAGGTCTCAAGCAGTTGCTGAGGCTGGCCTCGAACCTGCAATCCTCCTATCTCAACCTCCCGAGTACTGGGATTACAGGCATGTGCCACTGCCCCCGGCTGTGAGCGTCTCTTCTGATGGTAGCGAGCTCTCTTTGCGCAGAGGGCTAAAGCTGGGGTGGTTTGGAAAGATGCAGGACGTCTCTAGCACACCTCACAGTGTGTCTCTGTGGCTCTGCCCAGTGACACCATTGCGATTCTGGAGGAATTGCTGGCAGGGTCTGGGCCACGGCCCTGCTGCATCCCCAGGTGCCTTGAATGCACTGACCTCGTCTTTCCTTCCACCACAGGAAATGCTGAAGGACGAGGTGCGGACGCTCACTTACCGGAACTCCATGTATCACAACAAGCACGTGTTCAAGGACAAGGTGGTGCTGGACGTTGGGAGCGGCACGGGCATCCTTTCCATGTTCGCTGCCAAAGCAGGAGCCAAGAAGGTGTTTGGGGTGAGCATGGGTACCCCCCCCCCAATATTGGCTTCTGCAGAGCTAGCCCTGCCCTCCCCTTCCTGGGTCCTTCCCAGCAGTGCACACCTGGCCCACACCTTTGACCGCGTGTGAGTCTCAGGAGGCAGGTCAGGTTCCCCATCATCCGAGTGACATTTGTGAAGGATTTTTGGTTTTCCTGAGACCATGCTAATGTCATCCTGATTTCCAGTGCTTGGTTCCATGCTCAGCTTGAGTGGTCCAGCGTGGTTAGAGATGTGAGCTCTGGTTGGAAGCTCTGCTCTCCCATCTGTTAGGTGTGTGGCCTTGGACGAAGCGCTCTCAGTTTCCCCGTCTATAAAATGGGCACAGTAACAGAGCCTCCCCCAGAGAGTGACTGTGAGGGCAGAACGGGGACAGTGCTTAGAACAGGGCCTGGCACTTGGCAAATGCTCCTTAGCGTGGTTGAGATGGGGCCCGTGGAGAGGACGGGCACTCTCCTTCCTCTTTTCTTGGAAGAGCAAGTTGGTCCCTGTAAGTTCTGATACTTTGGCTGCTGCAGTTCTTCAGGCCAGAGGTGGAGGCTGGCTCTCTCTCTGGAAGCCTCCCCTGGCCATGCAGCTTGGAGAGAGAGGGGCTGGGAGTGTCTGGGACTGGAAAGGGCCATCCAGATTTCCAGAACACCCTACAGCCATGGTCCAGGTGCTTTCTGAGCTAGGCATAAAGGCAGAGCCCTCAGGGCGCCTTGACCAGGAACAGCTGTGAGTACTCAGGTGGGGCAAGTGCTGAGGGGAGGGGTCCATGATGCCTGAGAGTCTAATCATCTTCATTTCTTCCTCCCCCTCCTCCCCCTCCTCTTCCTCTTCCTACTCCATCATCATAATCACCACCACCACCATCATCATCACCATGGATGCTCTGGCCCCTCCCTGCCAGGCTTCCTTCCAGATTCTTCTCACTAGGGCACGGGCTTGGGCAGGGCAGAGTTGGCCTTGAGGCCCTCTGGTGACCCTGCCTGCCTTCCCTCCCAGGGTCAAGTCCCTAAGCAGTGCCCGCCTGGATGGGGTCAGGGTCCCGCGGGAAAGGCAGCGCTGGCGCCCCTGGCACCCAGGTCGCCAGTGCTCCTGCCAAGGAGCTCTCAGGAGCTCCTCTTGGCGCCTTCCAGCTGTGGTGACTTGGCGCAGTCTGTCTGCCTCCCGTTCTCTCCCACAGCTCTCTCATAAACAGCTCCGCCACATGTAGCCGGGCTTCTTTCTGGATGGCTCATTTCACAGTCTCTCTGGTTCCAGGCTCCCCCTTCCACCCCCTGCTCCTCTTCTGCGGAGGAGCTAGGATGGCCACAGACCAGGGGAGAGGGAGGCGACACCACCGTCTGCAACAGAAAGTGGAGGCAGAAGCAGAGAGAAAGAGACAGATATGATGAGAGAAATGGAGGCGGGGAGACAGCTCAAGAGACTAGGAAAGCTAGAGAAATAGAAGAGGGATCAAAAACTAACAAAGAGAAAGAAAATGAAGAAGAAAGAGAAGACGGGGAAGTGGAGAGTAAAGAGGGGAGAGAGATGAGCAGGAGGAGGCCGAGGGAGGGGACACGGTGGCCTTGTACACCCTGGTGCCAGGGGCAGGGGGCATTGGAGTTCAACATGCGCCTGGCTTCATCCTATCTTCTCGTGACCACCTGGGACAGGACCATGCCTGTCCCTCACAGTTAGGAAGTGGCGGAGGCCAGATGGGAGTCCAGCTGCCTGACTGAGAGCCCATGTTCTTCGACATGAGTCTCAGGAGCCTCTTGCAGATGGGGTGAGAGGTGACAAGAGGACAGGAGCAGAGTTCTGCAGATGGAGGACTGAAGGTCTGGGCCCTGTAGCCAGGATCTGCCCACCAACATGCTTCCCTAACACAGTGACCTGATTCCTTTCAAGCCTCAAAGCCAGACATTGGCTGTCCCTCAGTTCCCCCTCTGCAATGACTTCTCAAGGGAATGGTCATTCTCTGAGGCTCTGGGGGGCAGTCCAAGGTCGTGTCTCAGTGTGGAGGTGAGTGAAGCCCCAGGACCTTGGTACAGGCCAGCCCTTGAGGGAGTGCCAGCTAGAGAGGTAGGGATGGCTCTTGGTAGATGCCTTTCTGTTCCCAGCATTCCCTGTCAGCACATCCTAAAAGTCTCACCCCTAGACTGGAGCTTGATCTCCAACCATTTCCACAAGGTCTTGCTGTGAGCTTCTGGTCAACTAATCTCTGAAATATGTTGGGCCTTTCCTTATAAGATTTAGGAAGTCTGGGAAGACTTCCAGATTAAAAGGAACACATTCTTTCCAAGGTGGAGTTTGCAGAAGGGTTGTGTAAGTCAGCCTTCCATTACTGTCACAAAATACCTGAGATGATCAACTTAAAAAGAGGAAAGGTTTGTTTGGCTCACAGTTTTGGAGGTTTCAGTCCATGGTGGGTTGGTTCCACTGCTTTTGAGCCTATGGTGAAGCAGCATGTTTTGGTGAAAGCATATAATGGAGGAAGGCTTTGCCTCATGGCCAGAGTGAAAGAGAAGAAGAGAAAGGGCTTAGAGTCCTAATATCTCCTTCCAGGGCATGACCTAGTTATGGAAGACCTCCAACTAGACCACATATCCTAAAGGTTCCACCACCTCTCAATGGATCCAAAAACTAGAAACCAAGCCTTTATCACATGGGTGATTGAGGAACATTTATCCAAACCATAGCAAGGCTTGACAGCTGAGTTGTGTGTACATGGAGAGAGGAGAGGATCTTAAAACCAACCCTGAGGTCCTGACCTGGCATTTTCCAGATGGTGTCTGTCCAAGAATGTGCCCATTTTTACTCTGGAAGGGCTAGATGGAGGTATTGTGGGGGACACTTGTAGCAACGATGGCCTGGCTCTGCCCCCCACACCCTGCCTGGGAGGTCAGTGGCTGTGCCGCCCACCCCTCGCCATTCTCCTCTGGCCCTGAGGGCAGGATCAACCAGAGCCTCCTGAATCTCCAGCACAGACTGGACTGGCCATCATGGACGACAGCTGGGTTTTAGCCTCTTGGCAAAGGCAACCCATTTAGTGGAAGGACACTGGCTGAGATGAAAGGGCCCCGGCTTCAGTTTTCAATCTGCTGCAATTCACTGGGTGGCTGTGGGCAAGTCACTCCACCTCTCTGGGCCTCTACTTCTCTACTCATTAAATTGGTGTCGATGGTGTGCTATCCAGCTTTCTGTCACTGTGACCCAAACAGCATATAAAGAAGACAGATTTACAGATTTACTAGCTCATGGTGTCAGAGGTTTTAGTCCACGATGGGCTTTGGGCCTTGGTGAGGTAGCATGTTTGGGCAGAAGGGCATGCTGGGGCACAGCTGCTCACCCAGGAGTGACTAGGAGGCAAAGAGAGAAAGAAGAGGAAGGGTCGGTGTCCTAGCGTCCCCTTTAAGAGCACGTCCCCAAAGACCTAACTTCCTCCCGCCTGGCCCCACCCACTAGAGGCCTCACAGTTCACAGCACCACAGGCTGGTGACCAGGGCTTTAGACACACGAGCCTTTGAGAAACATTCCAGATCCCAACTATGGCAGATACGCTCTGATTTTTTTTCTTTTTTTTTTTTTGATGCCTTGCTCCTTTGTTCTGTGCTCTATCTAGATCGAGTGCTCCAGTATTTCTGACTACTCAGAGAAGATCATTAAGGCAAACCACTTGGACAACAGTAAGGCACACCTTTTGGTGTTTTCCCATGGAGGGAGGGGGTGAGGGCTGGCATTTTCTGTTTTGGGCGGCAGAGACCAATGTAAGGGGAGAGCGCAGAGCACTTGGACTGGGGAGTGGAGCACCTAGCTGTGGCCCCCGTTATCAGGACTGCGGCCCTGGGGTGCTTAGCTGTGGCCCCCGTTATCAGGACTGCAGCCCTGGGGTGCTCAGGTTCCCACGCCACCCACCACTCAACGGTTGAGTTTGTCCCATCTCAGCTTTCAGCAAACTTCACTTGTGCTAAATCCTCAATCGTCACACCCTCGCTTGGCCCCACCTGTAGGACACCTGCTGAGTTCTGCAGCATGGCAGCTATTCCTTTTCCTTTTCTTCTCTCTCCACAATCCCCAGCCCTACCTCTCTCCATCACCTACTCAGTGGGATCCTGGCAGACCCACTGCCCATAGACCTTGCTGCAGATGGGTTGTCCTGGCAACTGGGATGCTCTCGGGAGCGGGGCCTTCTTCAAGCCGGAGAATGATTATAGAGAAGTGCGTCCCTTCCCTTCCTCCTCTCACTCCTTTTCCACGGACCATGATGTTCCCCAGCCCCTTCTCAATCTGCTCAGGCCTGCATTCAGATGACCTCCTTGTAGCTATTCTCCATCAGCAGGACTAGCTGCAGTTCCCAGGGCCTGGGCTGGTGCTGGGCAGGCAAGGCGCTCAGCACTCTGGGGACATTAGGGTGGGTGCTGGGGCTGCGGTGGGGCCAGGAGTCTGGCAAGTAGACACGGAGTCGGGACACAGGAGAGTGAGTTGGAGCAGAGACAGGGCTGGCCGGGCAGTGGGCCTGGGAGGGGTCAAGCCCAAAGGAAAGAGCTCATGTACAAAGGGTGGAAAGGAAGGAGCTCATGAGGCTGGGAGGAAGGACACTGCATCTGAGGTCTAGGCTGAAAGGCAGGGTGAGGGTCTGACCTGAGGAACCAGGCACCCGTCTCCCCGTACTATTACAGACCTATTTCTGCATGGCCTCAGCCCGCCACCTCTCCTGTCTGCTGCTTGACCCGCTTGCTGCAGACTCCTTGAAACAACAGTGGCATTATTCATTCCACAGACTTCTATGGGTGCCACCACGAGGCAGGCTCTGGGGACAGATCAGGGAACAAGTGAAGTCCCCAAATGCATGGCATCTACATTCCAGTGGGATGTGGAATTACAGATACTAAATAAAGCAGCTGAATAGAAAAGGAAAAATACCAGGTGGTGATAAGGGCTCTTGTGGTCATTGAAGTAAGGTGATAGGATAGAAAGTTAACAGGTGGCTGCCATAGGTTAGATGCTCTCTGAGGGAGTCACACTTAAGGTCAAATTTAAATAACATGAAGGAGGCAGGCTGATCAAGTATCTTAGTCTATTTTCTATTGCTACAACACAATACCCAAGACCAGGAAATTTATAAAGGAAAAAAGGTTTATTCTGAGTCACGGTTCTGGAGGCTGGGAAGTCCAAGATTGGGAAGGGCCTCTTGCTACTGCTGCTGCTCACCATGGAAAGGAGAAAGGCAAGCAGGTGTGTGCAGAAGAGAGGTCACATGGTGAGACAGAAAGCCAAGGGGCCAACAGCCTTCTTTGGTGATAACTAACTCCTTCTATCTGCTCACAACAGCTCCACTTCTGTGACCCAAACACTTCCCTCTTGGCCACACTCCCAACACCGCTGCACCGAGAAATTAAGGTTCCAACCCAAGGGCTTTTAGAGACACACTCAGACCAAAACACCAAGATCAGAGGAAGAGAATCCAGGCAGAAGTTCCAGCCAGTACAGTGGACTTCGGGCAGGAGGGAGCTCGGCATGCCCAAAGGGCAGATCCCCCAGGGCTTATGGCTAGGCAAATAGGGCATGATTCTCCGGAAGAAGTCTTTTGGAGGATTTTGAGTAAAAAAGGAGCCTTCTCTCTGGAGAAGAGGCTGTGGTGGGCTGAGGGTGAGAAGAGAACAAGCAGATGCATGCTTAAGAGGCTGCCGTGGTGCCCTCGAGGGAGGGCTGAGACATGGACGGCGTGGTGGCAGCGGAGGTGGAGGGAAGTGACCAGCCTTGGAAACAGGTGACAGGACCTGCTGCCAATGGACTGGTGAGAAAAGAGGAGCAAGGCTGAGCTTTTCTGTTTCAAGCAAAGGTTCTCATGGTGGCTGGCGACAGGAGCAGGACAGACCTCGAGGATACTCCTTTGCACATGCTGGGATGTGCAAAGTAGTCATGTTGAGCAAGACTTGGACCTGTGAGTCTAGCGTTTCAGGGAGAGTCAGAGCAGGAGTCCTACACTCGGGAGTCATCAACACTGAGATGTTATTTAAAGCTACAGGATGAGATCACTTCGGGACAACATGTAGCTAGAGGAAAGAAATAGAACAAAGACAGGGCCGTGGGGCATTTCAATATTTGGAGGTCACCTAGAGGAGAAGGGGCCAGCAAGGAAAGATGGGAGACACATTCGGAGAGGCTGATGGACACTCAGGAAAGCAGACAACCCTGACTCCAGGGCAGGGGGGACGAGGTCCGCCATGTGGAATGCTAAGACATCAAGTAAGAGGGGACCAGAGAAGGGACCACTGAGCTTGACTGTGTGGGGGTCCCCGGCGTTCTTAACAAGAGCAGGCTCGGTGTCGGGGTGGGGACAGAAATCCAGCCAGAGTAGGTAAGGGGAGTCTATGAAGTAAGGACCACAAGTAACTCTTCATGACATGATGGGAACAGAAAAATGGGGTCACAGCTCTGGGGGTTGGGGGGCCAAGGGGGAGAGGTGATTTTTTAAAGGATAGGAGATATGAACACACGGGTATGGCTCCGTGCCAGGAGAGAGAAATAGAAATTGCAGACATAGGAAAAGGAGTAAACTCAAGAACAAGGCTCTTGAGAAGGCAGAAGTTGGTAGGTTCCCAAGCACAGGTGGAGGGGTGGCCTTTATCTTGGAGTAGGGACAGTGTGAGTGCAGTAACAGAGGGACAGTGGGGAGCGTGGGTCCAGTTGAAGGTGGGCAGGTGGTGGAAAGCCCCTGGTCTGTTGCTTCCGTCTGCTCAGTATAGATCATTGGCAGAGAAGTTGGGGTGGGGGAGGTGAAGAGAGGTACTGGGATGGCCTATGGAGGGAGGGAGGGGGAGCAGGCATCCTGAGGATCGCAGGGAAGTGCTCAGTGTGCCTTGGAGAGGTGTGGACATAGCTGTGCAGCTATGCATAATTTTTCCCTTGCCATGCTTAGCAGCTTGGTTGTGAGCGGAGCTAAAGGTTGCCTGGGTCAAGACATTGAAGGGAGGGTACAACAGAAGGAGGGAGGAACCTGAGAATGATGCTGTTAATGAATCAGAGTCTGTATCAGTCAGCTTTTCATTTCTATAATAAAATACCTGAGGTGAACTACTTATGAAGAAAAGAGGTTTACTAAGCACACAGTTCTGGAGGCTCAGAATCTAAACAGCACAGGGCAGGCTCTGTGGTGAGGGTCAGCCATCACTGTAGGTGGCAGGTACATGGTAGGAGCATGTGTCAGGGCAAGTGGACATATCTCCAGCATGAAGCAGAGAGATGATGAGAAGGGCCAGGCTTGCTCCTTTTATAACAGCCTTCTGGAAAGAACTCCAGGGATCACACAAAAACTACCTCATGTCCCCAGTGACCTAAGGACCTGACACTAGGTCCTCTGAAAGGTTGGAGGACCCCCCAATAGTACTACCCTGGGGACCATGTGTAAAAACACATGGGTGTTTGTGGAGATGCAAGCAATAATCAGAACAGCAGAATCTATGCTGGGTAAGGAAAGAAGGGAGGAGGCAAAGGGAGTGTGGTGGTGGAGGATGGTGGAAGGGCTGGACGCTGGGCAGGCGATGTCTGCAGTGGCCACAGGCATTGCTGAGGCCCAAGGACCTGAGAAGGGGAATGTTGCTCAGACCCCTGATCTCTGGCTGGGTGTCTGGTGACTCTTGGGTCACTCAGGGGAGCTGGGTCTCTTCCATGTGCTCTTCAGAAGAGTGCTTGACCTGGACAGAAGGGACAGAGAGATGACCACTCTATCTGCCTCCTAGAGGTGGGAAAAGGAAACCAGCAGATTCTTTCTGTGCAATGAAAATGGCCGACACCTGTGTGCTTTCACATATCTCTTCCTCGGCTCTCTGCAATGGGGCCACTGGCTTTCCCCATTTCACAGGTGAGAAACTGAGGTCAGGGGAGGTAGAAAACCAAGCTGGGGCCAGAGCCTTTGGCTTTGTCTTTCAGTCCCGTCCTCTCTCTTTCCTAAGGCACATTCGTGTCAATGGGGGAGCACCATGTGCACCTGCTAATCATGAAATTAAGAACCTCTAATGGAAGGGTGGTGGGCAAAATTAGGTGCAGAATCAGATTTCCTCCCAGGCTTCCGAAGTCTCATCCCAAAGAACTTTCAGACCATTCATTCCCTTCTTGGGTTTCACCGGTGCAGTAATTCCTGACCTCCGAGGGTCTGCCCCGTCCCCCTTACTCTTCGTTATCTCTTGTTGCAGGCTTACCCCACACAAGTGTTTGGGGCTCTGGAACCCCGGCCCTGGCCCTCCCTCCTCTGACTTGCAGTGGGCCACTGCCTGGCGCCGCTCTTGGCGTTGCAGCCTCTGTAGCAGCGCGTGGGGCAGCCCCGGAATGGGAGCTGGCTAACACCAGCTGAGGAACCACCCGCCTTCACTTCAGAGGAGACCTGCTCGGCTCAGAGCTTGCCAGGATCAGGAGTCACACAGCCTCCTCATGAGTCCCTCTGCTTCTCCTCTGTTTCATACTCTCATCATCCCTCCTACCCTACTTCTCTTCTCCTCCTCCTTTCTTCCCTGTTCCTTCTTCTAACCTTCGAAACACTCAGATTTACGGAAAAGGTGCAAATAGAGCAGAATTTTTCTGTTCCTGGTGCATTTGGGAGTAAGTTGTTGACATGATTCCCCACCATCCCTGAATACATTAATGCATAGTACCAACAAGCAGGGAAAGTTTTCTACACAGCCGCCAGACAGCCATCGAAATCAGGGTTTAACACGAATATGTTATTATTACCTAACCTTCCGATCCTGGTCGTGTTTTGCCAATTGTCACAATAGCATCCTTTATAGCAAAAGAGTTCTACTCAGAACAGAGCGTTGCGTCTCGTGTCCTGACCGGCTCCCTTCCACCTGGACCAGTCAGACTTTCCTCTAGTTGCGTTTTATAGGGCTTCCCCCGGTAGGGGATTGGTGATGTTTCCTCACCAAGGGGTTTTGCATCTTGGGCAGGAATACTGCAGACAAGATACCGTGTTCTCAATATGCACCACGTTGACTTCTCCTGTTACCGATGACACTGGCTTTGACCACTTGGCGAAGGTGGTGTCTACCAGGCTTATCTGCACCAAAGTTTTTCTGTTCACCTTTGCAATTAGCAAGATTTTCTGGGAGAGGTACTTTGAAACCATATTAGCATTTCTGTATTAGTCAGTTTCCCATTGCTGTGACAAAAAACCTGACATAAACAACTTAAAAGGAGGAAAGATTTATTTTGGTTCCCAATTTCCAAGACTTCAGTCCGTGGTCAGACTGAGTCCATGGCTCCATTGCTTTTAGGCCTGTGTTGGGGCAGAACGTCGTGGTGGGGAGGGCATGGGAGCAAAGCTGGGAAGGCAAGAGACAGAGCGAGAAAGGGGCGGGGCAAGCGGTCCCCAAGGACACGCCCCCAGTCACCTGCTTTCTCTCACCAGGCCCACCTCTTAAAGTTTCCCCCACCTCCTGATAGCACCACCAGCTGGGAACCAACTCTTTAACACTTGAGCCTTTGGGAGACATTCCGGATTCAAACACATTTATATCTATGTATGTACATAGGTACGAACGTATATATGTATCTACGCATCAGTTCATCTTTTTATTCATTATCTATTCATTTCACTGTAGGCTCCCATTTTTTGTTTACTGTGTTATACCTATTACCACACTCACTTTGGTACTCAGTCTGTCCCTGGTCAGGTTGCTGGGAGCCTGGCAAGCCGGCTGCTGTGTCCTCTCAAAGTGCCTGTCTCTTTTCACCAATGCTTCTTACCTTCTGGCGCCAGGCATCCCAGGCTCAGCTTGTGCTTTGCATGTGTCTATTTTGGAATCAGCTATTTCCCCTTGATTCCATTGACTGGACCATGACATTCAGACAGAAGGATGGTAAGTTCGAGGCCAGCCTCAGAGACTTAGTGAGACCCTGTTTCAAAATAAAATATAAACAGGGGGGTAGCTCAAAGAATGCCCCTGGGGTTCAGAAAAAAAAAAAAAAAAGAAAAGAGAGAAACCAAGATCTAAGGCTGGGTATGCTCATTGTTTTCAGGATTCTGATGCCCCTGGGCTGTTTCACTGCAGAGAGCTGGGCAGTGTGTTTGTGCATTTACACATATTTATATAACACTTATTTCCATATCTATCTATACAAATAAAGTATGAGCTCACATGACACTTTTATTTCTAACCCAAAGCCTCAGGATTGACTCTAGTTTTCTTCTTTTCCATATTTGACCTCCTTTCTCTGACATTGAGAGACCAGACCCCTGCTACCTATATGTTGACTTATTGGATCAGTCCCCCTGTGTGTAACCAAGCTCCCAGAGTCCCAACTCCTGGCCCCTGTGCAAGGCAGCCCGTTGAACCGGCGCCCTGTCTTCCTCCTGTGCCGAGGTCCTCCCCGCCTCTGGGGCTCCACCTTCCCACACCAAGACAGTCCTCCCCGGGGATGCCTTCTCACCCCTCTGGGGCTCTGGTGTGTTGGGCCAGGCTGCCCTTCCCCTGTTCAAGCTTCAGCGTCCTGGGCTGAGTCCTTGTCACCCACACCCCACCTTTCCTGGGCAGCATGGCACCCTCTCTTTGCTTTGGAGGGGGAGGGCATTCTACCTCCAGGTTACACCCTCAGCCTTTTGTATTTTTCATGTTGAAACAGGATCTCCCTAAGTTGCTGAGACTGGCCACAAACCTACGATCCTCCTATCTCAGTCTTCCCAAGCCCTGGGATTACAGGCGTGTGCCACCACACCTAGCTGATGGCTTACTCTCGATTCTGTCCTACCGAGGCAAAGGCCTGGAAGGCTGAGCCACTGTCCCCCAGAGAATAGGCACCCTATGCCTCGTGCCTGCTCCTCCCCCACCCACACACCATCCCTAGAAGGCGAAGGAGCCGTCGTAAAGCCAGGCTGACTTCACTTCTTCCTCCTTGGAGGTTGCCACGGTGGCTGGGGCTGGCGAGGCTGCCAGGGCCTGGCCTGCCGTGTCAGCTTACCCAGGCTCAGAACGTGCACTAGAAAGAGGACAGCTTGACTGTGCGGATGCTTCCATGGAAATGCTTCTGAAACGCTGCCACAGCCAATTGTGTGGGTCTCGGGAGCGTAGGTGTGGAGACATAAATAACAACACTCACATTGAATACCTGCTCCCCAGGGCCATTCTGCACGTAGACACACACCTACAGGGAGCCACTGCAGCAGACCCGCAGCCTGCACACGCTCGCTCCACACGTGTGGTGCACACACACTCCGTCTGGCTGAAGCACGAACGATAGTTATTTTCCTTGTGACGAGGAAACCCGTGGGCTCCTGAGATGTTTAAAAAGGTCGGTTTATTTGTGGACATTGACATTGGAGTGCAGAGATTGATAGAATTTTTATGATCCTAGAATCAAAAAAATAATAATCCACTTCTCAGAAAACTAAAGGATGAAAACCCATCCCTCCTTCTTCCCCCATGTGTACATATTCTAAGCAGAGATGGAAGGAAGAGACCTTGGGATTGTGTGACGCAAAACAGTGACAATTGAAGAGGGGTCTCAACTTTGTCACATCGTTTTATCTGTAAAAGCCTCTGCTTGTAATCTCAATTCTTGTGAGGCCGAGACAGGAGGATGGCAGGTTTGAGGACAGCCTCGGCAACTTAGTGAGCCTCTCAGCAACCTAGCAAGACCCTGTTTCAAAACAAAAAAGAGTCTTGGGGTTTAGCTCAGAGGTAGAATGTCTTGGGAAGGCTTTGAATGAGCCCCCTTCACCTTGTACCACGCAGGCTTCAGGATCTCTCTCACCCTCAGAGAGTTATGACAAGAAATAAGTGCAGACAATTGGGTGTGGTGGGCACACATGTAATCCCAGTACTTTGAAGGCTGAGACAGGAGGATTGCAGGGTTCAAGGCCAGCCTCAGACAAACAAACAAAAAACAAAACAACAAAAACTCTAATTAACAAAAGAAATGCACCCCCAGAGGACTTAGAGGGGCAGACTCTGGATCTCTAACTGTCCCTCTAGTTCCCTCTAGCAGTTATGGAAATCAATCATACTCTTACTAGCTAGCAATCAGCTACACCTGTGGCCAATCCACCTGCTATTGTCAGGCTCTGTCAACTAACCTCTATCTGGTTGGTGGATGTCTTGAATCCAAACTGAGAATCATATTTCTATTCGTACTAAACTTTGTGTTGTGAGAGTTGGCCTTCCGTTACTAATTACTAAGACTCCCCGGATTGTCCCTCTCTAAACCTGCACATCTGTTGGATGCGCTGAGCGGGTGTGGAAGTTTCTGGAGGCTGGTCTACACTGGGCTCTTAAATCAGCTCCCTGGAACACAGTCACATGGCCAGTTGTGCAGCCACACAGTCAGCCGTCATCTTTTCCTGTAGAAGTGGAGGTGAGGGCTTGTTGAAGTCCTTGCCAAGTCCCCACGGGCACCCTGAAAGCACTGGCCCTGGTGCCAGGCTTCCTGGTTTACACCCAGCTGTGCCAGACTAGCTTGCGATTTGGGGTACTTGCCTTGTGCAACTCAGTTTCCTTATCCGTGAACTGGGAATGACGGTGGTTCACACTTCATGGGGTCCCTGTGAGGGTTGCATCACTACTGTCATGAAAACTGTGACATTCTGGAGCAGGCTCTTTCTGGGACCCTGAGAGCTGACTGTTACATTGTCAGCAGATTTGTGGCTGGACCTTGAGCATGGTGGACTTGTAAATACTTCCAGGTATTCTTTGAATCAGCAAATTCTCCAGATTAAGCTTTGAGCCTATGGAGAGTCTGTTGTTAAGTTCTCTGCACACCCCTGCATTGCACAGCAGTATCTGGGGAGCAGTTTGCAGCCAATCCCTGTTAGCTGTTGTCACCACTACTATTTCGTTTATTAGCCTAAGAACCTTGTCAAAAGAAAAAGTGAGAGTAATCATATGTAATTGCTTCTAATGAACCTGGACTAGTGGCTCCTGGCATTCACTACATCTTTTCCTAACTACTGATGAAACAACCCATTAATAATCTCAGAAGCGAGTTTCATTGATTCGGCTCTTCAAGTATTATTGTCCCAAATACCAGCCCCCAATGCCCGGTGTGATGCAGTTCGCAGTGTGACCAGGATGATAAAACCGTTGGTCTCATGAAGCTCCTGGTCTCACAGAGGAGACAGCCACGAAGGTGAGAGAACCAACTAAATCACCATATAATTACAAATCGTGAAAGTGCTTAGAAAGAAACACGATGAAGTAATAGACAAAACCAGGGGATTTACTTTCAAGAGCCAGATCTGGGCACATACTACCTCTCAACCCTGCCTGGGGCTGTATTGTGAAATCAGCCATGGCGGGAGTATTTACACCACGAGCATCAGCAAATGCTGCACATCAGGGCTGCCTCCTTCCTTCCCTCTTTCCCTCCCTCCCTTCTCCCCTCCCTCTTTCCTTTCTTCTTATTTTTCTGGAGCTTGATGTTAAACACTGGCCAACACAGCCCTGATAGTGAGGGAACAGGCCATTGAAGCAGAGATGTGAAAGCTGAAGAAGGCAGGCACCCTAAGGGTGGGACAGGGACTGCCGGACTGTCATTCCTTGTGTCATCAGAGAATGGGTTTCAGGACCCCAGAAGATACCCAGATCTGAGGGTGCCCAAGTCATTTATATGACAAAGTTGCATGTAACATACACACATGCTCCTGTAGCATGCACTTAATAGCTATTAATACAAATGTATTAGCACTTAATACAAATGTAAATACTGTACTATAGCACTTAGGCAAGGATGATAACAAGAAGTTTATGTTTAGTACAGGCATGATTTTTTTCAAATATTGTCAATTCGAATTGGTTGACTCTGCCGATGCATAACTTGCTGTTGTGGAAGAGCATGTGTCTAAAGTCCTCGGTGGGAGACACTTTCCGCCTGTCTCTTGTGAGCCTCTGTTATAGTCAGTGAGTGACAGTGAACCCTGGAACGATTTTCAGAATACCTGAGCCTAGGGGCAGCCTTGCTGCCTTTTGCATTCTGGCTGATTTCAAAGACTGTCCAGTGCTGCTCCCCGCACCCACTGGCCAGGCCCATGCCATCATCTGACAGTGGCCTTTGTGTTGGGTACGAGCCAGGCTGCACCATGCAAGGGACTTTGCATGGTAGATGATGTTTTGGGATGGGATAAAGTCCTTGTGTGGTTTTGATTAGCTGAGGATTATTGTAGCCAGGGCTTGGGAGGAGAGATGCCAGGTGGGGTTTCCATCCAGAAAAGGGCTTAGAGCTAACACAGCAGGACTTCAGCTCTGGCTAAGCAGCCTGGCTCTGAGCCTTCCGGGGAGCCATAGAGGCTAGGGTGCCAAGCCAGGAAGATCATACTCTGGGGACAAGGCAGAGCCCCACGCTCTGGATGGGGATCTATCTGGGCAGGGAGAGGGCACCATACTGTGGTATGTACTGTATCGAGGCTACGTGGACTCACCCAGGCCCCTCCAGTAATGGGTCTGTTTGCTGCAGGATATCTTCCCAGTCCCAGTAGATACAGAAGGTAAGGGTGCTAATGGTTTCTTTCTCCCATCAAAACTGGCTCCAGAATGGACTGGTTTGGACCCTGTAAGAAAGGTTTATCTATGCATCTGGGCCCTGTAGAAAACAAAGACAGGGAGCTGGGGTAGAAGCCCACAGCAGGGAAGATGGGTGGGTTTTGGCCCCGCTCTGGCTGCCCTAGACAACTCTGTCTCTCCTCCACTTGCCAACCACACTGACCAGCTTTGGGGAGAAGGACGAGCTAGTCCTTTCCCATGTCTGATTTCCAGCAATCCCAGGTGGCAGGTGGGTCAGGCTTACTGTACACTCACTTGGAGGAGGAGGGCAGCCTCGGGAGGTCGGGAGGTCGCACAGCTGCTCCACTCCTCTAAACATCAGTTGTCTCATTAGGCAAATGGGATGACAAAACCAGCCGCCCTAGGAGGATTACTGAGATAATGGATGTGAAATCCGTCTGCAAAGCTGCTTTTGAAATGCTAGTACGTTTTTACTATTATAATTAGGACTAGTTTGAAGATCTTTTGTCTCTGAACCCAGTGCCCTCCTCCTCCCTCCCTCCGAAATTGCTTATTCATTCATCCATTCATGCAGAAAGGGGTTTTGAATGTTTGTGGGGAGTTAAATGCTCTGCTAGATCCTGCAAACAAACTAAATTAGAGGACTGAGAGGAGGAGCTCAGGCTGGAGGCCAGTCAGGGCCTCAGAAGGTGTGTCACCAAGACAACCGGTGAGCAAAGTGGCCAGAGAGCAGAGGGACCAGCAAGGGCTTTACTGCAGTGCTGGTGGCATCAGGGCCTTTGCTGGCTCATAATGCACTTCCGGTCTGCATGCAAGTGACCTTCAGGCCTATTTTCTGTGGGACGTGACCTGCTCTCCAAAATGGTGAGAAGTTTAAAATGCGAGATCACTAACTTTAGACACTTCAGAGTCATCTGATTTTAATGGATGTGCTGGAGGCTCAAATAAAGTGGGCTGACCTGCTCTTGTTTTTTTTTTTTTTTTTTTTTTTAATGTCTACCCAAATGACCTTCAATCAAAATGACTAGATTTCTGTATTAACTCTTGAAATAATAAAAAAAAAAACCTCACTAAAAGTAATCAAAAGATAAAATCTGGAGGTCTAATTTGCCAGCTTGAAGCTATAGGGGAAAACTTCCCAATTTAGAATTTATTGCTCCCTGTTGTGCATTTAATTATGATTAATCATTCTGAAGTTTACCAGCCAGGGTCCTGTCACAGCTAGTTGGACAAACTCTCCATCATCCAGATAGTGACCTTGACACAACCTTGGGATTATTTAATGATGTGGGGTCCAGACCGGGCATGGGGTTCTGCAACTCATAGCTACTGGGAATCCTAATATCAGCAGCTTAGACCCTTGAAAAGCTTCAGCACGGAGGAGAAGGGAAAACTGAAGCTGTATCTCCCCATGTGGTTCTTTGAGCCAGCTCGATGCCATATGTTGGTTGGTAGCCCCTAGTGGATTTGGCATAAACCCCATCACGAGAGGTAGTATTTTGCAGAGTGGGGAACTAAATTTGGAAATTTAAGTGGCTGTTGGCGATGATTATAGATATCAGGAAGAATATCCCTGATGGGTTAGTTGGGCAGTTGTATTTGGGTTTATAGGAACAGTGTGGCCTCTAAAATAATCAAACTCCAAGAACTATTGGGAATTAGAAACAAACTGGACAGCACAAGTACCGCTTCACATAGAGGTCAGCTGTTCCTACCAGTAAACCTTACTGAATGCAAGTACACAGTACACATCTGAAGGACCATAGGATTTCCAATTCCACCTCCTTCCTTCCCCCCCCCCTTAATGAGGAAACTGAAGTCCCAAAGGAGAGGAACTAGTTGATTGAGCTTCACTGTCAGGTAGAGCAAGAGTGTAAGTTGCTGCCTCTAGGACTCGAGCTTAACATTGTACGGGTTGGGTAATGCACAAAAGCACCTGGACAGGGGGATGAGTAGGGCCTGAGCTCCAGTCCCAAGTGGACTGAAGGGAGGTGTGTCTTTTCCTTTCATAAATGGCCCATCTACTCACCTAGGAACAGTGTGGGCCATGTTTGCTCCAAGAAATGTCTGCACTTGAATGGATGTAGAAGGTTAGTGCTAAGTGAAGTCCAGACTGTTGAACATTTTATGGGGTTACCTGATTCCTTCTGCCTTTTTGCAAACAAACAGTGTGATTTTTGCTCTTTTGTGGCTCCCCCCATTTATGTATCTATCACCTAGCTCTATTATTTTATTCTCTACCATCTTATCTATTTATCTGTTCTAACCCATACTAATCAGAATCTAGCAGATAATAGATAAGATGGCTAGCACAGAGAATATGGGGAGTGTTCATTCATCTGGGGGGCACCCAAGGAATAGTCCATGCATATCTGTTTGTTGGTCTAGGCCATGAGTGCTTGTCTGTCTGTTTCTTGTAGCTCCTAATGGGGTTCTGTCCATGGAATCATTGTAGGCAGAGCTGTCCAGGGTAGAGGTCATGGGACCCTAGAGGCTGGAGGAGGCATCTTCCTGGGCCAGAGGGAAGTCATGCTATAATACACAGCCCCACAGACACATGCAGACATTGGGGAAGAGTCTTCAAGATCCATGCAAACAAAACAAAACAAACAAAGAAAGGCCATTAAAACATTCTAAAGATATTTACAAAAAGAAAGACACCAGGCTTTGCAAGCAAATAATTAGGCAGGAAGGTCAGGTTTGTATTTGTCAGTTCTCTTTCAGTAAAGAAATAAATTATGCACTGTGTTTGAATTATCATTCATCTGGGGGGCACCCAAGGAATAGTCCAAGGGGACTTTGTCCCCTTGTGAATTCTCTTGGTGCACCTTGGGCCCTGCTTTCAATTGCACTTCTGCGTAGGGTCTCAGCGCCCCAGAGAACTGGAACTTTGACATCTATCCCTCCCTCCCATCCCCTTGACACCTTTTGGAGAAGGGTGGCCTTATTTTTCCTGCTGTTACATTTTTTTAAATACTTGTATTAGTGCATTGCAATTGTACATTATAGTGAGGTTTAATATGATATAAAGATACATGCACACAGCTCTTGGTGTATTTCCTTCCAAATCCCACCCCAATCCCTGCTCCTTTTTTTCTGTACATGTTAGTGAAATTGGTAGTAACACCTTCATATGTTGCCATAGTATTATTTGAACTGTTTTCGTCCTCAATCCTCCTTTTCCCCTCCCCAACCCCCTTCCACTCTTCTGCTGATTTCTCTCCACATTATTTAAAATCCTTTATGTTTCCTATTTTCTCTCTAGTTTCCACTTATGAGAGAAAACATACAACCCTTGACTTTTTGAAATGAGCTAATCTCACTTAGCATAATATTCTCTAGTTCCATCCATTTTCCTGCAAATGACACAATTTGTTCTTCTCTACGGCTAAGTAAAATTCCGTTGGGTGTATATACCACATTTTCTTTAACCATTACTCTTTTGATGGACACCTAGATTGATTCTGTAATTTAGCTATTGTGACTTGTGCTGCTAGAACACAGGTACAATGTATGTCTATAGTATTCTGACTTTAATTCTTTTGGAAAGATACCCAGGATGGTATGTCTTGGTCTTATGGTGCTGCCATTTCTAGTCTTTTGAGGAACCTTGATACTGATCTCCATAGTGGTTGTACTGATTTACAGTCCTACCAACAGTGTGTGAGAGTTCCTATTTTTAACATCCCTGTCCGCATTTGTTATTGGTTGCTCTTACTCTGTAGGGTTAGGGACTTGTGAGTCATAACCAGGAAGGTCACACATGCCTGGGCCTCCCTCTGGGGTGGACAGGGACAATACATGGGTACAAAGTATACCTAGGAAGCTCTATCTGATTACATAAAGAAGTGTAAACCATAACTAGAATCTGCTAATGGGCACTCCATCACATGCTTTATCCACTGTGGAGACACTAAGTGAAGCCACTGAACCTTGTCCCCTTTGCCATCAAAGAGCCTCCAGCCCAAATTAATTTTCATGAAGCTCAGATTCAAGACAGATGTGGTTTATTTGCCTTTTTTTTTGGTTTTAACTTCTAAGTGCAAGCCATTGTTCAATTTTCCCAGCAAAGCTCAGGCGTTGTGTGACTTTTCAGGGGATGTTGTGGAATGAGGATTTCAGAGCATGAATCTGTGTAGCCTTTCAGAGGAAATGTTCAGAAGGAACCAGCCAACCAGTACATCACCCTGTCAATTTAACAGCAGAATCCAAGGTAGCGTTTGCTCTGATCTTTGCGGCAGAGAATACAAAAAGAGACTCTAAAATTATGTGTGTGTGTCTATGTCTGCTGATCAGAAACCCAGATAAGACTTTTCTCCTGCCACAATATGACCTCAAGGTCTTGGAAGTGACTCATGAGCAGAGGCAGCTTAGCACAGGGGCTTTGTCCCTTTCTCTCTCCATCCATTGGTCAAGGAGGAGAAACCCGTCAGGCGACGTCTACTTTCGGTTGAGTCTCAGCTGTGGGCCGGACACTTCACATGTGTTATTTCATTTTAATCAACACAACCACCCTGTCTGTAGGGCTTCTATCCCTGGTTGTTCTCTGGGGAATTGGACTTTGGTTAGGTCAAGTAACATGTGTAAAGTCATACAGCTAATAACTAGAGGACCCACCACTTAACTCCAGGTTTCTCTGACTGCATAATCTTGCTTAAAACACTAATTTGTCTCCTTCACAGACACTGGAGGGGCACCCACTGAGTGCAGGGCCCTAGCTGTAATGGATAGGAGAATGATAGAGGAGGCATCTCCTGCTTTCTCTGGGTGTTCATTGTCACAGTAACACAGGGTAGAAACCATGATAGGAGTGGTAGTGACATCACATCAGAATCAGCTTCTGTTTGCACTGCACCATCTGACCTCCAAGCCACAGCTTCCTTCACTGTAAACAATAACATTAACATGCATATTTCTCAGGGGCTCTGGGAGATCTACATGGTATGGCACATGTGCGGGACCCAGCACTGTGCTGCTTGAGAGCTTTGCGGGGAGACATGCAAGTAGTTTTCAGTGATCTTAGTATAAATCTGTCTGTTGAAGGATGAGGCAACATCACATCCTAAAAGTAGACGCAGGACAGGGAGGACACTTGGAGATCTGTCCTGACTCAAGGTGCTCGCGGTGCCCGGTGGGGGTCCCTGCAAAGTGCGGCCTTGGGGTTCTTATTTTCCAGTCATCACCATATTTAAGGGTAAAGTAGAAGAGGTGGAGCTGCCCGTGGAGAAGGTAGACATCATCATCAGTGAGTGGATGGGCTACTGTCTGTTCTATGAGTCGATGCTCAACACGGTCATCTTTGCCAGGGACAAGTGGCTGGTAAGTGTCCTGCATGCTGTCCCTACATCAGTCTGCTGGCTGTCCTGCTGCTCTCCCCATGGCCAACAGCCTAGGAAGAATATTCAGACTTCAGAGGGGACTCAGTCTAGAAGGTCCCCTCTCCCCAACCCCTCTCTTGAAAGCAGATCTGCTGTAAAGGATAGATGGTGATCCCTGGGGCAACATGTCCAACTGTCAGAATGTGCTTCTGTAGGTCGCACCTTGGCCTCTCTTGCTATGATGAACAATCATTGACTGTTGTCAAGAGAAAGTCTGTTCTGGCCAACAAGTACTGAGGACTTGTACAGTGGCAGAGAGCTCAATGTGCTGCTCATGTGGATTCCGCCAGGCTAAAAGGCCATGACCTCTTTCATTGTTCCTCGCCAGACTTACCTTCATCCCCATTTCATTTGTTCTATTGACTCCACCCAGGTCCCTCGAATTCTCCTCGCTCCAAAATAAACACGGGGCATTGTTATCCTAGCCTTAACCCTGACCAAGGTGACAGTCCACTGAATGAGAAATGATGGCGAGGGATGCTTGTCTGGTGACTCTATGTGCAGTTCAAAATGTGATGTCTTTGTCAGGTGAATAGATTACGAGACCCATTTCCCCACAATTCATCAACAGAAACCTGGAGGGCTTATGTTTCCAGACCGGGCAGCTTTGTACGTGGTAGCAATTGAAGACAGACAGTACAAGGACTTCAAAATCCACTGTAAGTCATCTTTTGCTTTTTTGTTGACCTTCTGTTGCATGTTTGGGGTGGGACATGCTTCAGTAAGCCTGATATGAACAATCAGTGTCATGAACATGGCTTGTGACCCTTTCTGGATTTTTCTATGTCTCTCTAGTCCTAAGGGTGGGAGGACTATAGGCAGAAAATAAGCAGTATAGCTACTCAAAGGTCAAGGTCCTGGGGTGAGGGAATGGATGCAATGTGAATAAAAAAAGAATTGAAGCAGTGAAGGCTGTTTTTGTGGAGAACAGCAGAGCAAGTGGCTAGCAGTCTGTCACAGCTCAGCCATCCTGAAGTTCATCACGGGGGCCAGACATGACTGGTCATTAGCCAGGCTAATCGGTTTGAATCTTGCCTTCATACCACTCTCATATGTCAAAATAATATCGATTCCTCTTCACAGGAGGTAAAATATGTATCCTTCTCTGAGGTTCTTTCAGGGAATGAATAGCAGTAGGGGTGGGAGAAGTAGAGATTTTGCTTTGTGAGCATGTATATATTTCTATGTGCATGAGGTGGGGCAGGGAACTCATATGTAAATATGTATTCATAATGCCTTATCAGCTACAAAGGTATGGTTCTCTTAGAAAAAAAAATAAAGTTAAAAACCTCCTCTCTGATATTTTATCTGGTCCAAGAAGGACTGTTTTATTCTATTGCATTTCAAAGGCCTGGTCTGCGGTAAAATCACGCCAGACATGTTTTTTGTAAGGTTAGACACGTCCATGTCTCCTCAACCAGAACCAAACATGACAAAGGAGCAAAGAATCCTCAAAGATCAAGCGTGAAACAGTCAAAATAAAAGCAAGAGGCAGAAGTTCCATACTTTCCAATACAATCAGCAGATCTGGGGCTCCCACTCTGACAGGGTGGTCAAACCCTACTTGGCAAGATCATTGCAGAGGGATTTACAAACTGGATAGGTGAATGTGTGCCTGCCTCTTGCCCAGAAGGCTGAGATCCATCCACAGTTCACTAAATGATTGCTTCATTGATTCCAACAGTTGCCATGTAATCATTAGTGCTACTGGCCAGGCCTCTGTGGGTGTGTTCACACCCTTCTGGGAGTATGAGGTCAAAGCATGACATTTAGGGCCAAGTTCAGGAGAAGATGGGACTAGAATAGTTGTTTGGGTCTCTGTGCCTTGGAACCCCACTTGGATCACTATCTTTGGCAGATCTGATGTCATTTTCGTTATTTGACCTCCAGAGAGGAGGCAAATCTCCAAATGAGAGCAATGAGATGGAGTGGCTTAGGGCAAATGCTCTTAGGTCTTCCTGCCCTGAGTTTTAAATTTGCCATTTCCTAACAGTAAACTTGAGCAAATTGCCTAATGCCTTTGGTTAGAGATGGTACTCTCAGTGTCAGGGAGGGACCTGTGATGAGGATCAAGTGAGATGACATATATTGAAAGACATAACAGTTCATGGTGCTTTCTGGGACTGGTCTGGATCTAGTCTCTGAAGGTGTAACAACAGTTCCTTTCCACTCGTGGCTTTGCTGAGCCTGTTGGCCTCTAGTGGCTTGGAATCTAGGACAGATGTCTTAGAGAAGATTACAGAAACAACTGAACAGTGAACATTGATCAAATGCATGTGCAAATAGGACATATATTGCCCTGGAGCTACATTTTGGAGCTCTTTAGCATAATTGTACCAAATAGTGATTTGCCAGAAACGTTCAGGTACATGATTTATTCTCGAATCCACTTACATATTTATTAAGCTCCAACCCTAGGTAAGCCTTTTAAAGAAATGTCCCCCATGGTTTCCAAAACACATATATTCCCTCTTTACTTCTACTGGGTCATGCTTGGGAACTTTTGGTTCTACATATGGCAATGTGCACGCTTGGGGCCAAAAGAGTGGGTGGCTCTGGGAGGAGCTGAGGGGTCTTCTACTCAAGTGCTAGCCCAGGACTGGACATCATGTGGTTTTTTTCTTTTGATTCCCATTGTAATGCTTATAGCTTCTGGAAAAGAGAAAAAAATTAAATGTCACCCCATTTTTTTCTTTATGGAGTGTTTACTCTGAAGTCTCTGCCAAAAAAATTGCAAAAAAACCAAAACAGCAAGCAAACACACAAAAAATAAACAAACAAAAAACCAAACACTTAGAATTTATTTAAAATATTGTTAAGTTTTCTATTGAAATCACTTATTATTATTAGTAGTAGTAGTAATGGAAGCACACATTTAGAAATCTATTTCAGATAAAAGGAGGTTTTGGTTACTGTGAGTTCCAAATCAAAAGTAAAGCATAAAGGTTGCTAGTTGCTAAGGGAATGATTATAAGCAAATTTCAATTGGCTCAAGAATAAGCTAACAAGAAAACAATCTTAAAGGCAGGAGAGTGAGACATACCAGCCCTTTAGAAAGTAAATTATTAGGGGGAAAGCTTCCTTTCTTTTGCTCTTATGTTCTTCTTCTTCTTCTTTTCTCTTCACTCCTATCTTTTCCTTTCCTTTCTTTTCTCAACCACATGCAACATGGGGATATGAGAATGAGTGAAATTTTGGAATCTGTCCTCAATTTGTTTACCAACTAATAGAGAACCCATAGAAAGAGAGGTGAATGAATGGCACACATCAGGCTTGCAATGCATATTGTGCTGGATAAAGGAAAGAACAAAAGTAAACCAGTGGAAGGATGTGTAAGGTATACTGCTTAACTCTGAGAAAGGAGCAATTCTTACTCTAGAGGATATCTATAGAATCTCCAAATTGGAAAGAAACTTGGTGGGTACGCTATTCAATTTTATACCCAGCACATGACTCTCACCCAGTACAAGAATCTACAGAGGGATGGGCACCAGCTTCTTCATTGACGAGAAGCCTGAAAGAAAGACCTTGGTGTAGAGGCAGCAGTGCGTATAGCCAGAGGATAGAAGGATAGAAGGGCAGCCCTTCTTGGAGGGCTGGTGGTTGTCCATGGGTTTCTCCTTTATGTCTACCCCCAGCATCCAGAAGATTTTGTTCTTGGACCCAACCCCTTTTATGCAAGGAGTTGACTCTGTCCAGTAAGCTTAAAATGCATGAAAGTCTTCTGAACAACTTTTCTTGCATAGAGGAGAAACCGCAAAGTGTTACCTGGAAGCACTTGCTATCTTTCCCTGACAGCATTCTCAGGCAGCCCCATTAGCTCCAGCACAGAAACGCAAATCTCTGGAGTGAGGGTGCAGAGGGAGAATATAGCTACAGCTCTCTTCTGAAAGTCACATTTGTTCCCCAGTACTTTGTATTTTTATTTATCTGGCTATTTTTGAGATTTTTCTTCTCATTTTGAATTTTAGTGTTTTTATTTGTATTTAGCTTTATTGGGCTCATATACAATACTTAAATCTGTGGGTTATTTCTTTAGTTAAGGAAAAATTTTAGCCATTATCTGTACAAATGTATACATATATTTGGCTTGAACTCTTTCTCTTCTCCTTCAGGAATTACCATTCCATATATGTTGGATATTATTGACACTGTACCATAAATTTTCAATGCTTTATTATTATTATTCTCATCATATTTAAGTTTGCTTCATTTTTGTTGATCTGATTTCAAGTTTATTAATTATTTCATCTGATGTATCCATTCTGTTAATGAGCTAATTAAAAGGATTCTCCCTCTCTGATATTGTGATTTTGATTTCTAGCATTTCCATTCGCTTAAAAAAAAAAAAAAAAGGTTTCCATCTCACTGATGAAATTCTCCATCCATTCAGGCATGTTGTCTACCCTCTCTACTCTTTAACATGTTTATTATAGTTACTTTTTCATGTGTCTTTTAAATTTCCATTGAAGCTAGACATTGTCAGTAGAAAAACAGTAGAGACAGATGAATAACATTTATGCCCAGAAAAGAGGCATTTCCTCTGCCAGGCTATTGGAATGGGTGTTTGAGCCAATATAGTCTGTAGTTCTGGACTTTGTTGTTACTTTAGTTGCATTTATTATACCATAACCATAGTGCAATTCATTTCAGGAGCTAATTTTAATCCATCAACAAGATTCACAGGCCAGGCCCCTCTAATGTTTTTAGTCTCTAGAAAGTTAACCATCTTTTTTGATGGGCAGTAGCCCTTACCTCAACATTCGCTCATTCAACAGACAATATGTAATTGTAATAATATTTAATGTGCTTATTTTGTATCCTGTCCCATCTCTGTTCCACTCCTGGTAAAAGGAGTAGAAGGAGGTGAATGGTTAGCAGAAAGGAGAAAAAGAGTCTAATACTCAGGGCGATCTGTCCCATGACGAGATGAAAGAGGGGTGGTGTAGCTAGGAGGTAAGACATTAATGAACCCCTATAAAGGTAATGAAAACACCAGGCATTGAAACATCGTGCAGCATTAGATATTGGGAAATGGATTTCAAGGTAAAAGGCATTGTCTGTGGTCCTATAGCATGCCACATGCTGTAACTAGGTGCCAAGGATACAGAAGAGGAGGTCTATGGTCTGGAGTCCCTGGAGAAAATATCACAAAAGCCACGAGACTGCAAGCTCACCATTTCAGGATTTGAAAAGCTTATGAACCCCCAATTTTTCCAAACTCTGGATGAAATTGTGTATAGATTAGAAAAAATCCAGCTTCCTGTAATTGTGATGTCTGCCATTTCTGTTGTCTTATAAATTAAATGTTTCCATCTCACCAGTGAAATTCTCCATCCATTCACCCATGTTGTCCATCCTTTACACTTAACTCTTTAATATATATTTACTATAAATACTTTAAAGTCTCTGTTGGATAATCCCAACATCTGAGCTATGTCTAAGTCTAGTCCTGTGACAATTTTTTTTCTTTCAATAATGTATTTTTTTTCCTTTTTCACATGTCTTTTAATTTTCCATTGATATAATAGGTCTGGCTTGGGCCCAGGAGTCTGCATTTTAGAAAGTGTCATAGATGATTCTGGAGCACAGAGCCAATGAACCAAGCACACTTTACAAATAAGCCCAGAAATGGGTATTAATTTGTACAGGGTAACACAGCTTGGATGGTAGCAAATCCAGAGCTCACACCACATGATGATGACACCTACCAGGTACCAGGCTCTTTCTATGAGCCTGGTACTGTTCTATGTACTTTATAGATATTATTACATTTAATCCTCATAACCAGTCTATGGGATATCCATCATCATCATCATCATCATCATCATCATCATCATCATCACCACCACCACCACCATCATCATCTCCATTTTAAAGAGGAAGAAACTGAGGCTCAGAGAAGTTTCATTCTTGCAAATAAATGGCTAAGCTCAGATTTGAACTCCAAACCTAGGCCTTTAACCATTGCACATACCAGCTCCCCAGTTTGCCCAACACTTGAATTGAACTTTAACATCACAGCAGGGTCCAGGGAGGGAAGGAGTAGGTGTATGGCTGCGGGTCTCTTAATGGAAGGTTTTAAACAGGAAATAATGCATTCTAGCTTGTGTGTTTGATCGGGGGAGAGATGGATAGCTATTTCCAGGTTCCAGGAGGGGGTCTTCTCAGAAGCCTGTCACAGTGCCAGCTGGGCAGCTTCCTTCCCACAATGTAGGTTTGGAGTGGGAGTTTGGCACCAACCTTGGATGATTGAATGAGATTTGACTGGCATCTTATCCTCAAGCCAGAATTTCATAAGCGCTCACCCTCTGGGTGATGATTACTTTCTCGGCCTTCTTTTCCCTGAGGAAGGTCTTTGTGTACCTTAGAAAAGAGTCTGAGTCAAAGAAGCAATTCTTTCACTGACCGTTCACACCTCCGTTCTCACCCACCCACTCTCCTCAACACACACAGGGACTTGACTTCCCCAAGGTACCTGTTTATTTGATGAACACTTTAAAAGAAAGTTCGCACTCAGTATGATTTTAGAGAAAAATATCTGTACTCCAAGGCATTTCTAAACCCATCTGAATAAACAGGCAGATGAGCTTCAGCTGCCCAGTAGCTAAAGCCATGCTCTCTGTACTGTGGGGAGAGAATATTGCACACCTAGTTGCTGTCCAAGCTGGATTCATGCAGCTGACGGGTCAGGGGGACAGGCTGGGCTCCATCCCTAGCTTGACGGTCACAGTTTTCTTATCTGTGGTACAGAGGTATCTTTAAGGGTGTACTGGGCCAGGTGGTCAGTCAGCGGTAGCAATGATGACCGTCATTTAAGGGTGATCTTGGGCCATCACACTTAATTCATTACTCACTCAACTCTTAGACCCTAAACTTTTCTCCTTCCCAAAGAAGAATCTTATGAGTAGCCCAAAGAGACCAAGGGGCACAGTGGGGATGGCTTGTGGCCCGCCTGGGGGACATTTCTTATTGGAAGAGCCCTCAGATAGTACATCACAGCACATGAGAAAGGCAGAGACTCTCCTGGACCCACCCAGCTGAGAACACTGAGGTTGAAACTAGGCTGTCTGTACGGGGTCTGACCAGGAAGTACGTAATGGTGCTGGGATTCCAACTCTGGTCTGTTTCACATTAAGATCCCATGTTTCTCTCAGCTGCATTAAAGGTTCAGTGGGCTGGGATGGGGGAAGGGAGAGAGATGGGCCTTTTAGGGGAGGAGAACAGCTTGAACAAAGACCTAGAAATAAGAAAGTAGACGGTGTTTGTAGGAGACTCTGCTGGCTTGGAGAGGGGACAGGGAAGTGTGTGGGTTCTGGTCTTAGCCCTGCTGTCGTCTACCTGTGTGTACCTGGAGCAGCTTCTCAGCCTCTCTGAGCTGTGGTTTACCTGACTATAAAGTGGGATCTGCCTTTTCTAGAAGTAAAAATAAAAACATGCAAATGAGCACTTGGTACATTGGGACGCTCCCCGGGTGGGTGAGAAGTTCTCACCCCATTTTGATGTCAGGGACACAGGCTGATCCCCACCTCCTCCACGTGCAGTAGCTAGCACTGAGGAGGTCGAGTGAGCTCCGAGGGTCCTGCTGCCTGCCTTCATGTCTCTCTGTGTCCCCACAGGGTGGGAGAACGTCTATGGCTTTGATATGACCTGTATCCGGGACGTCGCCATGAAGGAACCCCTGGTGGACATTGTGGATCCAAAGCAAGTGGTGACCAATGCCTGTTTAATAAAGGTCTGGAGACTCCTGGTTGGGCCTGGGTGTGCAGGGAGCCCAGCTGTGCCACCCTGGAAAGCTAGGCTGGGGTGGGCCTGAAGCGCACGCGCGTGCACACACACACACACACACACACACACACACACACAGTACCAGCCCCTGCACAGCCTTGACCGAGTTAGGCAGGGCTGTCTTGGCCAGAGCCTGGGGCCCTTCATGGTGATAAGTCAAAAGCTGTCGTTCTCACTGGGCAGAACCACTGAGAAGACTCCAGGGTGGCACAGCTGAGGGGAGGGGTCCCGAGCAGGGCCCTGGGGGTGGTGGTGTGGAGGAGTGGGTGAGGGAGGGGTTCAGAACTCCTGGGAGCCCGATGTGCTCTGCAGGTTTGGGAAGGTGAGTTCGTTCAGAGTTATTTCTATCTTGGGAAAGCGCTCCACCCTTAATATGTTATGTGATCATTATGAGGCTCCTCCTCCAAGTTTATATGTGACCCAGCCAGGCAGTGCTGCCAGCCCTCCATTTCCTGAGCCTGTCTGTTTGTCTCTGCTCTAAACATCTTTTCTTTTAGGATTTCTTCAGTTGGCGTCCCTGCCACACTAATATTAAGTATTCAAACACACCCAATCAGTCAGAACGAAGATAAAAGCCCCCCTCCCCGCCACCAGCTCTCCTCCCAGGGGAGGCCGCGGGCCACTGGTGGGATCCATCCTCCCAGCTTTGTTCTGGGTTTGCATTTAAATGTGCTAATCTGTTAGGTTGAGCCCTATAAAAACACTGGTATCTGATGTTTTTATATAGCAAGACATCAATTTCATATGGTTCAGGTTCATTTTTTAATTGAGACATATGGGTTCCTTATGTAAGAATTCACCAGATCACCTGACTCTCTTCTTGCTGAAACATACTTACTTGCCTGCTCTGGTCTTGTATGTGTCACTTGTTTTCCCTGGAAGTATCAAATGAGGGCCTGGAGCATTTCTAGTAGGATCAAGGGGGATGAGTCCCGGGCCACCAAAGAAGAGTGGAAGTTTTTGAAAGGCTGATACAAACTGCTGCTTTCTTTACTCACGTGAGAAGTGTCCTTTCCCCTTGGACACCGTCCTACTCAGAAGAACTATAATCCTTGATCTAGACTATCACTGCGGCACTTGGGGGCAAAAAAACCCAGGAGAATCTCATGCGGGTCTCATAAGATGCCGCTCACTTTTGTAACATCCTGCCTAAGAGGTTTGGCCCCTGCACCGTAGGCCTGTAAGCAAATGTCTCCTTTTGTGTGTGTGTGTGTGTGTGTGTGTGTGTGTGTGTGTGTGTGTGTGTGTGTATGTGTGTGTGTGTGTGTGGTACTGGGAATTGAACCCAGAGGCATTCTACCTTTGAGCTACACCCCCAGCCCGATTTTATTTCTTATTTGGAAATAGGATCTCACTAGTTTGATGAGTCTCACTACTTACTGAGGCTGTCCTCCAACCTGTGATCCTCCCGTCTCAGCCTCATCAGAACCTGTGATCCTCCTATCTCAGTCTGTAATCTCAGTACTGGGATTACAAGCATGTGCCACCATGCCTGGCAGCAAATGTCTCCTTTTATTTCTCCCTGTCAGTCTCCCTCTACCCTTGAAGCCTCTCTAGAGTGCAAAACATTTCTGTCAATATTGTAGAATAGGTAGAAGTTGACTGGTGCCATTGAATTTGCCAAAATGACCCATGGCAGTTATAGCTACCATTAGGCACCTGCGTGCAAGGCCTCTGGCTTGGGGGTAACATTCCTTCAGTGTTCTTGGACTGACTGCAGGTGGCTTCCTGCGCTGGACCCCAGCCCCTGTTTCAGGTGTGGTCACTGTGCTTCTGTTTGCCTCTTGCTGCTTTCATCATGGATTGGTCTGGTCCTCTCCCCGCCTCCCATCCCAGGCCACTTGGGTCTCCCCTCTCTCCTCCCTCCTCCCAGATACGTGCTTGCAAGTGCCTTTCCCACGGTTGCAGCAGAGTGCATCCAGAGGTGAAGCAGCCAGACTGATCAAAGAGAGAGACGTGTGTGTGTGTGTGTGTGTGTGTGTGTGTGTGTGTGTTGTCTATTCATGAGAACTCAGAAGGACACTGATGGTGTCTCCAGACTGGAAACCTGTGGTGATTTCTTCCCCCACCCCTAGCCTTTTCCACTCAGGGTTTTCTGTGAAGGATGGAGGTTGTCTGTGTTTGCTCTTGCAGCCAGGAGAGCCCTCCTGTCAGCTCCTTGCTAATGTGCTAAGCAACATCTCGCCCAGCCTTTTGGGAAAACACTTGCCCTTCTTCACGCACTTAATTGCTATTTTCATTGCTATTAACGTGGCTGAGTGTGACACTTTATTATAATTAAGACTCTGTTTTGACCAGACTTCTGCTTGGAGACATCCATTTGTAACATGATTTAGAGGCCGCATAGCAGTGGCCAGGGGCCGTTCTGACTGATGTACTCCAGAAGAGCCCTCTGCTTCCTGGGGGTCACTTGAGGCCAAGGCAGTGGGTCTCCCTGGGGTCTCAAAGAGCCTGCTGCATCTGTGAAAAGAAAGAAATCTTCCAGCAAAGGGCCTTGGACTCTGGGGCATCAGGATGATGAGAGTTGATCTGTAGCCTTTGGGGCTGAGAGGGGGAGGGGCCTGAGCCCCCAAAGCTTTTGTGTCTCTAAAGCCCAGCCTTGACTGTTGACTGATCCCATGTTTATAGATGGCAGTGACACTCCCCCCCCCCCCCCAGCCCCAAAGGACCAGCTGCCTCATGGTTGCCACTTGAAGGCATAGCTTCATTACTCTTGCCTGGAAGGCTTTTGTTCTGGTTCTGTCAGGGGTCCCTATTAAGATGCAAATGTCTCCAGGACCTATTGAATACAGTCTGCTAACATAAGACAAGACAGCTGACATTTGGTTGATGGGCATCTAAGAGCAACACTGACCAGAGATGTAATTCCTGCTGGATGGGTATGTGTGTGTACGCACACATATGCTCATGTGTGTCTTGAAAGTGGTGAAGAAATGAGGGAAGTGCCAGGCATGGTGGCGCACGCTTGTAATCCCAGCATTTGGGAGGCTGAGACAGGAGGATCCGGGCTCGCGGCCAGCCTCAGCTACCTAGTGAGGCCTTCTGCAAATTAGGGAGACCGAGTTTCAAAATAAAGAATAAAAAATAGGGCTAAAACAATCAAATCTAGATGATAAGCCACAGGGAGACATTGAAGGTTGTAGATCCAGGGAGTGACACAGTCTGAGTAGACCTTGGTTGGTTGGTGGTTATGAAGAAGAGGCCTGGGGAAGGAAAGAAAGCTTCAGGCAGGGAGATCTGTTCTGAAAAGATTAGTGTGTCCAGTACATGTTGCTGATAATCAGGTGCTATGTCATACAACGTGGATACGTAGGTGTTTCAGTTAGCTTTTATGTTGAACAACTGAGAGGAGGAAAGACTTATTTGGGCTCATGGTTTCGAGGGTCAGTCCAGAGTTGGCTTACTCCAAGGCAGCAACATAGTGGCGGCAGGGCAGGCTGTGCTCCAGGAAAGCTGCTCAACTCATAGCGACTGGAAGCAGAGAGAGCAAGAGGAGCGACTAGGGACAGATGCAGTCCTCAAGGCTGCACCCCCAGTGACCCACCTCCTCCAGACATGACCCACCTGGGAAACTTGCTACACTGGGGACCATGCTTTCAACACACGAGCTTTGAGGGTGGGGGTGGGGCACATTGCAGACCCAAACTATAACAATAGGCTGATTGGGTGCAGCTTCTGCCCCTAACAGGCTCTGATCTAATGGCAGGCATGAGGGTGGAGGTGGTGACGGTCCAGAGATGAGCCAGGGTGAGCTGGCAGCAGAACAACCAAAATAAGAAATTTCCAGGGTCTGTGGGGAGGTCTGGAGCTTGCTGGCCCTGGCTGAGAAGGAGATGGAAAAGTCACTGAGTGTAGATACTGATAGCCTGGAGTCCATGCTGGTGCCAGTAATAAAAGTGCAGGTAGCCAAGCCTTGCTCTGGAGTCCTGGAGCTGGCGGGGGCTTGTGGACAGCCCATGGCTGGGGTCACAATGACTGGGGCAGGGGCCTAAACTAATAGGATGGCATGTGATGGCCGACCCAGCCCCTCTCTTCAAGGGATGTAGTGGCAGGGGCTGGCAGACTTAAATGCAGAACAGGGCAGCAATGTGTTCCTCGATATCAGAGGATGCTGGAAATGGTCCCTGGTGGGAGGAGGCGAAGGGCCCAATGTGGTCAGCATTACGCCACTTTGAAAGTGGCAGAACTTACCCAGAGGAGAAAGGCCGGGATGACCAGGGCTTAGGAGAAGTGAATGACAAGTCAGGGGCAGCTGACATTGCTGAAGCAAAGGTGTAGGGGTCCATGCGAGTTGGAGCAGGCATTTGCCTTTCTTTTTCTGTTTGTTTGGTTTGTTTGTTTGTTTTTGTACTAAGAATTGAACCCAAAGGCATTATACCTCCAAGCTATACCTCAGCCCTTTTTATTTTGAAACAGGGTTTTATTAAGTTTCTGAGAGTCTTGCTAAGTTGCTGAGAGTCTCACTAAGGTGCTGAGGCTGGCCTCAAACCTGCAATCCTCCTGTTTTGGCCTCCCAAGTACTGGGATTACAGGTGTGTGCCACCATGCCTAGTTCAGTGAGACTCGTGAGTTGGATAAAGGCTCAACTCTGGTGTGTGTAGGGGAGCCTGCTTTATAATCCTGTCAACTTTTGCATGACCTGGGCCTTTTTCTTGACCTGGGGCTTTCTCTTTAATCAGGTCTTATTTCCCATCTTTGGGCTCTAGAAACACAGTGTAATTTACTTTGAAAGTGACTTCAGCCAGGCGTGGTGGCGCACGCTTGTAATCCCAGCATTTGGGAGGCTGAGACCAGAGGATCCCGGTTCTCGGCCAGCCTCAGCTACCTAGTGAGGCACTCCGCAACTTAGTGAGACCCTGTTTCAAAGTAAAGAATAAAAAAATAGGGCTGGGGGTGTAGCTCGGAGGTAGAATGCCCCTGAGTTCAATCCCCAGTACCGCAAAAAAAAAAAAAAAAAGAAAGAAAGTGACTTCACAGAGGGGCTCCCACATTCCCCTGAGCCTGCAATCTTATCTTCTTCCCAACCAACAATCCCAGAGCTTCAACTTCCTTAAGGGCACGGTGGCTGTTCATCCCAGGCCCCGGAGGGACTCTGGTCTGATGGCTCTTCTTCCTCCTCTGTCCACTCCTGTAGAGTCATGGCTTCTTTTTACAGGCCTAGGCTGTGTTGCAGGTCTTTTCCATGTGTTTATGTGTTTATCCAAGTTTCTTTGCTGATCTTATTTCTGGGTCTCAGGAGGATGTGCTGGAACAAGGAAGCACACAGGTGTCTGTCCGCCCCTTACAGAGTTTTCTGGACAGTAGTCCTTGCTACACAACCTTAAGCGGAAGTTCTTTTCTGGGCCTCCCTGGTAGCTATGAGGATGCCTCCTGGGCCCCTGGTGGGTTTTCCACAGCCTGTAAACAGCAGGTCGACATCCTTCAGGTACAAAGAACAGCACACTGCAAACCCTCCATTCCACTCGGGCCCCACACAAGATTGATTTTCAGTCACTTTCCAGCAGAAATTGTGAGAATTATTACTTCTTTGTGTTCCACGTTCCCCAGCCAGAACTGAAAATTCTCACCTCTTATTTCCCCTGCTTTTATTTATTTTTTAAAACTGTCCAGCCTTGTTACAAATGGTCAGCAGCACTTACATCAGCTCAGCCTGTGGTTTTGTGAGCTCATGTCCTTACTCCTGAGACAGTGCTGCACGCCTCCTGCTACTGGAACTTGAAGAGAAACAAAACAAAACAAAACAAAACAAAGCAAAACACCAGGAAATGTGTCTTCTGGCTCAAGCCGATCCCAGGAGGGGGGCCTCATAAAACCCTGACTGCTGTTTTGATTCTGGGAGGCTCTCCCTGCTCTGCATCTCCCTCTCCCAAACTTGCCCCCAGGTGATATTGAGGCTGACCATCTGGGGACCACACTCGGGGGATGACTGCATGAAGGTAACAGAGCTCAGGTGGAGGGCTTTGAAGCTGCCGTTCAGGGGTGCGCTGTGTCAACCCTCATCTTCTCTCCTGCATCCCCCAGCCCCCAGCAGCCTCTGCCCCAGCAGATGTGCCCTAGTTCTTTTCCCTCAGGTTTTCATTTGAATCCATTTGCACCATTGCCTGAGAATCCTCCAGCCTCAAATGGATGGAGGAGGTCACTGGGAAGGTGGTGAGCAGTCCTGGAAGTCACCCCAAGAATATTGACACCCCTAGAGTGGTACTGACCACAGTCTCTTGGAATGAGGCTATGACCGGGTTCTGGACCTGGCGGAGGCCATACGTTTCCTGCATTGTCTCTTCTCTGGGCTGCAGGAGGTGGACATTTACACAGTGAAGACGGAAGAGCTCTCCTTCACATCTGCGTTCTGCCTGCAGATACAGCGCAATGACTACGTCCATGCCCTAGTCACCTATTTTAATATTGAATTTACCAAGTGCCACAAGAAAATGGGGTTTTCCACAGGTGAGTTGTCTGGTTTTTTTTGTTGTTGTTTTTCCTAGAGGCCCTGTGGGCAGAGCCAGGGAAGGGAAAGACTTATTTTGGCTCATGGTCTCAGAGATGCAGTCCAGAGTTGGCTGACTCAAGGCAGAGCCATAGTGGCGGCAGGCTTCGGTGGAGGAAAGCTGCTCAACTCATAGACGCTAGAAGCAGAGAGAGCAAGAGGAGTGGCCAGGGACAGATGTAGTCCTCCAGCCATGCCCTACACTGGGACCATGCTTTCAACACGTGAGCTTTGTGGGTGGAGGTGGGGGTTAAGTGCCAGGGCACGAGCCACTGCCCTTCCTTGACACTCATATACAAGCTTTCTCCAGCTGGGGAGAAACTGCATGTTCTCCACACTTTGGCCCGAGGAGAAGGTAAACAAAATATGGTTGGTGCTCCTAGAGTGGAGAGCGAGGGTTGGATGAGGGAAAGACAGGAGGTAAGTATTGAGTAACTCTTCAAATGTGTTCTTGTTTAAGTAGCATTTACAAAGCATATTCCATAGGAAGGATAAGAACAAAGAATTGAATCAGACTTCTCTGTCTCCACTGCCATGTCTCTGTACAGGACTCCACCCATCTCTCACTAGACTATAAACTGGTCCCTTTTCCTCCCTACTTAATCTGTCCTCCATTGAATGTTGGTTGTGTTCCCCATAGATCATCCCCACTGTCTTAGTCTGTTTTCTGCTGCTATAACAAAATATTTGAGACTGGGTAATTTATAATGAATAGAAGTTGCTGTGTGTAGTGGTGCAGGCCTGTAATCCTAGTACTTAGGAGGCTGAAATGGAAGGATCACAGGTTTGAGGCCAGCCTCAGAAACTTAGTGAGACCCTCAGCAACTTAGGATTCTGGGATACAACTAGGGGTGTAGCTTGGAGGTAGAATTCCCTTGGGTTCAATCCCCAGTAACACACACACACACACACACACACACACACACACACACACACACACGTATTCAGCTTCTGGGAAGTCCAAGAACATGGTGCTGGCATTTGCTTGTCACCCACTGAGGGCCTGTGCTGCATCATGACATGGCAGAGGGCATCCATGATGAGACAGGGCAGGCCTGCTAGAGAGAGCTTGCCTTTATAGCAAGTCACTCCTGTGATCACCCATGGGTCCATCAGTCTGTGAGCCTATTGATCCATTCATGGGGGCGGGGCCCTCAGCACCCCATCACCTTCCAAAGCTCCCACCTCTCAACATTGTGGCACTGAGGACACAGTTTCCAACATGGGAACCTTAGGGGGACACGTTCCAACCATAGCATCCACCGCTTTCCTTCAGAGTGCCAAAGTGAGGGAGTGCCTCACCTGGCCTGAGCCCACTTCTCCAGCCTCATTTACCACCACCCTCTTTGCTGACTCTGTCCCATCCCGGCCACTCCATGCACAACACAGCCACGCTGAGCCCCTGCAGATCCCTGAACTCAGGAGACTTCTTGGCCATTACCCTCTTGTCTTTCCATTGTGTGGGGGGCAGGAGTGTCCTAGCTGGGAAAGCTCTTGTCACCTCCTTTCCTCCTGTATTAATCTGCCTTGATTTCCAGAACAAAGTACCACAGACCCTGGGGGCTTAGACATCAGAGACCCCTTGCCTCACATTTGCAGAGGCTAGAATCCCAAGACCAAGGTGCAGGCAGGCTTGGTTTCTCCCAAGGCCTCTCTCCTTGGCTCGCAAATGGCCGTCTTCTCACTGCATTCTTGCATAGCTGTTCCTCTCTGCTCACGCACCCTGATATTTCTTTGTGATTCTAATGTCTTCTTATAAGGACAAGAGTCAGACTAGCTTAGGGCCCATTTTAACTTAATCGCCTCTGTAAAGTTTCCACATAGAGTCACATTCTGAGGTGCTGGGGATTACAACTTCAACATGAGCTTTGGGGGTCACAGTTCAACTCCTCACACCTTTTCTGTCTCTCTCCTGGCCAACTCCAGCATAGGCGTCACCTCTTGAGAACTCAGTTATTACTTGGTCCCCTTCTTCCCTTGGGGTCAAGTTTAGGAGTCCTTCCCAGGACTCCCTAACACCCAGTGTAAAGGTCTGTTATGTGCTATACATGCACAATAAGAAAAAGAAATAGTGCAAAAGGGTATAAAAAGCCAAGGAACAAATTCTCTCCTCTATGCATCCCAGTCCCACTCCTCAGAGGTCTATGCTGTTGATGATTTTTTTTTATTCTTCCAGAATATATGAATTTCATGGAATATATGAATATATGGGTTTCACTGAAATATTTCAAGCACAAACACATCTATGCAGACCCCCTTTTTTCTGTCTTTGATGCTGGTGATTGAATCCAGGGACATTCTACCTCTGAGCTATACCCCAGCCCCTTTTTTTTTTTTTTTTTTTGGTACTGGGGATTGAACTCAGGGGCATTCTACCTCCGAGCTACACCCCCAGCCCTATTTTTTATTCTTTATTTTGAAACCGGGTCTCGCTAAGTTGTGGAGTGCCTCACTATGTAGCTGAGGCTGGCCTCGAACCCGGTCTCGGCCTCCCGAATGCTGGGATTACAAGCGTGCGCCACCACGCCCAGCTGCCCCCAGCCCTTTTAAATGGGGTCTTGATAAGTTGCTGAGGGTCTCACTAAGTTGCTGAGGCCAACCTTGAAACTGTGGTCTACTTGTCTTAGCCTATCAAGTACTGGGATTACAGGTGTGTGCACACCCCTGTTCTCGGCTCCTTTTTTTTGAAATAATTATAGAGTCACTGGAAGCTGCAAAAATACTACACAGAGTTCTATGAGCCAGTTTCCCTTCTTTGTCCACTGATGGCATCTTACATAACTGTAGTACAAGATCAAAACTATAGCTTTTTAAAAACATAGGCTAGATCATACTACCCACACTGCCCTCTGCTACCTTTTCTTTATTCATCAACATAGCTTAGAGATATTTCCATAGCCTCACACGGGGCATATTTTTTTAAGCAATGACAAAGAGTTCCAATGTAGGGCACACCATCATTTATTCAACATTTTCATTCTTTTTTACAACTGTCAATCCTCCCTGTGAGTAGAGTTCACATCTCACTCATCTTTGCATTCCTGGCTCCTAAAACAGAGTTCTAAACAAATCTAAGCAAATCAATGTTAAATGAGTATATGGTATGATTCCTTTCATTGGGAACATGTGCATAAAGGGTCATAGGTGTGAGTCTTCTTGGGAACTGGAAGTGTGTCCTCAGGGATGTATATTGTGTGTGTGTGTGTGTGTGTGTGTGTGTGTGTGTGTGTGTGTGTGTGGCAGGAGAGAGGTGAGGTGAGTTTTATCAGAATTTGAGGATATGATTATTCACTTCTGGAAGCCATGATGACAATGATCCTTTTAAACCTGTGGTCAGAGGGGTCAAGAGACTTATCTGATTGCTCCCAGAAAAGCTTTTCCCAGAACCATGTCTCCTGACTGCCATGCCCAGGGTCTCCTGGTCTCTATCAGTCAGGCTAGTGTGGTGAACCAGAAGCCTCCTGATTGGGGCCACTGCCAGCTGCTACCTTCCTACTAGCTGAGCTCATCTTCCCAGTGAGCAAAAGCAGCCAGGAGGGGGAAGAGGAGATTCTTCTTGACCTTGAAGGATGCGTAAGACCCAGCTATGGTGAGCAAGTGGAAGTTGTGAGGGAGCTGAGGAAGAGCTTGCTCGAGGACCATGACCACAACTAAAAGCTAGGGATGGAGCCACAGGGGCTGGCTGTGCCTCTCCCATCCCCAGGTGATGGCTAGCTGGGGGCCTGCCCTACTGCATGGGATGAGAAAGTCAGGGAACAAGGGTACCCTGGAAAAAGATGCCCAGCTCTGCACCTCTCAGTAAAGGTTACCTCTACTTGAGATCGTCTTTCTCCAGTCTCTGAGGCCAAACAGGCAGCCTGCCAAACCCTTACCCCCTGGCTCTGTGGTGGCAGGGATGGCATTCTTAATGGCCTCATATGGAGGAGACTCGGTTAAGCTGAAGTCTAGAAGCAAAATTAGCTCTGGACTTCTGGAAAGACAAGATATGCCACCTAAGATGAAGTGTCTAACCCATGGGCTCAATTCCTTCCGATTCACTGGCCATAACCCCACGGTGTGTCATCCCACAGAGACTTAAAGACCGTTGTCTAAATCCAGGGAGAGTCTGCTTTGCTGTACTTTTGCAGTTATAGGGCCATCCTCTTCTCCTTTTGTACAGAATTTCACGCAATTCAGTTCTAGAAAGGGATCTGGGATCTGAAGCTCCTACAAGTCCTCTGCTTCCTGTGCTTTGGTATAGGGACTCTCAAAGTGTGGTCAGCAGCCTCAGCATCACCTGGGAATTTGTAAGGACTCATGCCAGCCCCACAGAACAGAAACTATGAGGGTAGGGCCCAGCAATCTGGGTCTTAACAAGACTTCCAGGTGCCCTTGTGAAAGGCTGCCCTGGACAAGATGGTTGAGAATTAGACCAGTGTGGACTTCCTTCTGAAAGGCAATTCCATGTCCTCACTAACACCTTCTCTCTCAATTCACCAAGACTTTACTTGGCCTCTGGACCTGACAGGGATTCTGTCTTGCCTGAGGCATTCCCACATAGGTGGAGATGGGGGAGGGGAGCAGGGAGAATTTGTCTGGCTGCTTTCTCAGTTGCCTAGGGATATTAGTGTGGGTTTTGTTTCCAGCACACACAGTCTCCTTTCCTAGATCGTGTGGGTTTTGTGGTGGGCTCTACTCAGATATCTATACTCTGACCACTGACAGTGTGATTCCTTTTTGTTTTTAAGGATCTCAAATGCACAGAATTAGATTTGCCCTGATTCTTGGTTCATGATATACCACCATCATTGGGCCATTCATGAATGACATTTTTTTTTTTTGGCACTAAGCATGGAACCCAGGGGCCTTCTACCTTTGATCTACACTCTCAGTCTGAATTTTTTTAGTCTTTATATTTAAACAGGGTCTCACTAAGTTGCAGAGGGCCTCACAAGTTGCTGAGGCTGGCCGCGAGCCTGAGATCCTCCTGTCTCAGCCTCCCAAGTACTAGGATTATAAGTGTGTACCACCACGCCCAGTTGATTTCTATTTTATTACTATCATGAACACTCATGAACTCACCACCTAACTCACAACCTAGAACGTAAATAAATCAGTAATAACTAGAATGCAAATGGCAGCTAGAAACAAAATTATTATTAATTCTATTAGAATGTAACTATACTATTAAGCAATAAAGAATTATTAAACCAAAGCTATTAATGAGAAATACATTATTATAAATGTAATTTATAATTAATTAATAATTTGTATTAATAATTAATAATGGTAATTTATAATTTTATTTATAATTATTAGATATAAGTAAATTAATTCATATTTACATCCTAAATTCCTGTGATCCCACCACAAAACTCAGTGTCTCAAATTCCATCAATGCCTTTGCATCTCCTTTATCCCTTCTATCTCGTCTCCCCATGTGGAATCTACATGAACATTATACTAAATTTTGTGTTCCTTATTCCCTTGCTATTTTTAAAAGGTTTTATCACAAGTATGCATGTGCCTAAACTAGGTATTATTTGGCCTCAATTTTTTTTAACTTTATGCAAATCATAGCCCCGGTGTGGTGTATATGGCCCCTCCCGGACACCCCCGACTGAGTCTTCCATCTCAGCCCAGCCGCAGCAGCTGGCTCCAGGGGGCCCACTCGAAAGCACACCACGTATTATACAGCTTGAAAAGGATCCCTGTTAATGGCTCCGATGTCTCTGCAGCTCCAGCAGAAGCTTTCACAGCACCCAGGGATCCAGGATCTGCCAGCCGGGGGGCACAGCTGTCCCCAGCCCCTTGGACACCTCCTCAGTGGAGTGGGGACAGGAGGTGGGAACTGGAGACACTGGCTGCTTTCCATCCAGGGAAGCTGTGCAGTGGGTGCTGTAACCCGGGTAGAAGCAGGCCTGGGTTCAAGTCTTACTTTTTCTAGAAATCAACAATGAAGATGACCTTGAGCTGGTTAGTCTCTGGGTCTTGGGCTCAGACAGCCTCTTTCCAGCTTTGCCACCCTGTGATGCTGAGCCATTTGCTCAGGTCAAAGAAGCTTCTTTGTCTATTGTCTCTAATTTTCCCAAATCCTTGTGAACACCCTAGGAAGTATAATTCCAAATTTATGGCTAGAAAAGTTACCATATCCCAGAAAGAACTACTAGTCACTTAGCTATTAGGAAGTGAAACAGGAAGCAGGAATATTTTTCCAAAAGCACCAGTCATAGGGTTTCAAGGGTTGTGAACTGGGCCAGGGCAGAAGGAAAGGCATGCTCACTCACAACTGAGGGCTCTGGGTGCCGAGCACATCCCAAGCCTCTTGCTTACCCTGTTGCAGTGCAGCCATAGTCTGAATGCTTCACTGGGGCAATCTGGACCACTAAAGCAGAGACTCCCAAAGTGGGAGATACCGCCCCCTGGTGGAGGGCACTGGAATGACGAGGGTAGTAGCAGCCTCAGGTGTAAATGTGGGGTGTTAAAAATAAGGGGGCAGTAGAATGTCCAGATTTCAGTAAGTTTCTACCAGACACTTTGCTGGAGAACTAGAATTGGTTTAGACAGTTTAATTGGTTTAAAACAGGTTTAGATGGTCTGCAGCTAATGGATCCATCAGGGAAATGAGATATTTGGGGAAGTTCCTAACCTTCTGGTATTGATGTCAAGGAAAAAGAAAGATTTCCTTCCACCCTAGAGCTGGTTGGTGGGGGGCACCCTCAGAGGCACACTCCTGGGCTTGCTGGTCAGCAAAATCGGAGCCGGGGAAGTGTTGGATTCTCAGAAAGCATCTGATTAGGTGACAGCAGGAGGCTGCCCGAGTCCCCTTGCCTGAAGGTCTTAAGGAACAAGAGACACACCTGTCTGAGCTGGTGTAGGTGGAAGTGGGGGCGAGAATGCTGTCAATCATACACTGACATGCTCCACACACAACCAGAAGCCCTCTTTTCACAATTTATTTAGAGGCAGTTGGCAGGGAAGCATGCTGGGATCGGGCGGACTTTGTAGACAGCAGGAGGCCGTGGAGGCCAGGGAGTCTGAGTGTGTTGAGGACCTGAGGTCTGAGAGGCCTGGGCTGTGTCCTCATTGTCCTTGTTCCCTTCCAAATGCATGACCTTGAGTTTGCATTGATTTACAAATACACACATTGAAGGCTGCTCAAGTCTCTATCGAAACCACTGACATTTGATCAAGCCAGTTCATTGCAAAGGGCAAAGCAAGGGAGACTTGTCACCATTATTAGTACAGATCTTGGGGTTTTGAAAGATCTTGGAGGTCACCTGGTCTGACCTGGTGTGGGCTATTTGCACTGACTTCGAGTGGCCATCTGAACACCTGCAGGGGTGGAGCTCAGGTAGCTGGTATGATTATGAGACAGCTGCAATTCTTCCTGGTAAATTGAAAATCTGTTTTCTAGTAATTTTTGTTGGGGCCTTTGTTCTGCCCCTAAAGCCCTATATAAGGCCATGTCCAAGTCTTTCCAAGTGACAACTTTTGAAATGCTTGAAAGGCCCTTATGTCCTCCCCAAGTTTTGTCACTTTTAGCGCTGGTCCTAAGCAAAGAGGAAATGGTGGAGGAAGGCAAGAGCCTGAGCCACGAGTCTTCTTCAGCCCATAGATTCCCAAGGCCCCGATGTGATGAGCATCCATGGACTCATGGAAGCATCACATGATGTCTGCTCTTTGACTTCCTGCCATCTCCCACGTATTTAATACTTATAGAGGGACTGTTGGGGCAGGCACTGAGGACGCACTGGTAAGCAAGGCTGGCATGGCAGCTGTCTTCTCGGAGACTGTGGTCTTATGGAGGATGAGAACAAGTAGGGGGAAAGGCATCTATCCCATGGCATGATGAGCTGTGATGACCTAAGTTTGGGGTGCTGTTGGAGTCCTTAATCCAGGTTTGAGTGGTCAGGGAAGGGTGACCTGGGAGGATGAGCTAGAGAGAAGTTGGCCAAGAGGGATGGGAAGAATGTTCCAAAGACAGCTGCCGCCGAAGAAAAGGATGATGGTCTAAAAAGGCAGGGCTCCTTACGCTTAGCTGGAGAATATGTCATGTGCTAAAAGGGGACTGGTGGGGTTCAGTGGAAAATATTGGGGAGCTGCAGGCACCATCTTGGCTTTCGATCATGTAGGACGAGGGAGGGAGCTGTGCACCTGAGCCATTGGGTGGTGGGGTGCGAATCATCTCTTTTATGTCCAGTTGGGAAGGCAAGGCTGGAACCTCAAGGCAGACCCAGGCCAGGGTGCTGGGCTCAGTTCCAAGATGCAGAGTTACAGGCAGGGAAAGCTATTTGTAGGCTCGAGGAGTAAGTACGTGGGCGTCAGTGAGTTTGCATAAATGATGCCATTTAAGGGGAGATGGGGTGGCCTACTCTACACATCTCTCCCCCACGCTGTCTGAAAGTCTTCACTCTGTTGAACTAATTAAAACAGGAGTGTCATGAAGTTCCTCTGTGCTAATGAGTTTAGTCGGTGAGAGGGCATTCACCATGCACCCTTGGTAGGAACTTGTAATATCAGCTACACACAGCAAACCTGAGGGGATAGGGATTTGAAGGCAGGAGAGGGCATTGGGGCTGAGTGGGCAGTTCTGGTGGGGGCTTCGACCCGACCCCACAAGAGCACTGGTGTGGGGGGGGTTTCACTGAGTCCCACAGGGAGCCCAGTCCTTCTGGAGATATTGACTTTTCTCTCCCTTCTCCCCTCCCCTGACCTTCACTCCTCAGCCCCCGATGCCCCCTACACCCACTGGAAGCAGACTGTCTTCTACCTGGAAGATTACCTCACTGTCCGGAGGGGGGAGGAAATCTACGGAACCATATCCATGAAGCCAAATGCCAAAAATGTGGTGAGTTCTGGGGTGCACCTGTGTCGCCAAGTTCACCAAGGAAAAGGGATCCATGGAGTTGGCTCTTAGGGAGCACCCAGCACCCTCTTGCCCAGGTTCTAATGTCTTGTGCACAATTGGAAAAGTTCCTGCAGGAGGTAGTAGGTAGCTGAATTTGGAGGTGACTTGGTATAATCGAAGGACTCCAACCTTGATCCTTCAAAATCCAGCAACTAGGGGCTCTCTCTAGGTTCCCCCTGGGCTGTCAGCCTTGAAGAGAGTTTCCAATCTATCTTTATGAGGGGCTTTGAGGATGGATACCATCATAGAAGTATGTTCTAGAGTTCTCATTTAGAATGACGAGCTGGACCAAGAAATAAGTTTTCGGTGGCCTGGAATATCTTTGGTTCGTGTTTTTTCAGCTGGTGTGGTGGGCTAGAGACTGTCTGATTCTTTTTGATCAAATCCAAGTCTACAGAAAGCTCAGAGGCTTATGTCACAGAAGTTTCAAGTGAACTCCTCTGTTTCCCCCCAGAATGAAATTCAGAGAGAACTTTTTAATATGAGAACAGGAATGAATTAGGTTAGAAATATAAGAACTTCCTGTGAGAAGGATGAGACACCAGAATAGATCCTGAGGACCGTTCATGGAGATTCCTTAGCTAGAAACCCTTAAGAATCCCGTGACTCCTCATTTTCATGGTGCCTGGGAGGAGGCTGTGACTTCCAACCCAGACCAAAGCCTTGACCCTCTTTGTTCTTTCTTCCCAGCGAGACCTCGATTTCACAGTAGACTTGGATTTTAAGGGACAGCTGTGTGAAACATCAGTATCTAATGACTACAAAATGCGTTAGCACATGTGGGAAGCTGCAGAGAGTGAGCGAGAAAAGGAAACTCTCACCTCGATCTGCCACGCCGTCCCAAGGAATACTGTTTGCAGGACTACACACTGGAAAACCGGAGCTTTCAATTCTGCCTTGAAGATTGGTGAACTCACCAGGGCTCTCGTGGGCCCCCGCCAAGGATGGAGGGCCTCCAGCTCCTCCGCTCTGCTCTGCCCTGGGAGCCCTTCACAAAGGCTTTGTTGTTGCCAACAAAGAGCAACCTGTGGCTGGGGCCCCAGGATGGAAATGTCCCCGTGTATCCCCATCGTCCTCCTAAACTGTGACTCTCTGGATCTTACAAGTTTTGCATGCTGCAGGCATCTAGGACAGATTGCTTCACTAGAACCTGGAGACATAGTGTCTTTGATAGCATAAGCCAGATTATTTATCTGTGTGGTGGCGTGTGCGTGCACGTGCGCGTGCGTATGTGCGTGAGTGTGTGTACAGCATATATAATTAGTTTACTTACCCACAAACACCTGTATATGCATGCATATACAACCAAGTGGGTATGCCTATGTGTTCATTTGGAGGGGTGTGTGCGTGCGTGTGCGTGCGCGTGGGTGTGTGTGCGTACAATATATATTACTCTCAGAGGAGATTCTGTTGCTTTTGAATAGGAATTTGTTTTGTGATTAGTTCTCCCCATCCCCATCCCTTAACAGATGTTATGCAGCTATGAAACATTCTCTGTACTAGCTCTGGTCTCCTTTGGACTAGACCGTGGCTCTGAACCCTGAGCATAGTACCAGGGACTCCGTGGACGCTCAATAAACACAATGAGAAAGGAACCATGGGGTGTCTGTGTTCCTGGGGCCCTGGAGTGGGAGGGCTGGGTATGGGGGAGTCAAAAGCCACAGTGGGACAGAAAAAGGAAACAGAAACTACCAGTGTTTGCATTTGCTCTCGAACATAAGCTCCTTGGTAGTAGCAGCCTGGAAGTTGGGCAGGTGTAGAAGCAGCTTTTCTGCAGACTCCTGAGGTTCTGCCCTTGAGTGGTGAGAAGAGGGCCAGGAGCTGACCAAAGTGCTCCAGAATGGGAGGCTACCCATAGCCTGGGAGCTATAAAGAGCTGTAGCCAAAAGACCCATTGGGGAAACTTCTAGGTAACAATTTCCATAGGATACAAATACCTTGCCAGACTTGGTAGTATGTTTGGGTTTGGTTTGCTGTTAGGTTTTTCATAAGTTTCTGAAACCACCAGCCTCATCTATGTCATCTCTTTGGGGAGAGCCATTCCAGGTGCTGGGAAGGAAAGAGGGTCATTTAGAGCGGGTTGGTGGAGCTGATTGGCCCGGGCAGTGGCATACAGAGAACTTGGGCCCTGTGAGTGAGGGTGGGGAGTCTTGGTGAATGATTGTTCAGAAGGAATCTGCCTGAACAGGCTGGGGAGCAGGGGCTGGTGACAGGATGGCAGCAGACCCCAGAAGCAGCTCGATGCCCAGGCAATATGCCCACGATCCTCTCCAGGGCCACCAGACTCCCGTCCCTTCTGTTTGCTCCCCAGGCAACACCAATGTTTTCTTTACTTTCATAAATGTCACCCCAGGGAGGCTGTCTCCCTTAGACAGACACAACCTCCATAAACTTCACAGCATGCCTTTGAATAATGATAACTGAATCCAGTGGCAACAAACTTTATGAATTCAGTTCCCTCTGATGTCTGTGTATTTCATCAACTTCCACCAGAGCTCTGGGAGTTAGCCACAGAGGCGTTACCACCCACTTTGTCCCCAAGGCATATTGGGATCCACAAAGGAGCAGTGGAGTTAGTGGTGGAGCTGGGCCAGGCCCTGCAGCCCATTGTCATGTGTCCCCTGCCATCCCCTGCCAATTCTTCTGAGTCTCAGGCCTAGAGGATGAGGCTCTCCTTGTACCAGAGAAAACTACAGCGAAAACCATTTGATGTGTTTTGTTTACATATATCAGACAAGAAAAGTAGATAAACTTAAGGGGACGAGGAAGGCAGGGTGTTAGAAAAGTGGCAGAAGAAGAACACCAGGGCATTGGCTTCCTCAGGGACATTCAGGGGAACTCATCAGCAGGTTTCAATTGTAGGGGTAGCTGGGGAGCCTGACATTCTGCCTATCGCATGGGCCTAGCCTCAGGCAGGGAGTTCATCACTTAATGGAGGGAAAAATCCCACATTGCCCAGTGCTTAGGGGAGGCAACAGGATGCCCACATTCTGGGAGCTCCAGGATTGGGGGGCCTGCGGGAATTCCCAGGTACACTCTATTCTCTGTGACAACCAGAGGAGAGGGTCGCCCCAGGGGTCTCCCCTGATACCAGGTCTTCAGGCTCGAGAGCTGCCTGGGCTTCTGCCCTAGCACGATCCTTTTCTGCTCCGAGGCTGCTGCAGAAGTGAAACCTGGACAGCTTAGGGAACAATTCCCCAGCTGCCTGCTCCCTCCTGCTCCTGGGAGTGCTCCAGTGGGAATTGTAATTTCCTTTGCATTCAGCAGAAAGTAAGCGAAATCTGCTCGGAGCATGTTCTGAATGGAAGTCGGTGTGTAAGATGAGGTCCCGGCATGACAACGGAGATACTGTAGAGATAATTTCACTTCTGAAACCTGTGTTTTCTCTGACTCATTGCCTCCCACTTTTCTTGAGACTGTCCAAAGCCCACGAGTGGCTCTCTCCCCTGTCACTTTTCCCTTCCTCCGGAGAACTTCCTTCTGGTCCCCATTCACACCTCCCTGAGCTTGCAGCATGGTGCCTCTTCGTGGTTGTGTTTGACCCCGAGGCAGCAGTGTGGAGGGGGGCCTGGGGGGGCCATGGGAGTGGAGCTCTGGTGAATGGATTCATGCCTTTCTCGTGGGAGTGTGCTCTTGCTCTCATGGAACTGGGTTAGTTACCGAGAGAGAGAGCTGGTTGCTACAGAACGAGACCGCCCCTTGTCTTTTTATCTCTCCCCACATGCCTGCTTACCCTTTGCTTTCATGCTCCATGAGCCAAAAGAAACTTCCTTCATTATAAATTATCCAGTCTTGGGTATTTTGTCATAGCAAGAGAAAACAGACTAAGACAGCACCCCTATACCAGGTTCATCTTGCCTGGTATCTATCCCTGGTTTGTTGGCCAGTTGGAATCACTAGGCATCTGCCCTGTCTTGACCACCTCTCTTAACTCCTTCCCCTGTCCCATATGGTATGTAAGCAATGTCTTATTCTTGCAAATCCCCCTCCCTACAACACTGAGGGCCCCCAGCCTGGTGTCTGGAGCTCTTTTCCTGGAGAAACATTTTTCTTGATCCCTGCTACCTGCCTGTGTGGGGTCTTGATGGCATCTCCCCATCTGCCTTGTTTCCAACCAGGGGCACCTTAGCCTCCCTTGGACTGTCATGTGTTGAAACAAACCCTTGGCCTATTCCTGTGACTTCCGGGATACGCCTGATTTCCTGACAATGACTGGTCCCCTTGTGACCTGCCGACTTCAATGTTGTGCTCAGCTCTAGGCCTGGGGCCCCCACAGACCCATCACAGTGGGAGCAATCAGCCCATATTCAGTAAAAGCTCACATATTTCCAGGATCAGGAGATCAGCAAACAACCTTTACTGGGTACTTTGTAGGCTCCAGGCACTAAAGGAGGCACCAGCAGACACTGTCCTTATCTTTATGAAACTCACTGTTAGTCTCTGGATAGGCTTGGCCTGCTCTAGCCTAAATCCTGAGGGTCCCTCGGCCATCCTCCAAATCAGTTCCAGTTCCAGCCATCCCTCCTGTGAGCTGCCCATAGTTCCTAGTCCTCTGGAAGGAGAGGTGGAGAGGTGTATTGCTTCCCTACCTTATCTCACTCTGTAGGTCCTGGAAACAGAAATCTCCCTACTATTGACTTCCTCATCTAAGGGACCAGGGATGGATGCCAGGCAAGGTGAACCTGGTATAGGGATGCTGTCTTAATTTATTTTTTCTTGCTATCACAAAATGCCTGAGACTGGGTCATTTATGAGAAAAGAAGTTTATTTTGGCCCAATGTTGTGAAATCTTGGAGCATGGCATTAGTGAGAGCTTCATGCTGCTTCAAGTCACAGCAGAAATAACAGGCCCAAGCCGGGCTTGGTGGCACACACTTGTAATCCCAGTACTTGGGAGGCTGAGACAGCAGGTTCACAGTCAGCCTCAGCTACTTAATGAGGCCCTCTGCAACTTAGTGAGACCCTGTTTCAAAATAAAGAATAAAATAGGGCTGAGGGTACAGTTCGGAGGTAGAATGCCCCTGGGTTCAATCCCCAGTACCACAAAAAGGAAGAAAAAAAAAAAAAGAGAAAGAAATAACAGGCCCAGCCTGTTGTTTTAAGAGAATGAGCCGGGCGTGGTGGCGCACGCTTGTAATCCCAGCATTTGGGAGGCTGAGACCGGAGGATACGGGTTCGCAGCCAGCCTCAGCTACCTAGTGAGGCACTCCGCAACTTACTGAGACTCAGTTTCAAAATAAAGAATAAAAAAATAGGGCTGGGGGTGTAGCTCGGAGGTAGAATGCCCCTGAGTTCAACCCCCAGTACTGCAAAAAAAAAAAAAAAAAAAAAAAAGAGAGAACGAAAGTAGGTCATTTCTTGCAACAGAAGCTTTACCAACCTTGGATAATGTCTAAGCTTCAAGGGCTGCCAGAGAAAACTGGGCAGAGAAAAGTTCTAGCATGCTGTGTCATTGGCCCCCGCTGTCCCCATTTTCAGAGGTGCATCAGTCACTGGACCACTCTGCCACGAGACGTGAGTCCTGGAACCAAAGGACCTGCTTGAATCCCAGCGCCATTGCTGCTTGATGATGTGACTGGACAAGTCACCATATGCCCAAGAGACTAGATATGCTCATCTGCCCAAAAGCACGTAGTTCAGCAACGGAACGAAGCAAACATAAAAACATGCTGGGGAACCTCCCAGTACAATGGAAATCCCCGTCATAACCAGCATTTAGTAACAATGCTGCCCTCTGCTACAATTCTGTTGTTGGGATGCACCCTGGACGCCAGGGCCTGCGGCCTCTGGGCTCAGCAGGTCCTGGAAGGCAGCGGGTGCTGCTGGGAGAGCTGAGGGCTGCAGCGGGCCGGGCCCTGGGACTGTGAGTGTTAGTCCAGAGTCTGGGGACCGCATTGCAGTGACACACGTGTACGGTTTGCCGGAAGCCCTGGACAGAGTGACCTGCTTTGTGACTCTGGTTCATCAGCTCTCTCTCTCTTTATTTTTTAATGTTCTTTTATTGGTGCATTGTGGTCTCACATCATAATGCAAATCATGTTGACATTGACATACATGCACACAGCACTTGGTGCCCCCCCACCTTCCCGTCTCTCCCTCCTCCCATACTGAGATTGAAATTGGGATTTTCACATGTGTACACACAGTGGATGTTAGTATTTCCAATAATGAACCTCAGTCTTTCCCCTCCCCTTCCCTTAAACGACTTCCCTGGTTCCTCTGAGATTTCTCCTCCATTATCTGGAGTCCCTCTGGTATCCCAGTTACTCCCCAGCTTGTGCATATTAGAGAAAATATATGTCCCTTCACTTTCTGTGACCGGCTCACATATTTATGTTCTCCAGGTCCTTCCATTTTCTTGCAAATGACATTATTTTATTCTTCTTTATTGCTGAGTAGAATTCCATTGTGTGTATTTCCCATAGCTTCAAAGATGACCTGTGGCAGGGAGAGGCAGTGCATAACTATAATCCCAGTACGTAGGAGGCTGAAATAGGAGGATCACAGATTTGAGGCCAGCCTCAGCAACTTAGTGAGACTCTCAGCAACTTAGTGAAACCCTGTTTTCTTCTCAAACTAAAATAAAAAAGGGCTGGGCGTGGTGGTGCATGCTTTGTAATTCCAGTACTTGGGAGGCTGAGACAGGAGGATGGCAGGTTCACGGCCAGCCTCAGCTACTTATGAGGCCCTTCGTAACTTAGTGAGCCCCTGTTTCAAAATAAACAATAAAAATAGGGCTGAGGTTATAGCTCGGAGGTAGAATGCCCCTGAGTTCAATCCCCAGTACCACAAAAATAAATAAATAAATAAATAAATAAATAAATAAATAAATAAATAAATAAATAAATGGGCTGGGAATGTAGCTCAGAGGCAGAATGCCCCTGGCTTCCATCCCCAGTACCACTACCCTCCCCAGCCCTCTGGCAGGAGTGACTAGCTGGTACCAGTAGACATGTATTCTTCCGTTAGGATTAAATATCCTCAGTTACAGTTCTGCTATAGTCCCACCTAGATGCTCTGGGCAGAGACTCACCTTCCGGCTTTCTCCACACCCATTTGGAATCACTAGAACTTCCTGCTGACCTGAGTCAGCCGAGTATGTTCAGTCCAGAGCGTGGCTTGTGCCACCTGGAGACAAGTAGAGATAATCTAAGCATTCCTTTTACTTGAGAATTCAGCACAGGCTGTTCTTCCCAAGAGAATTATTCCTCTAGTCATATTTAGTTTCAGTTAATAATATATTGAGTTTATATACTCACAGTACTTATTCTCTTTGATGGCTGGAGTTGGTGGCTCAGAAGCATATTCTGGAAATGGGTAAGAGGAAGCAGGGTCGTGACCAGGTCAAGAACTGAATCTTGATGGCCATATCTGCCATACCAATACTTCAGATCTAACTTGGTTACATTTAATAGGAAACAACCAGCCAATTCCCCACTGCTGCAAATCGCCGTTAATATGATGGAGGTGTGTGCCACTGTGGCATTGTGAGCCAGAAGACACTTGAAGAACAGAACTTCTTCATGCCCAGGGAAGACCAGGGAAGGGTTGAAGTTGCTGAGAACATTTATGCAGGAAAAAGCAGCAAGTTCTGGAGATACAGAAAGAGTGCTTCTGTTAGTCAATTTTTCATCACTGTGACAAAATACCCAAGGTAATCAACTTAATAAGGAAAAAGGTGCATTTTGGCTCACAGTTTAAGAGGTGTCACTCCATGCTTGCTTCGGTCTGTTGGGCCTGTGGTGGGGCAGCACGTCATGGTGAGAGCATGTGGTGGAGGAAACTTCTCACCCCAAGGTGCCTGGGAAGCAAAGAGAGAGATAGAAAAAGAATGGGGTCCCAATAACCCCTTCCAGGGCACACTTCCCAGTGATCTAACTTCCTTCCACTAGACCCCACCTCCTAAAGGTTTTACCACCTCTCAGGAGTGCCACAAGCTGTGGACCAAGACTTTTAACACATTTGGGGGATATTCCATATTCAAACTATAGCAGCGCTGCACGCACGGCTAGCCAGCCTGAGAATAATATGACACGTTGTTGAAGATCTGTTTTAAGGCAGGAGAAAGATATACCTGCTGCCTGTCATCTGGACACTGTGCATGGCTGTCACACACAGCAGGGGGTACTCTGCCATTTTCAGCACTGTGGCTCTAGTTCTGGTCACAGTTGGAACCAGGAGAACTGAGTAAGTGGTCTCTTGCAACATCATCTGATCTGTAGATATTTCTTGGGCCTCTTCTGCAGGGCAGACTTGATGCCAGGCACCAGGAATAAAACGACAAACACCAGCCTGCCTTCCTGGGATAACCAGGCTGCTGGAGAAACAGATATAAAATATGAATAATAAAAATCCTGGAAAAGGAAGTGCAGAAAAGGAAGGGAAGAGACCTTTAGGTTGAGAGAGCCGCCGTGAAGATGGGACTTAAAATGGAGACCTGAAAAAATTGGGAGAGAAGGGAAGGGGTGGGAGGTTGGGGGAAGAGATGGACGAAGCAGCCTGGGCAAGACCTAACTCAAAGGCGTCCAGGGACCTTGGCACGTAGGAAAAAGAGCGAGCAGAGGGCCAGGGAGCAGAGACTTGAGAAGCAGCCTGAGCCCCACACTCACCACCTTGAAAACCACGTCAGGGGGACTTTTTCCTTGGCGACAAGAAGACACTGAAGGATTTTCATAAGGGAAGCGACAGGACGAGATTTGTATGCCACACATGCTTACCATCTAATGAGCTCAATTTGGCAGTCATTTCCCCCTGGAAATTGGTAATCGACTCAACCCATTGCCTACTTCAGCAAGTTAACTGCAGAACAGGTATGCACCGAAAGGCCGGCAGAAGCTCTCCTAGGGGCCCCGAGTGGAGGCTGTGAGATGGAAGCTTCTCTCGGTTGTTTTTGAATGGCTTGAATCTAGAGAGCTTCGTTTCAAGATTGCCTCATTCACCAAGGAGAGGCTGCCTGCCACCGGCCAATCTGTGAGACCCTGAGATCATTTGCATTATCTCCTAGTGTCAGGTCACGCTGTTCTTCCCCCCGGGGCGGCTTCCCCTCCCCATGGAAGATGTCATGGTTGGGAGGCGGAAGGCAGTCGGGAGGGTCTGTGTGAGGCTGGATCTGCCTTTTGGGATTGTTCTGCTGTCGTCAAGCCCCGGGCAGCTGTTTCCCAGGAAGCATCACGGTTGGCATTGCTTTCAACTCACAGAACTTATTCTCGAAGCATCTTTCAGAGGCGCTGTGGTCATAATGGGCTTCAGATATGATGACAGTTGCTTTCTGGCCATGGCTGGTTGGCTCCATTACATTGAGCATCATATTCAAAGCCAAAGGCACGGGCTTCACAGACACAGCTCAGCTCCATGGTTGTTGGATGACGCCTGAACTCCAGCCAGCCTTGGAGACAAACAGAGCTGAGTTGGAGCTTGGCGCTTCCAGAGAATGGCTCTGAGACCTGCAGTGAGCTACTCGGAATTTTTTTTTTTGTCTGCTCCCGTGTTCATTCTCTCCCTATTAAATGGGAACGATGGTAACACTTTCCTCCCAGGGTTGTTGCAAGTGTCAAATGAGATAGCATAAGACTTTGCACCACAGCGATGTGCCCTGCATGGAGTGTGGCATACAGCTGCTGCTTATAAATGGTAGCTCTCCCTGTTCTTGGAACTGAGGGCGCAGGACGACAATGCACAGATGCACTGGCCTCTCTTGGGGAGAAAGAGGAACAAGTCCAAAGCAGAATCTATCTCCACAGTAAGGAAGAGTGCTTGCTTCACACGGCCAAAGAGGGAGGGCACATGACCCTCTGTTGCTTGGAAACGATTTTGAAGGTGTCCTTAGAGATGCCTAGATTAGAGATTCTCTGGGGGTCCAGAGCGAAGCTAGGGCTTGCAGGGACCTTATGTTGTTAAACACAACTCAGGGCTGGAGACCTAGTGCAGGTCTGGATTATCAGGTACCACATGGCTCATGGGTAGGTGGTTTTCTGTGAAGTCTTAGATTAAGGACCCCGAGTTCCCTGAGATGAGAGGAAGTGGGGCCATGGTTAGTGTTCTGTCACCATTCTTACAGCTATAATCTAAAAGATTGACCATGTAACTTAGAGGGAAAAAAATTATTTTCTTATAGTTTCTGGTTCAGCCCATGTGAGGCCAGGGATCATGAACCTGAGGGCATGGCAGCAGAAAGCAGAGAAAGGGAGAGCACATGGGTTGTGCTCACACCGTGGAGGTCAGAAGCAAGAGACAGTGAGCTGGGGCGGGGGCAGGGGGGGGGGGAGAGAAACTGTATATAATCTCCAAAATTGCACACCCAAGGACCACCTCTTCTGGCCACATCCTACCAGGTGAATCGATAACAATGGACTTATCCACTTCTGGGATTATAACCCTCATGACTCAATTACATCAGCTTCAAACATTAATAAATGAGCTCATTAGGGGACATTCTGTATCGAACTATAACAGGAACATGGACCTGAAGGAGTGGGTTCAAGCCCTGATTCTCCCTCTTTGGGCTGTGGGACCTCAAGCATGTCACAGAACCTCCCTCTGCCTTCATTTCCTTTCCTACACACTGGTGGGGCTCATATTATCTACCCCATGGTATTGTGTTGAGGATCAATTGAGCCACAGGCCTGGTGTGTAATAAGCGATCCATGTCAAGCTATGCTTAACTATTATCCCATGCTGCTCTGAAATATGGGAGGCTTTGAACACTTCCAGGCCTTGGACACCTGGCCCTTTCTGAGTGCCACAGAATTGGTCCTCTGTGCCCTCTGGGTGAGTATATGTCCCTCTACTTCATGCTGTCTCATTGGTATCCGTTTTGTGTCTGCCTTTCCTCCATGAGGCCAGGCTGTATGTCCCATCTATTTTTGTATCTCAGCATTGATTGCAGACCCCAGTCCAATAAATCAGGTGTTCGATAAATTTTTGCTGCATGAACAGATGACAGCTTGTTGCCATGACGGCCCTGTCACTTGCCAGTGTGCTTATTGCTTCTGTTCCAGCTGGGAACCTACTGTGTGATCTTGAGCTATTCACTTTCCACATCTGGGTCTCAGTTTTCTCATTTATGAAGATATTAGCCTGAGTATAATCTCCAGGTCCCCACATGGCTCGAGGAATCTGTGATTTTCTGATTTTACAGCTCTTACTTTGTGATCCTGGGCTTAGAGTTTTCTAAGAAGATCCTGCCCCAACTTTTTAGTGGACGGGAGTAAAATTACTGCTGGGCTTTTTTAGGGGGGAATGGGGCTCAGAATGACATCCTGGAGGCTTTGTTCATGAGGAGCCAGAGGAAATGGGAGGGTAGGTCAAGATGCAAGCCTTCTCCAGGCCTCAACGGCAGCTCATTGGTCTGGACTCATTGGAGATGGGTTCTCTCTTGGACTGTCATTTTAATAACCGGAAGGACGGGCTGTCAAGCATCTGGCTGCTGGCTGGCCGCCTAGCTAGGGCCAGGTGGGGAGTTACACAGGTGGGGAGTTAATTTGTCTCTGCTAACTTTGTCAATCTGATTCGATTCTCTGTCAGTGTCAACTTGGCAAGGTGTTTCTATCCAGGAGGCCTCAGGAGATGTGGTCTCGGGGGATTTGTGAGGGGAGACACCTGGGGAGGCAGCCAGATCAGAGGCCAAGTGAGGCTTAACCATTTGGTGGAAGCTGAGGGAAATAGTGAGGCCACATCTAAGGGCAGTGTCCACGACCTTGGACCTGGGGGTCCCGGGGCCAGATGAGTCTCACTCTGGGAGAGGGCCTCACTCCCAGTTTCTCCAGAAAGGAAACACTCCCCAGAGCACTGTGGAAGTGTCCTGTAAGCTCTGCAGTGCAGCACACATGAGTTTTCTATCGTTCTTTCTCGGTGCACATCCCACAGCTAGCTTTGATTATTCGTGTTCATGGAGGAAACCATGACCTGGAGAACTCAAAGTGGCAGATGACACACAACATAACTTGCTTGCAGGCTTGCGGCACCTAAACCCCATGTGCCCCTTTCCTAACGGAGTCCAGGCTGACATCATGGGAAGGGGCAGGAGGCGTGGCTTCATCAGAGTATGGGCACAGGTGCCTGTACCCACCCACACGGGAGGAGTCAGTACGTGCCCTGCGCTCCACCTCCACACCTGCATACGGGCAATGAGAGCTGACTGCTTCCGAGACCAGGTCGCTGAGGGGACACCGCAGGGTTGGGGAGGCTCGGAACCCCGCCAGGCCGCGTGCTTTCCCAGCGACCTGCTGCATGGTACAGGCACATCACGGCAGGTCTCTGAAGGCTTCCAGACAGAGGGAGGCAAACTCACGGCGACATCGAGAGCCGATCTAAGGTCAAGAAAACACTTGCATGCTTGGAGCCTTTCCACTTTCTATGATTCTGTTCCATTATTGTTGTTGTTAATGAAACAACAATAATAATTGTTGCTCAACAACTTGAAAAATAAAGCTCCTCCAACTTGTAATAAGTCAGAATCTCTGGTGGTGGGAGTGAGGGTGGTAAAGGTTGAATAAAAAAAAAGACAAAAGTAACATAAAATAAGAAAAAAACTAGTAAACATAATTAAAAGGTCCCTAGGTGCTTTGAATGTGCATTCAAGGTTGAGAATCAGAGCTGGGACTGTTGCCTCGCCAGGCTGGCCGGGGGCACAGTGAGGGCTGGGTGGGGGAGGTGGCGTCAAGTCCAGGAGAATCTGCGAATCTGCCGTCTTGATTTCAACTATGGCCACGCAAGTCAGACAACTGCCACAGAGGGAGGACATGCTGTGTGACCACTTACCAAGCCTCAAAGATGACGCTCAGGGATTGGAGGGAATATGACTTAATTAATAGCAGGAGAAAATTGGGTTAGGTCAATGAAGTGGGTCAAGGCCCGGCAGGCTTCCCAATGGATACTGTCCTTTGTGATCAGGGGACAGAACAAAGACTCTGCTGTGCTGGGAGCTGTGAAACTCTCAGAGGAGTAGTACAGGGAGTCGTGGGGTTGAAGTGTGGCAGGTGACTCCAGGGACAGACCCCCCCGTCCCTTCCTGGGGCACCAAGTGGAGACACTTTGGAAGGCTTGGAGAATCAGCTGTGGGTGACAGAGACAGTGAACCAGGAACCACCAGGGCTACTCACTGACTTCTCACCTGGGCAAGTCCCTCCTCCTGCCTGGGCCACAGTCTCCTTCCCCTCTGTGATCCGAGGGAGCCAAGGGAGCCCCAGGAGGGCAGCTTGGTCCAGTGCTGCGTTTGCGCACAATACTCCGTGCAGAAGACCCTATGGATTGCTGCAGGGTGGGAAGGGGGCTGGGAGTGAGACTCCTGCCTTCACACTGGAGCACAGGGAGGCTTCCTGGGTTCCCACAGAGCCTCAGGCTGCACGATTTAAGAACCACCCAGAGAAGGGGAAGAGTGCAGAGAGGGGAGGAAAGGTGATGGGTCTCATGAATTGAAATGGCCCTGGGAGGAGCTAGAGGAGGGGTTGAAGGAATTGGAGAGAGCATGAGGAGGGCACGGAAAGAAAACAGAAAACACAGCCTTGCCTGCTTGTTTGTGTTTCAGATGCAGACTCTGAGCAGAGTTTTAAATCGACTGGACTCGAAAGGCTGATTAATAGACCTGCAGTGGGAAGCTGGTCATTTCACCTGCCACAGTAGAGAAGCTGGCTGGGCTCTGGGGAGGACTCAGCCCCTCTGCCAGGGAAACTGGAGCACGAAGCTCTCTGGGCTAGACCTGTAGGCCAGGAGCCTTCTACTCCATGGCCTACAGACGAGAGGGGAAAGGGAAGAGGGAAGGAGAGGAGAAGCAATGCTGGTGAAGTGGGCACGCTCCGTGACTTCACCCGGGCCTCTGGATTGCCGAGTGGAGTCGGGGGCTTTGTAATGCTTCCTGTCCCATTTTGCCCAGCCTTTCCTAAGAGCAGAGTATCAGGAAGCTCGATAACTAATAGGCAATTGCATTCCACTGCTAGACAGCGCTCTCTGAGAGAAACTCCCTTGGAATAAATTGAAACCAGTATGCTCTGCCCCCCTGGGCTCAAATCCTGCCCCCCTTGAGCTGCTCAGAACCAGCTTAATGCCCGAATCATCCCCTGCTCCTTGAAGAGAGTGCTCAGGTTCCCTCTTCTACTCCGATCCTTCTTTACTGTGAATTATTTCAAGGTGAACCTCAGTGAAACCAAAATATTTTGGGGTGCTCATGAGTGCATTTCTTGCTACAGTCAATGCAACAGAACTCCAGGAATGACCATGAACTTTCACTGCTTGGTGACTGTTGTCATCATTCAATATACTCTTCTTGTCCTCTCCGGGGCCAAGCTAGGTGCTCCTGATGGCGCACTGGACACAGAGGTCCTATCAACAGGGAGCTTGTCTCCAGGTGGTGGTGTACTCACTCGGAAGCGTGCTTGTGGGCAGAAGTGCTGGGAGCACAGAGCACCTCCCTCTGTAGAGTCCAGGAGTGGGGACTGGGGCGAAGGTCTTGAGGGAGGGAAGCTGTGGGGTGTCATAGTGGCAAGTATTGGCATGTTAGTTTATACTTGTGGGTTTCTAGAGGTTTCCTTCCCTCAAACACCCTGAAGCTCCCTGGGCTGTAGGTCAGCATGTCTTTCTTTCAGGCTCTCTCATTTCTTTTCTTTCTTTTTTTTTAAGGTACTGGGGATTGAATCCAGGGGCATTCTACCTCCAAGTTACATCCTCAGCCCTATTTTTAGTCTTTATTTTTGAAACAGGGTCTCACTAAGTTGAGGAGGACCTCACTAAGCAGCTGAGGCTGGCGAACCCAGATCCTCCGGTCTCAGCCTCCCAAGTATTGAGATTGCAAGCGTGTGCCACCACACCCGGCTCTCTCTCATTTCTTGATGTAAGCAGAGACCAACATGGAACGTCTTCGGGTTTCAGTTGTGGGAGATCAAAGGGAATCCATCCTTCCTTCCTTCATGGAACATACATGTTTGTGAAAGTAGTTTAAAAATTTTTATTGTGGTACCATAACATAAGATCTACAATTTTAAACTTCTGAAAAATGTACAATTTAGTGGCATTAAATACATTCTCATTATTGCATGTGAGGTCATCACCACCACCCATCTCCACAACGTTCCATCACCGCGATGTGAAAGTAACTTATAAACCATATAAATGAAGGTCAGTCATTTAGGAAGTCACTATCTCAAGTCTTCACCGTGCAGCACTTTCGTCCGTCCATCACCTAGAGCCAATTCCATACCAGACGAAGGAGACCAGAACCCTCAGTAAGACCTCAGAGCCTGCGGCTCTGGCCCCTCTGCAACTTCAAAGGACAGTGGAAAGAAGCAAAGTGTGCTTAGATCAAAGTCGCCAGTCTGAAGGAACGCAAGTTTTACTTATTCTCCTCTCAAGGGGAACTGAGAAGTGCTTTTACCTGTGACCCCAGCTTCTCCCAATTACTAAGAAACTGGGATTCTGTCTCTCACTCCTACTTTGTTATGCTTTGGGTGGGGAGGGCAGATGGTGCTGTAAGAGGCATCAGTTGTTTAGAGCTTTTCCGTTGACTAAGCTCTTTCCCCAGAGTTCTCATTTGCCTTCTCCCTCCCCTGTGAGGGCGCAAGGCACAGAGTGCTATTATACAGATGTGGAAGTGGACGCAGAGCATCTAGCCATTCCCCAGCCCACACAATTTGCATGCAGGTTCTTATTCTGAGCAGGTCTTTGGGGGCCAGAGAAAGCTTTGGGTAGAGGCACAGCTGGGTACGGATAACTGGTTCTGCACTGTGAAGAAAGAAACTGGGCAGTAAGCATCGTTTATGCACAGAGGCATGGAGCCCAAGTCAAATTGAGTTGTCGGGCTGCCTGGGGAGAATGGATCGCCACTGGCAGCAGCTGGGGAGGCTGCAGGGGGATGAGATGGGATGCTTTGATGGGCATCACACTGTCTGAAAGGCAATTGAATTGCAGCAGCTGGAACACTCCTCAGGATGCTGTTATAAAACCCAGAGGCAGCACCTCATTCAAACCAGTGAGGCCAACCCCACAGAGTCCTCCTAGGCCACGGCAGCTCAGTTGTCCAGTCTCTGGGCCCCAGGGTTCCAGTGGGGTGTGCTCCCCTGGGAGAGAGAGTACGTTGTCCTCAAGAAATGATGTTCTGCTCTCAACAGCTCCTATAAGGCCAACATTGTTTGCCGGACATTGGACCAAATGTGAGGCTACAGAGATGAATAGTAATAGATGGCCAGTGTTGATCATCAGGAGCTTGGTCCAGGGCCTTTTGCTCCTTACGCCCTTGTAGGTAGTGTGTCTGAGTAAACATCCTACAGAATAGTGCAACTAGCAGTGTAACAGAGAGGATGGGGGGCCCGTGCACCTGGTGTCAGACCATACCCATCATCTATCCTGGACCCAGCGCTGCACCCGCTCAATGAATCCCACTCTCACACTTGCATTTCCCAAATCCATCTCAAGTTCCACAAACACATGATTTAATTCTTGTTTCCAAGATAAAAGCAATAATCCTGTCCTGTCTGTGCTCTCCAGGCATTTTTGCTTAGTGGTACAGTGTTTTAATGGGTAGTATTTATTTTTATAAGTCAGAAGAATCCAGCCATATTTCATTATGATAGCACAGGCCTTACTGGTCTTACGAGTCCTCATTTGTAGGATGCTGTGACAAGGGTCTGCAAGTTCCACTTTTGTATCCTAGCCAATGCCTTGATGAAGTCCCAGCTCAGAACAAGGGTCAGTTCTTGGACCTGACTCAGCCCTGGCCCCGGGATGATAAATGATACAACTTCACCTTGCTCCTCAGTTTCCGCATCGATTTCAGGCCCTCTGCCAAGCACCATATGGTTTCCCAACCCCCATCATTTCCAGCAACATTCTCCTAAGTAGGGCGCTTTGATTAAATTGGCTCCGCTGAATTGTGTGAAAGGTGGAATTATGATGTTCTTTGTTATTGCTATTGCTGGTAATTAATATGTCTATTAATAGAAATACCAACAGAGGTAGGAAGTTCAGAAAGCACTTTTATCCTGCCAACCATCCCTCTCTATAAGGAGGGAGGGAATAACCAATAAAGGAAAAGCTATGGGTTTTGACTGAACATGGTTGGAATTTGTGCAGTTTTTCTGTTTCTCAGATGAAGGGAGGTATTATGGTTTGGATATATAATGTCTCCTAGAAGAGCTTATATATTAATAAGAGCTTATGTATTAATGCAAAAATGTTCAGAGGGGAAGTGATTGAATTATGAGGACAAATCCATTAATAGAGTAATGGATTTTTTTGGGTGGTCAGGTGATCAGGTAGGGTGTAGCTGGGGGAGATGGGTCACTTGGGTTGAGGTCTTGGAGACTATGTGTATGCCCATGAGCCCCCTTCTTGTTCTCTTTGCTTCTCGCCACCATGCCCTGACCTCTGCAGACTTCACCCAGCCTAACGTGGACTACTGACCCTCTGAATCCCACAGAACTGTGAGCAAGTAAAACTTCCTTCCTTTAGATTGTGGTCATCATTTTCTGGGTTGCAGCAGTGAAGATACTGGCTGGGACAGGAGGAGAGGTGGCAGTGCTCCTCAGGCCCGCTCCAGAGCTCAGTGGAGGCTTTGATCTCCGGCAGAAGCAACAGGCCACTTAGGTCCTGGGTTATTCATGCACATGTACTATATTTAATTATGCAGAAGTAAACTGCCTTTTAACTCCAAGCTTCGGACTTGGTTTGCAATCTTCCCACACCCATCTTTCTGAGCAGAGTGTTGTAGGGTGTCTGGGTTTGGGCAGCATACGGAGTCCTGCCTCTCTGAGACCAGCATAGGAAATGGGTAAATAAATATAGTAAATACAATGGGGCAAGTAAACATTTGCCCTCTTATCATTTCCCCATTGGACTGAGCACTTCCTCGGGCATCTAGAAGCTCAGGTAGAGAGGAAGGGTTCTCACCTTTTCTTGTCTTTAATTCAGAAGTGAAGAAAAACTTTAGGGAAGAGGTTAAAGGTGGTGGTAGGGAGTGAGACTAGGTTCTTAGCTGTGTTGTGTAGAGTGAGAAAGAAACTGGGGAATGGAAAGCAGAACTTGGTTTATGTGCAGGGAAGATTTGAGACTTTAAATATAATCTACTTTAGCCAGGTGTGGTGGCATATGCCTGTAATTCCAGTATTTGGGAGGCTGAGCCAGGAGGATCACGGGTTCATGACCAACCTCAGCAATGTAGCAAAACCCTCAGCAACTTAGTGAGACCGTGTTTCAAAATAAATAATAAAAACTAGGGCTGGGGGTGGGGTTCAGAAGTAGAATACCCCTGGGTTCAATCCTCAGTACCACCATCAAAAAAAAAAAATCAAAATAAGGACTGAGAAATTATAATAAGAAAATGAAAAAAAATTTCTGGAGTTGAAAAGTATAATAATGAAAATGAAAAATTCATGAAAATTTACATGTAATTCATATTTGTCAGGCAGAAGAATCAGTTGAGATGATCCAATTAGAGCAACACAAAGAAAAAGGAATGAATAAAAATGAACAGAACCTCAGAAACCTGTGAGATGCCATCAAGAAAGCTGACTATCAGTAGTAGAAATCTCAGAAAAAGGGAGAGGGGGAAAGAGGTAGAAAGAATATTGACCAAAAAACTCCCAAATTTGATGAACATTATTAACCTACACATCCAAGAAGCTCTACAAACTCCAAGTAGGATATATCTCAAAGATCCATAACTGGACACATCAAAATCAAATTGTTGAAAGCCAAAGACAAAGGACTTTGAGCGCACAGAGAGAAGCAATTCATCATATACAAGGGAATCTCAGTAAGGCTAAGAGCTGATTTCACATCAGAAACTATGGAGGCCAGAAACAGCAGGATGGCATAGTCAAAGTACTGAATTTGCCAAAAATTCTCTGGTAAAACTATCCTCCAAAAAGGATAAATGAAGACATTTCCAGATAAATAGAAATGGAAAGAGTTTATCTCTAGCAGATCTTCCCTACAAGAAATACTAAAGGGAGTTCTTCAGAACTGAAATGAAAAGGCACAAGATAATAATTTGAACCCACATGCACAAATAAAGAGCACTGGCAAAAGTAATTATATAGATAAATTCAAAAATACTATAAATATGGGTTGGGAACATAGCTCAGTTGTAGAGAACTTGCCTAGCATGCACAAGGCCCTGAGTTCAATCACCCGTACTGAAAAAAAGATAGTATAAACATATTTTTTGTTCCTAACTCCTTTATTTGTCTGATTTAAAGGACAACTGCATAAAGCAATAATTATAAACCTATGTTTATAGGTTCAAAATGTATGAAGATATCATTTGTGACAATTACAACTGGGAGGGGAGATTGATACTACACATGAGCAATGTTCTTTGCATATTGTAGAAATAAAATTATAAATCCAAACAGATTTATAAATTAAGATATTAACACTAGTCCCTAGACCAGCAGAGGAAATGGGTAAATAAATATAGTAAATACAATCAGAGAATTTAAATGGTTCTCTAGAAAATACCTACTTAATACATAGAAGACAGTAATGGGAGAAAAAGAATAAGAAAAGTATGACATATAAACAAGAAATAGTAAAATGACAGACATAAATCCTACTTCATCAATTGCATTCCAAGTAAACAAATTAAACTTTCCAGTTAAAAGACAGAGCTTGGAAGAATAGATTTTTAAAAAATGATCCAACTATATGCTGTTTAAAACATACTTACTTTAGATTTGAAGGCACAAATAGGTTGAAAGAAAAAGGATGTGAAATATAGTTCCTGCAAACAGCAACAGGAAGAGTGGCTTTACTAATATCAGACAAAATAGACTAAGACAAAAACTGTCACCAAAGACAGAGGAAGAGACTTTATAATGATAAAGTCAAGCCATCCAGAAGATGTCACAATTATAAACATATTTGAAACTAGCAATAGGACCCCCAAAATCATGAAGCAAATTGAGGTCTCTGGGAAGAATAAAGGAGAAGGCATCTCTAGCCTAACTATTGGATCCCATGACCCATTCTGGTATTTAATAGCTTGCCACTGGATACTCATTCCTTTGGGTTAAAGTTTGGCCTCCCTCAAAGTTCTATGTTAAAGTACTAGAGTCACCATTTGTATTAGTACCTTAGCTGAGATGGGTTTAAGATCCTTTGGCACAGTAACTGCTTGTGACAGAGATAAAGGCTTGAGGCATTTTTGAAGGAATATACAGGTGTAGCTCAGAGTGAGCCCAGCAAGAGAGCAGGGAGCCCAAGATTGGACAGAAGTATTTAAGTTGCTGAGGCTGGCTTTGAACCTGTGATCCTCTTATCTCAGCCTCCCAAGTACTGGGAATACAGGTGTGCACCACATTCCAGACCTGGAAGAAGTATTAAGAATGGGGAAAGAATGTCCCTGGGTTCAATCCCCAGTACCACAAAAAAATTAAAAAAAATAAAATAAAAAAATAGGGAAAGAGAAAAGAAAACGAGATGGAGAGAGAGCTGGGGTATCACAAGGGAACAGAGAAGACCCCAAAGATACTGAAGGAAAAACATCAGGCAAGAAACAAAACACCCGGCACATTGGTTTGGGGTGGAGCTCTTGATCTGGCAACTCAGAGCCCGGCTGAGGGCAGCAGTGGATCCCAGAAGAAGCACAAGGAGTCAGACAGGAGGAGTGGGGTAGGGGGTGGCCTTGAGAACAGGCCACTCAGAGGTAAGCAGCCTGGAGCCAGCGCCGTGTCTGAGCTGCTAAGTCCTGGAGAACCACATCTATTACCTCCTTCACCACTTGAAATGCCCCTGTGAGGCAGACACAGAAACCTCCAATCCACAGGTAAACGAGACCCGGTGAATGACTGGCTCCAGGTCAGTGCAGCAATGCAAATGGGATGGGGCCAGAAGGTGCTTCTGAGTACTCTGCCAGCCCCTGGGCCAGAGTGACAGCATCAGATGGGCTCTGATCCACATGATAGCTTGAAAGGAACGGGTGGGGGTGGGGCTGAGAGCTGGGGCCAAGGGACTTGACCACCACCACCCACCCTCTCCTAGGAAAAGAGTTTCCTATGAATTCTCTCCAGCCTCACTCTGGGATCTGGGGCCGGCTGATGAAAGAGAATGAATGTGCCATGCCAAGTATCTGGGCAGGAGGCTCCTGAGCACCAGAGGCATCTCCTGGTTTTCCTGAGGATGCCAGGAGGGAGCAGGCTAGCTGAGATCACGGCATGAACTCAGGCTCAGATTTTGCTTAGCACTTCCATGGGCTTTTCTGGTCCCTGAAAATGCTGGTAGGTAGATGATGATGATGATGATGATGATGATGATGATGATAGATAGATAGATAGATAGATAGATGGATGGATGATAGATTGATAGATCATAGATAGATGATAAACAAACAGATGATAGATAGATGACAGATAGATAGATAGATAGATAGATAGATAGATAGATAGATAGATGTTAGATAGACAGATAAATGAGACAAAAAGGATGTGGATACTTGCCTGGTATCCCGTGCAGGCTGTGACTGCTTTTGGGGTCTGGGGAGGAGGCTGGCTGGAAGAATGCCCTTGGGAACTCTAGTTGGTGATGTCTCCCTGTCCGTTGGATGGTGTGCGCCGTGCGGTGTGAGGCTGTCTTCTCTTGGGGGCCTGTGAGCACTTTCCGTGAGCCTCTCCCTCCTAGCGTGCCCCCTGGGTGTGGACTACTCACTTTCCTGTGGCACTTGAGTTTATAGCCCTGAACTTGAAATTGGCTATGATCTTTGTCACCTTGCCAGTCCCCCGAGGCCAGTCAGTGATGCTGAAGCCCTGCCTGAGGTGGGGAATGCACCCAGCCAGCCGAGGGACGCCACAGAGGCCCAATCATTCCTTTAGTCCTAGTGCTCTGTGCTGAATCAGCAGCTGTTCCGTTCACTTCTTAAACATCGGCAAAATGTCAACATCATGACCACACTTAAAAGAAAAATACATTCTCTCAGAATAAAGGAAAATAAAATAAAACGACGTTGGTAACTATGGTCCTAGTGTCGGGCCTCGCTGCCTGCCTGTCAATCTACCCCATTAATCATCGTGTGTGACTTTCGAAGTGCTATTTTGAGAAACATTTAGAAAATGGCTTTTCTATAGCTATATATACCTTATTTATACCCTCCAGAAATGGTCGCTTTCTCTAGCAGCAGATGGCTTTTCCCCTTGTTTTCTCTTCATTTCTTAGTCAAAGTTAAGTAGGAAATAAGTGTACTTCTAACCCCAGGCATCTGTCACCCCCACTGTCCACCCTGAAGTCGGGGTTGTAGATGGGGGGCGAGCAGGACAGCGTGTGGGTTCTTTGTGGGGCACCACTCCAGAGAACCTGAAGGGACAAATCTGGTGGGCACGGTGGCCGCTGAGAGAGGATCTGAAGCCTGGGATTAGGGCAGGAGCGAGCCCCTCCGGGAAGGTGGATTAGAATATGGGTCCCTGGTTTGTTTCAGCAACTGAAGCATCTCCAGGTCCATGAAGCGTATGCTAGGAGAATCCTGTGGCCTCTGGAGAACAGGGGCCGATGCAAGACAAACTACCCTGGCGTCACCCAAGAGGGACATCTCCGGCCTGCAGGGAGCAGCAGGTCGGCCCTGCACGGTTGCCATGGCGACTGCAGTGCAGAGGCTCCTGAGGGGGTGGGGAGGAAGAGGGCAGTGGAGACGGCACGTGAGGTGGCTTTTCTGGAAAAGCCCATCTGTTTCTTTCCCCTGGGAAATCACGCCGGGGGTGGGGGAGGAGCAACCAAAAGCAATGGGCGCTTGGGGTCCAGGAGAGAAGAGAGGGAAGAGACTCCAAGATGCCACAAGAGCAGCATTCCTGACCGGATGTGGACGCGCTGCCCGAAAGGCAAGTCAATACAATGACAAAGTTCTTCGGGGCCTTGCCATTCCATGCCACCCAGGAGCCCATGTGCAGGGTCTGGGTGAGACCTCGGGCCCCTGAAGGCTTCCTATCGACCACAGCAGGGTTTCTTCTTGGTAGGGTGGCCCACCTGAATGGTGTCCTGTCTCACCGTGTCTTCTTGCTCTTTGAGGAACCTGGGAGAGGGGAAGGGGGAGTGTCAGTGGGGGAGAAGCTGCTAGGCTTGGGGGCCAGCCACCTTCAGGTCACGGGCCAGCAGGGGTGATGCAGAAGGCACCCCACCTTCCTGGAGCATCAGACTCAAAGCTTCTCCTGGTAGTGCAAGGGTGGGGTAATAAGGGTAAGGCCAGGGAGTTTAATGAACCTGATTCCTTCAAGACACCTCCGGGAAGGCTCCCCTGACTCCTTGGCTGACCTGTGTCCTGAGAGCACTCTGACCCTCTCTGTCTTGCAGCCCCATCACCCAGTCACAATGCACCACCCTCCCGACTGTCCCTTGACAGAGGGCGAGCAGCTCAAAGGCAGAGCGTGCGCTTTTCTCTCTGTGTCTCTACGGTCCAACGCAGTGATCAGCACACAGCTGAGGCTCAGAAAATAGACTTATCGGTTGTTAGCTCTACAGGAAGGCTGCGCCAGGGGCCACAGCTCCAGAGGAAACGTAGGCGGCGAGGGAGTAAAAATAAAGGTAAGCACCTTCTCCCCGCCTCATACTCTCAAAGCACTTCCATCTTCCGTCTCCTTTGATTCTCACAACAACCTAGGAGTGGGCAGGGAAGGTATGATTGATGTGCCTACATTACCACCAAAGCCCAGAATGCTGTTCTCAGGTAGTCAGTGGCAGAGAAAACACTAGAACTTTCTCCCATGTACGTACCATAACCCATAACCTCTCCAGTGCATAGAACAGTTGTTCTAGGTTCTTAATTGCTCAAATTAAAATATTTTTACATGTCCTAGTCTGAGTGCTGAGGGACACACGAGCACCATTCAGTATTTGCTGCATGGATGGGTGGATGGAGAGAAGGGAATGGATGCCTATGTGGATGGATGGATGGATGGATGGATGGATGCCTAAGTATTGAAAATGGCTCCCAGTGTGGCTTTGTTTTCTTAATTTTTGGTGTAGGCAGGGTCTTAAGTAACCAGTCTTTCTGTGTGACCAATTCATTTAGCACCATTCCTATGGGTACCTCTGATGGAGTCCCCATGGCAGGCCTGCCTCTCTCTGGCTCCTCCCACTCTGCACCAGGAACCTACCTTACAGCTGCGCTTGTTCCCAGCCGGCTACCGACTAATCCTTGCTATGATATTAGCCAGGACTGATATCACTGATAGGACTTTTCCTAGGAGCATTTGCATTTAAAAAGACAGCAATGGGGGCGACAGGTAGGGGCTCTTTCTTTTATATCATTACTGTACTTCAGAAGTGAAATCCCACATAGAAGCCTGAGCCACCATGGCCTGAACTCAGAGCTCTGGGCAGACAGGGAGGGAGGCCCAGGAGGCGCGGTCTGGGCAAGGGTGAAGTGAGCACGGGTATCCCACAAGGCCTGGCGCAGCTGGGCTTAGCTGCTAACTGTCTCCTTACCTGGCTAGATGGAGCAGGGACTCTCTGGTGTTGTGCCCGGAATAGGCGCTGCATTCATAGAAGATCAGATTGTTTTCCTAAAATCATAAAAACAGAGAGAACATGAAGTTGGTGTTGGGGGTGCTAGAGGGAATTGTGGGAGGTGAGAAGTGGGGATCTTCCCTGCCTGCTTCTACCTACAGCCCTCGCCAGGCCAGCTCGCATAGACCCTGTTACTCCTCCACACCCCTCCTCACTCCAGACACGGTTGATTTCTATCTCCCTGTGCTCCCTGGTTGATGCAGGATCTGTGAGCATCTCCCCACTGAGTTGTAACTCGCTGTGTAAAACAGAAAAGCCACATGCTGCCTCTGTATTCTACACTTGCAGAATCACTCTCAAGAGTGAATGTGCTCACCGGGCACAGTGGCCCATGCAGCACTCGGGAGATGGAGACAGGAGGGTTGCAGGTTCAAGGCTAGCCTCAGTAACTTAGCGAGACCCTCAGCAACTTAGTGAGACCCTGTTTCAAAATTAAAAATAAAAAGGACTGGAGTGTTGTTTGGAGGTAGAGCATCCCTGGACTCAATTCCCAGTACCAGAAACAAAATAAATAAATAAAATTAAAAAAATAAATAAAATAAAAGAATGGCGATACTCATTTTCTGTTCACACCAGCCCTGTGATGCAGCTGGAGACATAAAGGCCAGAGCAGGCCATATGCCGCTCACTTTCCAGGCAGGGAAACTGAGGCCAGAGAGGCCACGTGGCTGGACTGCAGGTCCCACATTTAGTAAATGGCAGGGCTCTCACAAGCATGCCTTTCCCAGGATGCTGGCGTCCTGTGGACTTTGGCAGATGTCTGATGACGCTCCACGTTGGACATCTCCCTCACACCCGTTAATTAATACTCCAGCTGCCCAGGCTGTCGGTGCTGGCACACAGGACAATTGTCATTCACCTCGTTAGGCGGAGGCTGTGCTGTGCGCATGGGGGGCCTTGGCCCCGGCTCACCAAATTCCATTTGTCACCTCCGTTAATAGACTGTGTGCTAATGGCATCGAGCCCTTGCTTTGAGATGCTCTTTTCTTGCAGACTGATGTCTTGTGGGATACAGGCTAGTGGAGTGAGGACGCTTCTGCGGCTGTCTGGCTCGAAATTCAGCTTCCCCCACCCACACTCGGTACTCCCAGATCCGTCCTCTGCCCTCTTCACCAGCCTTAAAGGCTCCATCTCTTCCCATCTGCACTTCTGTCATACCCTGACTCTGGGTCAGTCTGTCAAAGAGTAGAGACCAGCTGGGCGAGATGACTCGCACACAAAGTAATCCCAGTATTTGAGAGACTGAGACAGGAGGATCGTAGGTTCCAGGCCAGCCTCAGCAACTTCGTGAGACCCTATTTCAAAATAAAAAAATAAAATAGGGCTGGGGGTGTAGCTCAGAGGTAGAATGTTCCTGGGGGTCCATCCCCAGTACCAAGACAAAACAAAAAATGAGGAGAGACTTCATGGGGGAATGCGGGGTGCAAAGGCCCGGGGCCTAGATTTGGAAGACAAGATTTGCCTTCTGCCTTCAAGTGCTCATCCCACCACTGATGAGCCAGGCGAGCATTTGAATGAATCGCTCAACTTCTCAACTTCTGTCTCGGTGCTTTTTTTTTTTTTAACAAATCGAAAACAGAAAGAAGAAAGAAAATAAAATGAGATAATAGTAATATAGGCCTGGAGTTCCTTAACCCAAATCTTTGGATCTAGACATATTTTGGAGTTCAGAATATTTTGAATTTTAGAAAAGACAATACACCTATATACTATATATTACATATTATTTAATCCCCTCAGTGGGTCTGAGATGGCACCTCATAATCAAACACACTGACATTTCTGCAGTGAGACATTGAATGTTCGCTCAAAGTAAGTTACCTCATGTTGGTTCCAGGCAGATTTCCCTGCCAGGTGAAATGCAAAGGAACCTTTCTGTCTTCAGCGTGATTTCATGATTGTGGACATTTAACCGCCTCACGACCCTCCACACACGGACACCGGCCAGGCCCTTCTTTGCCCTTTTCCCTTGAATCTTACCATCTGTGCTTGTTTTCCCAGGTTCTAAGCTCGCGAGTCCCTGTTTGCAAGTACAGTATGAGTGTGTGTGTGTGTGTGTGTGTGTGTGTGTGTGTGTGTGTGTGTGCGAGTGTGTGTGTGCGTGTGTGGTGCTGGAAGATTGAACCCAGGGGCATTCTATCTCTGAGCTACACTCCTAGCCTTTTGTATTTTTTATTTTGAAACAGGGTCTCCCCAAGTTGCTGAGGGTCTCACTAAATGCTGAGGCTGGCTTTGAATCTGGGATCCTCCTGTCTCAGCCTTCCAGGTATTGGGATCACAGGTGACTGCCACCACACAGGGCAGGTACACTAAGAATTGTAGAATCCCAGGGCAGGTAAGCACCCCCATCCACCCAGATACTCAGCTCCATGGAAACCAAACGGAAACAATTATAGAAGCCAAGGAATGAGTGCTGTTTTGTTGCCTGGTTTTCAGTAAGCCCTGTGGTCCCATTCCTGGGCCAGAGGGCTGATGCTTATTGAAAAGGTGGCCTAGCTGGGCGTGGAGGCGCGCACTTGTAATCCCAGTACTTGGGAGGCTGAGAAAGGAGGATCCGGGTTCGAGGCCAGCCTCAGCTACTTAGTGAGACCCTGTTTCAAAATAAAGAATAAAAAATAGGACTGGGGACGTGGCTCAGAGGTAGAATGCCGCTGGGTTCAATCCCCAGTACTGAAAAAAAAAAAAAAAGGTGGCTTTCCCAGTGGCTCCCCTGGGTTTGCCCTGAGTTCACAGCTGTGGCTGTATCTTGTCAGGTAGCATGACTCTTTAGCAGAGCAGTCCAAGGAAGAACACACTGCCCTATAGGTAATGAGCTTTTCATCCTTGAGAGAGATCAAGTAGAAACACAGATGATGGGACTTGAGTATCAGAGTGGGGATTGAAATAGAGACTCTTTTACTATCTTATAATTCATGATTCTGCCTTCCAAGGAATGGAATTTGGGATAATCCTCCACACCCAGTGTTCTCTACCCAACTCCCTCTTGAACTTGGTGCTTTTCTGAGGAGCATTGTGCAGGCACAGGAGCTGGGCCACATCTCATGACAACCAGACACCCATCTTGCTTCCTTCCCATGGGACTTCCAGACTGTCCCACCCACCAGGGCTCTCAGGCTCACACCTGACTGCCCGGGGGTGCCTACCTTGTCCAGAGAGACGCAAAGCTGGCTCTTACCTTGGCAAGCTGTTTGCCCAGGCCCCGGGGGACTTCCCGCTCCTTCTCATTGTCAAGTTTATTGCCCAGCAAGAGCACAGGAACGCGGTCTCCCACAGCCTCCTGCAGAACAGACAATCCCCCAACTGAGAGAGGCAGCCATTAGGAGAGCCCAGGCGGGCAGGCTTGAAACGCTGGTTGGAAAGGTGCAATGTGGTCTCTCTCAGAGTCTCCTGCTGTGCAACGCGCCCGCGCCGGAGCCAGCTTGCTGAGCCTCAGTTTACAACGCTCCTGCAAGGAGCTGGAGGCCTGCCTCTGTGCCTCCCAGCCCCCATCTGCGCAATGACAGCTCCCCTGTCCCACCTGCTTGGGTCTTGGATGGCTTGTGCGACCTCCCAGGTGTGCCGAGGAGGAGGTAGCAGGACGAGGGGACCCTTGGTGAGGAGGGACTGCATGTCGCTGGCCAGAGCTGACGACGCCCCGGAGGGTATTCCTAAGTGACCAGACTTAGTCTAATGAACCAGAATGAACCAAGGGAATTAATTAACGGGAATTAGTCAGTGTGGTTTGGATCTGCTCTGCTGGCCGCTTTGATTGGAAGCGGCATCTCCAGAGGCCTGGTTTTGGCACATAAGCTCCCTGAGGGTTGGATACGAGCCTGACTCACCCTGCTGGGCTCACAGAGCTCCCTAAACGACTGCAGTGTGCCTAACTGGAGGGGGCTCTACAGATTCATGCCACTGGGCGTTTTGGCTGTAAAGAAGGTCCCGCATGAGAGAGAAACTATGAGATCACAGCAGCGGGTGCTGGGGGCGGGCGCACAGGGCCTTTGCATGGGCACCACTGAGCCACACTCCCAGCTCAGCCCTGCAGCTGCGCTTCTTGGGCCAGAAGCAATGAGTTCATTTAAGCCATGAATTCTGTGTTCTGCACTGGCTGTGGCACAGCAGCTGGGGGCCTGCATCCCGGGGTCTCTGCCCTTCCTTGAAAGGAGGTACTTGGCGTGCCTCTCCTGGGGGGGAGCCGGGGGGACAAAGGCCCCAGGACGCACTGCTATTCAGTGAGTAAATATGATAATGTTCCCATTTAAAAGGGTTGTTATTTTTACTTTGTGAAATATTTAATTAGGGCCTTTTAATCATAATTTAGTAACGAATAGTTATTCATCGTAGCTAAATGTTTTACTAAACAGAGGGGACTAGGGGATAACAGAAGCTGAAAAGCAGTTACAGTTTGCCAGTACTTCAGCTACTTTGTTCTAGCATTTGTTAGCATATCCCAAGTAACCCTCTAAAGTCAGGTCTGATAGGAACACCTATTTTAAGTTTCCATGCAATAATCTTTCAAATTAAAGCCCCAATGTTTCCTTAATCTGCACATTCGTTGTTATTGCAGTTTAGCAGTAGAAAAAAAAATTCTCATTTACTAAATGAGAATATTAGGCTCAGAGAACCCAAAAAGAACACTCGACAACAAAAATCTCTAACCTTTTTATCTAGATTCTTATTTCCAATGAACTCTGCTACTTAATGTCTTGCTAAACAGAAACTCTAAAAATGGTATCCATTGGCAGGATGGTAATTAATGTTCACAATGATGACTCAAAGGCACTCCAAGATCTTACAGTATCTTTTGACCCATCAAAAATAAATTATGTGGGCCGGGCCTGGTGGCACATACTTGTAATCCCAGTACTTGGGAGGCTGAGACAGGAGGATCCGGGTTCACGGCCAGTCTCAGCTACTTAGGTTCTCCGCAACTTAGTGAGACCCTGTTTCAAAATAAAGACTAAAAAATAGGGCTGAGGGTGTAGCTCAGAGGTAGAATTCCCCTGGGTTCAATCCCCAGTACCGCAATAAATAAATACATAAATAAATAAATAAATAAATAGTGTTATAGTTGATGTGTTATGTAGATCCCACCATCTTCCAATTATTCAAAAGTGAGAAACCCACTTATGGCATATAACCTGCTGTCACTCCCTATTAGCCAGAGTGTTAGTTAATGAGAATATTCCCCATTCTCTGATTGTGCTGTGGGACTAAATACTTGTGTGAAGAGTTTTCCACAGAGAAAGAAGAAAGGAGGAGGAAGCAGGGAACTGGGCCAAAAGACTTGCTGTTTAGAGCACACGAGGAAGATATATTTGTGCATTTATGTGTGAGGAATGACTAAGGTTTGTGGGATTTCTTGACATGGAAACTCTCTGCAAATATGAGCATCAGACTTGAAGTTGCAGGGTAAAATTCTAACCTGTATTTCTGTTATTACTGGGAACTGGGCAGGCTGCAGTTCCCTTGCTCGCAAAGGGGTGATGGAGACCCTATGGCCACAGCGCATGAGTCAGGAGCCCAACATCTGGGCCCCACACACCACAAACAGCTGTGCTGCCTCTTGGGAGCAGAAAGGGCAGTCTTTTTTCTTTTTTAAAGTGATTCCTAGATATAAAAATAAAAGAGTATAGAAGGAGCCGGAAAAAACCCAAGCGCCCCGCTGGAGTTGGGTCTCTGTTCTCTGCATTGCTCCTCTCACACCTTACCTCCTCCCTGCCCTGGCTTGCCACTGCTACGGGCGAAGGAGGCCCGTCCCCTGAGAAATGGCCGCAAGCAACGAGGACACATGTACGCCTGGAGAGTGTGCTAAGTATCACTGGAAACCTTCCAGCATCCCCCTGGCCCAAGGTCAGCCTCTGACACAGGGTGTGGAAAGGGGCCCAGGGTGTCTCCTGGTCCTCACCAGCCTTACTTTTATACCTTTCCTTTTCCTAACTAGGGTTGCAGCCTGTCCACCACTTGGTGCAAAGAAATTCATCATTATCCATTAGATGATGTGACATTTCTGTGTATGTGAATGTGTGTGTGTGTGTGTGTGTGTGTGTGTGTGTGTGTGTGTGTGTGTGTGTGTTGCTGGGACTGGAACCCAGGACTTCATGCATGCTAGACAAGTGCTACACGCTCTTAGTCCAACACTTCCTTTAAAAAGCCTGAAGTACAGCTGGGCATGGTGATCTATGTGTTCCTAGTACTTGGGAGGCCGAGCCAGGAGGATCACAGATTGTAGGCCAGCCTCAGCAACTTAGGGAGGCCCTCAGCAACTTAGCGATACCTTGTTTCACAATAAAAAATTAAAAGGGCTGAGGGGTATGGTTCTGAGGTAGAATGCCCCTGAGTTCAATCTCTAGTACCAAAAAAAGTCCAAAGCACATCTCTTGCAATAGCCTGGGGAGGGGGTGTTTGGTGAACAAATTTCAGGCCTGCTTGACTTCTGTTGTTAATACTGCTATAGATGTTGGTAAAAATCCGAAAGGCAAGGCAGTCCAGAGGGAAAGTTCCTAGCTCCTTAGCCAGGCACACAGCCTCTCCTTAGGAGGCCTGGGCTCTGTGGATGTGAGGGCCATCTGGCTGTGACATCCGTCACTCCACTGATCACCAGGGTTGATTTGGCTGATCTGGCTGGTTGTGCAGGTGACCCCTTCCTCCCTCACCACTTCATGTATGGCCCTCCCGGAGAAGCTGCACACTCAGTCAAAAAGGGCGACCTTTCTGCAAAAAGACCCCTTTCTTCAGCCCAGAGTATACACGTAGCTGTGCCCCTGCTAGAACCTTCTAACAAGTGCTCAAGAACACTTGCGCTCTGCCCCGATTGCTCCTCTTCTCTGAGTCTCTCTTTTCAGATCTGTGAAATAGGCTTCTACAGCTGGCTTCCGTTCTAGAACCTTCCATCATTTTAGCTGCCTTTCTCTGAACTTAAGCTTGTTAGAAGACAGATATGTTGAAATTCCAAAGATTACCCATCTCTGACTTTAAATAACAAGAGCTGTCAACTTGAAGCAGAGGATTGGCATTCTGCTCTGGATGTGCAGCTGTTGGGTTTGGTTGGTCGTAGGGTGTGTGCACGTGCATGTGCGTGTGGGTGAGTGTGTGTGTGTGTGTGAGTGTGAGTGTGAGTGTGAGTGTTAATATCCATCTGCTAGGAGGCATGAAAAAGCACCTAGCTGAGATAGTGCTGTTATTTCTCCAGAGCCAGAACCAAAAAAAATTCCCTGCACATTAAAGCATGCCGTTATGCTAAGAAAAAAAAAAATGACTGTAAAATTATATCTTGGGGGTTTCCATATTTATCCACCCCCTGGACTATGAGTCAAAACAAGATTTATTTGTGTAGTTCGTTTTAAACTGCCAGCACTTCAAGCTCAACTTGGAATGTGGGGAAAGAAAAAAAAAAAATGCTATTTTTTGCTCCGTGACGTATCCATTTCACCAAGGACAAAGGTCGCAGAGTGAGATTCATCTGGCGGCCCTGGAAGGCAGAGGGAAGTGGGCCAGAGCCCCTCGAGCTGCAAAGCCCTTCAGCCCTGAGACTGAAACAAGAAGGACTGAAAAAGAAGCCAACACTTATTTCTCAAGAGCAGACTTCAGCCGGGGACCACGTGACAATTGAGAAGCACGGAGCAGTGACCGAGTCCCTGCTTTTGGTTGCAGCTGTACCACTGACCGGCTGTGGGCACCTTTGGGCAAGTCCCTTCCTCTCTCTGAGTCTCCTGCTCCTCACCCATCAAACTGGGGTTGCATTAAATTAATGTGTGAGTTTTCTTCCCCCTCAGTGACACCGATCTACCAGCCCAGGGATTTTCTACTTCTTTGACTTATATAGGCCTAACCCTATGCTGCCCTCAGAATGACAAAAATTATTCAAATATTATTTAAATGAGAACTTCAACACCCCAGGACTGCAGGCACTGGGGACCAACAATCTGGACTTGGGGGGAAATACCAGCCCACACAGGCTTGTATCCAATTCTATTTTCTCTACCCGATTCCCACCCCGAAGTGGTCAGATGTCCAGCTTGCCCCATGTCTAGTTTGTCCCATGGTCTCAACATGGGGTGCTTAGAGTACAGTGGTTTCTTCTCCCCATTGGAATGGCTAACCCAGTTCTGCCCAACGGAGATGAGAAAGGATGGGGAGGAATGACGAACTGCTTTGACTTGCCGTGCGGTGCATGAGGGAATCCGCAAGGTGTCGCCGGGCACAGTGTTGTTGGGCCCAGCTTGGGCCACTTCTGCAGAAGGAAGGCCTGTGGTCAAGATCGGGCTGCCTCGGTGGGGTGGGAACTGGGAGGAAAGGTCTTGAGAGCATGTCCCTCCCGCCTCAGCAAGCAGGTCAGCTGCTATGGTTTGGATGAGCTTGTCCCTAAAGATTGACCTTATTCTCAGTATTATGATGCTGGGAGGGACGAGGCATTAGGTCACTGGGGGTGGGCCCTCAGAAGGGATGACGGTGGTCTTCACAGCAGCCTGGCTAGTTCTCCCGAAAGAAGGGAAGAGTGAGCCTGACCTTTCCCTTTCTTTTGGGTTTCCTGTTTGGTAATGCAATCCTCCCTTCCCCCACCACACACACACACACACACACACACACACACACACACACACACACACACACTTCCACCATGATGTGACCCAGCCAAGACGGCCCTCACCTGAGCTGAGCCAGGCGCCACGTCCTTGATCCTCCTGAAATATGAGTGAAATAAACCTCTTTTCTTCATACACAGCTTACTCTAGATGTCTTGTTACAGTAATGAAAACAGACTGACACTGAGGCTATTCTCTCACGTGAGGATTTTGGTTGCCTTTGAGCTGAAGGGACCCTGGAAGGTCCTCTCATTCACACACACTCCCACTCTGTCCTGGCCCCTGAACAAAGCCCGGTGCCATGCACTACAGAGTTGGGAGAGGGGAGCAGGAGGAATCTTTTGGAGCATTTGGCCCACTCCCTCCCTGAATGATTGGCCAAAGTTTCATGGCTGAGCTGGGATGGTCGGAACTTCCTGTGCAGGAAACCTCGCTTCCTCCCCCGAGCCTCAGTTCCTGTCCTCTTCCAAGAGCAAGCGTTGTCCATGTATGGTGTGTATGGCAATTGAAGCCTTCTTTTCTTGTGCTGCTTTTCAAGCTGAGGGAAGAAGGGCCACTGGGAACAGCTGGCCACCATTCACTTAATAATAAGGCGTCAGAACCGTGAAGGCTGTTATTAGAGCTCCCCCCTCCACCCTCCTGCTCCAGGCGAGGGAGTTGGTAAAGTGCTTGGAGCTCTTTGGAAAAATAAGGTGCTCCACAAATATAAAGTACTTATTATTTTCAGTTCCCCTCAGATCAAATTAGGTGTCAAGTTTTAATCTATCACCTGACATCGCTGATTGCTGGTTGCCAAGGCAGAATGACTTAGCTTTTCAAGAATTGGGAGAATAATGGCATTATGATGCCTCTGTTCCACACCTTCACAGCCTCCTGCCCTTGCTCCCACTGAACTCAACATGCTTCCTGGTCCATCATCTTCAGAACTCTGGAGCGCCCAGTGAGTGCTGGGAATGTGGAAGATTTCGGCGAATTCTTGCTGAGAGGTCACAGACGTCTTCAAAAATGATCCAGAGCCTTGCTACTCAAAGGTGGGTCCCTAGACTAGCAGTAGTGGCCTCCCCTGAGAATTTTTTAGAAATGCAAAATTTCAGACCCTGGCCCAGTTTGCAATTTAGCAAGAGCCCCAGGAGTTTTTCAGGGATATGGGATTTGAGAAGCATTTGTTTGGGCTGGGAACTGTGGTGGCTAAGAATCAAAATGACCTGGAGAGCTGTTAATTTTTAAAAATTGCTTCTGGGCCCTAAATCATTCTATTTAGGAGAGAAGGTCTTGGCATGAGTGTTGTTTAAAAGTTCCACAGGTGATCTTGTTCATCTAGGGTTGGAATCAAATCATCATTTGGAGTTTAATTGTATCTTCTGCTACTTTTTTTTTTTTAAAGGGAAAAAACCCAACTACAAATTAGTCACACTTAGATAATTCTGCATTAGCCATGTATGGATGGACCACCTTAGCCTGGTATCCAAGTTCATGGAGGCTTTAAGATTTCCATGGGGCATCGTATCAGGCATATGCCAACAGTGTTTTCAGCCTCATCCCACAAATGACCAGATAAACATCCTGTGCTTGGTACACAGTTGTCTGGACAATGTGCAGACTCATATTTCAGGTTGCAATGATGGTCCTTGGAGATGTCTTCACTTCTACCTAATCCAACATGATGTTCTTTCTTTCTTGCTAGATCCCAGTTCTCTGTGTGAAACAGAAGCCCTAGAAACTCTACCTCTTAGGCAGGCGCAGTGGTGCACACCTGTAATCCCAGTACTTAGGAGGCTGAGACAGGAGGATTGCAGGTTCGTGGCCAGCCTCAGCTACTTAGTGAAGCTCTCTGCAACTTAGTGAGACCCTGTTTCCAAAAAATAAAATAGGTCTGGGGGTATAGCTCAGAGGTAGAATGCCCCTGGGTTCAATACTCAGCACCACAAACAAACAAACAAACAAAATAACAACAACAACAACTCTATCTCTTCGTGATGGTAGAGAGCAGAGTTCTATAAATTTGTCCCTATCCACTCCCATGAATCCTGGATGGCCTCTGTCCAACTTTAGCATATATCACAATTTAGATTTGGGGAGACAATTAAATGCATCTTGGAAAAGATTGGGTCTCCTCGGAGAAGTTATGGCTTCAATTTCTTCATTTTAGAAGAAGACTGGTGTACCAGATTGGACGACATTGGTGATTTTTTTTCAAGAGCAATGTTTTTATCTAATAAAATTGTTCTAGGACTTCCAATATATCAATCAAACCGGGAGGAGCTGAGCAGATCTGACTGACAAAAGAAGGTGAAGGGCCCAGAACTGCGACCATGAAACCTTGCCCTGCCCTCTGTCTGGGAGCATCAGCCTGATTCCAGGGCTCTGAGGACAACTGTTTGAAAACCACTGGATTAGGTGATCCCTAATCTCTTCTGGTGCTGCCAACAATAATGAAGATAAAGAGAAGAAAGGATAGGGGAAGATGTGTACAAGAAGCAAGAGGAGGAAGAGGAAGGTGAGGTGGAGGAAGAGGAACAGGATGAGAAGGTGAAGAAGGAGGAAAGGAGGAGGAAGATCAGGCGGAAAAATCATATCATAAATCCCAAAGACTAACTAGGAATCGCTACCCCATTTACTCATCGCATTTGGAGCCATTATTAGCTTGGTTTATAAACAGTGCGCTGAACTTCAAAACTTACATTTTCTCATTTGGAAGTGTTTTATGCATAGTAATTTTGAGAGATGGCTTGTATTAAGCACATTTCTGAGAAACCCTTGAATCGGTCTTCCATTCTGTTCCCTGTTTTTCTTGGTAATGGGAAGGCTGCAGATGAATAGCAGAGAAAAGGAATGGCCCAGCCCATCCCAACTACATGGGAAACAGATGTGGGTAAGGGGAATTGTAGATCTCGGGGCAAAGAGAAACCAACAACTGCATATTGTGCGTCCACGAGAACAGCAGTCATGCATTCCTCTGTGTCGGTGGAGCACGTGCCAAGCACCCAGGTTACAGTGAATGACGTGGCTTCAGCCCTCAGGAGGCACAGGGCCCAGCAGGGGACACAGGCTGGCAAGCATGTGATTTACAGGAAAGTGGTAGGCATGTGACGAGGCAACCAGAGGCCAGATGGGCTTGGAGCCGAAGGCTGAACGTGACCTCCTCCAGAGGATGGGAGCTTTGTCTCTTATTTGATGCTACAATTCCCAGATCTTAGAGCAAGCACCTGGCAAGTGTTTTGACAAGGACGTGAACATATGAGGGATCCTGCTGGTAGAAGGGACTGCTCCATCCTACTCGACTGTTTTGTGAAAGCAGTAAGGGGCGTGTCCACACCATACTTGGTCTTGAGAGCCTGTGTGGAGGTGTTAGAGGGGGAACCTGCATTTGGACAGGAAGTGCTTGCACTTACAAAGCAACACATTGCAAGCAGAAATCAGGAAGGTAGTCTTAGCCAAGTGTGGTGGCACACACCAGTAATGCCAGTACTTAGGAGGATGAGGCAGGAGGATCGCCTCAGCAACTTAGAGAGACTTTCAGCCACCTAGTGAAACCCTGTTTCAAAACAAAAGATAAAAAAAAATGCTGGGGGTATAGCTCAGAGGTAGAATGCCCTGTGTTCAAGCCTTAGTATAAAGAAGAAGAAGAAGAAGAAGAAGAAGAAGAAGAAGAAGAAGAAAAAAAAAAAAAAAAAAAGGAGGAAGAGGAGGAGGAGAAGGTCTTCCAGGAAATCCAGAACTCTGGGACAGCCCGCAGCTGGGCCAACTGAAGCCAGAAACTCAGGGACTGAGAGATGGGTGAGAACGAAGGAAGCATTCGCTGTTACTTTACTTAAACCCTGGCTTCTCAGGGAAACCTTTGCTGACCCTCCACTCTGGGCCACTCCCCAGCCCAATCCGCCTTGCTCAGCTCCCAGTAATTGCAATGACACAATTACTGGGTGCCTTGGTCCACTGTCTGTTGCCAGAACCAAATACCACAGACTAATTTGTAAAGAATAAAGGCTTGTCTGCTTACAGCTCTGGAGCCTGGTGAGTTCAAGATGGGCAGCTGGATCTGATGACCCCTTCTCACTGGTGGGGACTCCACAGATGCCCGGGACCACGAGGTATCACATGGAGACAGAACATCCTGATTCAGGTCTCTCCTCTTTTAACCTCTGGGCTATATCCCCAGCCCTCCTGTATTTGGAAATCGAGATCCTCCTGTTTCAGCCTCCCAAGCACTGAAATCACAGCTGTGTGCCGCCATACCTGGCTTTCAAGTTTCTCTCCTTTTCTTATAAAGCCACAGTTCCATTGGATGAAGGCAGACAGGACCCTTTATGGTCTCGATGAACCTTAAATATCTTCCAAAGATCCCATTTCCAAATATCATAGTTAGGTTAAATTTCTACCCTCCAAGGACTTGACAATGCAGGTTAAATTTCAACATGAGTTTTGGTGAAATCTAGCGCTGGTGTCACCTGTAGTTCTCGTGTCCCTGGTCTCCATGAGGGGAGGGACTGTGTCTCTTTTGCTCACTTATGACCCCTAGTACCCAGCCTGGTACCAGGAACGTGAGTGAACAGATGAACAAATGCTCTTGGCAGTGAGTTCCCGATCAGGCAGTGAAAGTGCAGAGGGCCGGCCAGGAGGAAGATGGCTAGGGAAGGAAAGGGAAGCTAGAGCAAGCGGAAGGGTCACTGGGAAGGGGGCGCGCTGTACCTCCACGCTGCTTAGCCACCGCCGGACGGACAGGAACGACTGCCTGGCCGTGAGGTCGTACATGATAATGACGCCGTCTGCCTTCCGGAAGAACTGCTGGGTGATACAGCGGTACCTGCCACGGGAGGCCACGCGTCAGGGGACTCGGCCTGCCTCGGCAGCCCCAGCCCTCAGAGACAGCTCCTCACCTCTCTTGCCCGGCCGTGTCCCACAGCTGCAGCGCCACCTGCGAGTGGTCCACGTTCACCGTCTTCACGCGGTAGTCGATGCCTGCAAGGTGGACCAGGCTGTCAGGGCTTCCCTGGGCCAGAGGCATCTTCATTCCAAGTCAGGAGACGATGGACACTTTCGCATCAGCACTCCTTGTCAGGCCCAGGGTGACAGCCCTCCCTGTGCCACTCCTGGGGGAAGTGCACAGGAGGGAAGGGACCCGAGTTCTGGTTCTGTCCCTGCACCTTGATCAAATCACTTAACTTCTCTCAAGCACAAGCTCATCACTGTACTGTAATCCACACCCTCTTTAGGGAGACTATATAAAGCTCTAGTCAGATCACATAAAATCTACTTCCTCACTGGGAAAATGGAGGAGGAAATGGGCCCCAATTTTATGCCCTCTTTCCCTCATCTCCTTCCTTCTTCCTTTCCCCCTTATCTATCTTCCTTCCTCCCTCCCTCCCTTCCTTCCTTTCTTCCTTCCTCCCTCCCTCCCTTCCTTCCTTCCTTCCTCCCTCTTCCCTGTCCTTTCTTCATTCCTCTCTCTTCTTTTGGCTGAAATCCTTTCAAAAGTCCCCTAATAAAATTAAAATATCCTAAGGGACTGGTTCATACTTTAAGGCATCCATCAGCCAACTCAAAAGTACATGGAGGAGGAAGAGGGAGAGGGATGGAAGGAGCAGGAGGAGGAAGAGGAGGAGGAGGAGGAGCAGGAGGAGGAAGAGGAGGAGGAGGGTGGTTTGTCAGGTAGAGGAAAGGACAGAAGAGGAGTGGTAGGAGTGGGAGCCAAAGGCAGCACTGGCCCTTGAAATGGATTTAGAACTGTCAATTCATGCTGGGCTTGATGGTGCACATCTGTAATCTTAGTACTTGGGAGGCTGAGACAAGAGGATTGCAGGTTCCAGACCAGCCTCAAAAACTTAGTGAGATTCTCAGCAACCTAGAGAGACCCTGTTTCAAAACAAAAAATAAAAGGGCTGAGGGTATAGCTTAGAGGTAGACAGTCCCAAGGTTTAATCCCTAGTACCCCCTCCACACATGCACAGAAAAAAGAAAAAGAAAGAAGGAAAGAAAGAAAAAAGAATGAATGAATTCATCACTGGCCATTCATATAATACCCCCTTAGGTCCTCTACCCCAGAGAGAAGGAACAAGGTGATATACATTCTTTATTTACAGAGCCCTCTGAGGGCTCTTAAACAGGCCCTTTACAGGCTCTTTGAAAAAGACAGTTCTCTCTTGCTACCTGTAAAAATGTTCAGAGAGCCCGGCGGGTGGTGTAAGCCTGTAATCCCAGTACTGGGAGGCTGAGACAGGAGGCACGAGGACAGCCTCAGCAAGTAGTGAGACTCTCATCACCCTAGTGAAACCCTGTTTCCAAGTAAGAAATAAAATCAAATATGGCCCTGCAGGTGTATTGACCATGGTTGACTTTTTCCTGAGTAGTTACCAGAAAGCAGGCAGGTCCTTCCGTCTCTGTGATCACAGACCAGGAAAGCGCCTTTGCTTTCAGCCAAAAAGGAAACTGGCCCTTGGTTTCAGCTGCCAGCCAGTTAGTTGTCCGTCATCTCTTTCAACGGGAGCCCTCGGCCCTGGGCTCTCTGGGTGTCATGGAGCTCTGAGCAGCCTGGGCTC